>BMAU01016369.1:0-399940 GCA_019973935.1 Trichonephila clavipes | reverse complement strand
AAAATTTGAGTAGATCTACCTTCAAAGGAAAAATGGAATACGTCCAAAGTGACAGGATAGTTCCATCAAAGGGGAAAATGTGTTAATGTACTTAGTTAACTAAAAACTAACAACTGCCACCTAAATATATATATATATACAGTCGAACATCTATATTGCGAATTTTTTTCTGAATCTTGGAACATTAACGATTTGTCAAATAACCCTCTCTATAGCTTAGCATTTTCTTAAAACGAACTCTTTGCAGATCCACCTTGCCTCCAAAAGTTATTTCTGAAAATATTCAAGTTATTCTCTTCTTTAACACATTTTATGGTGGTCAGCAAATCTGAACTTCGGTTTTTATTGTGACTCAACTCGTTTGTTACCAGAGTTCTGGACATTTCATCCAAGAAGTGGAACCTTTACCTCCATTGCCCAGTTCTACTCAGAAAAAATCCTGATATCCTTCACCCTCAGTGGAGTTGTCCCCGCAGTTCCAATTATAAATAATGTATGTTTAATACTACTTGTATGCTTTAAATCATATAAAAATGTCCTTAAAATTCGCCATTACTAATTTTAGAAAAGATTATTTTCTTAATATTGGTGCAAATACAGAGAAACTCTTTCCTTACACTTTCTAGAATACACCCTTTTTTTTTCTTTGTTTTCCCTGCAATTTTTCTTTCTTGGATGGGTAATATTATGCCATAAGATAAACATATATCAATATATAAAAAAGGTGTGAAATTAGCCTTCTTCATTTTTTTTAATACATAGTGTTTATGAACTTGGGCAGATAGTGTGGTTTATGAGGCATATTAAAAGATGCATGAACCTCTATATAACGAATTTTCCATGTAGCGAACTTTTTCCCGGATTGCTGACTTTAATATAGAGGTCCGACTGTATATATATATATATATATATATATATAAGATGTTTCATTCATTTAAACTTAATTACCCCCTAGGTGTTCTCCTTCAAAATTGGGGTGGAACCGAGCCAAAACGTACTGCCACCTGCATGGTACTCAAAGCTGCGGAAAACGACAGGCGTACATCTAACCCTTTGCTGCAAAGAATTTTCTTTTGGGCCACGATCTGACATCGCTCAGACAGGTGGCATTAGTGTGTCGTAACAACAATAAAAAACTTAATTGCTCTATTTTTGTTAAAATAATGGAGTTTAAGGACAAATGTAATTTAGTTATTTATGCAAATAAACTTTGGCACAAAATTTTCAAATTTCTTTTTCAATTTATTATCGACGAGCTAATATATAATTACCAACAGCCAAAAACGTATATGCCAACTGAAGAATCTGTTTTACAAAACCCACCCAAATCACATTAATAAGGTTTTTTTTTTTTGTTTTTTGTTTGATGAAAACTTATATGAAATCACATTTCTTCAAACTCTAATTATTTTAGTATTGTATTTTTTCCCAATAATCAAAATATTTCTTTTTTGTAATAAATGCATTTTTTCTTTTACCAATTTTAGCTAGTTTTCTAATTTATTAATTTCAGTTTTATATCAATGAATCTCAAGTACTCCCAAAAGCAGGAAACAACAACTAAGAAATGAATATTTACTCTTGAATCGCAGCTGGAGTGGATCCTGAACTTGAATTCTGGTCCAGTACAGAGGTTTCATCGAACTTTCGGGCTGACAGAGGTTTCCGAGAGCTAAAAATATACATAAAAATAATAAAAAGTGTTCCTTTTTCCCAAAATTATTTTTGTTTCTAAGTTTTCAAGTTCAAAAGACTCCTATTTCTTCCTAATTTACATCATACACTAATTATAATAAATAACTGAATAAACTTATAAACATAATTCTAATATTTCAAAATAAAGTAAATATTATTACATAAAGAGTATATGTCAACAGAAGTTTATTAAATAATAAATATGCTTAGATTTGAGCGGACTGATTCGTTATTTTCATAATTGCAGTTTCGACAATATATTTTCAAACAGAGAAATAACAGATAATCCTGGGCAAAAAAACCAAGAAGTATATGGACAACTTTCTTTTTAAAAACTCCATCTACCTTAATTGGAACCCTCGGGAAATCCTCTTCATATACCAAATTAGATGTAGAGCTATTTGCCTCTATTCCCAATTTCTTGTTATTTACTTAACAAACTGAAGAAATATTGCCAAAAAATTAAATTAACTTCGGCATTCAAATATTCAGGGAGAGCTCAGACAAATTGCTATTAATAATAAAATTACAATGTTTTAAATTCCGACAATGCATTGTTGTAAATTTGCGAGGGGGGAGGAGAATACAGTCGATGACTCAAATTATTTGAATAACAACAGATCTATTAATGGACAAGAACAAACAGAATACATAGGTAAATCGACTTATACATACAAAGAAATACTAAAACAAATTATTTACAATAATGGAAAAAGGTACAAGTTAAAAACAAGTGGTGCTGGTTTGATATCACAAATAAGGCGCCAAGCGCTGCTTGCCGCAACAAAGGAATCACGCCAAACAGCGCTTGTTATTGCTGGATCTAAGATGGCGGCTTAGCGGTATCAAATCGTCATGAAGATAATTTTAAAGAACTGCTTTGAAATACATTGAAATATTTTTCAAAAGAATATAGCAAGAGATTGAGAACTACCAAGATCAATCAATAAATAATGAATAACAATATAATATAATAAAAAGTTATATGTACTAATAATATTATGCAGTATATAACAATCTTATAATATAATTTAATAGTAATTATAAAAAAGAATAAAATCTTTGAATTGTAATATAAAAAGTATTCATAAGAATACTCATAAAACATAAAAATTATAAATAAATAACATAATAATTATAAATTAATAAGAAAAAAAATATTTATAAATAAAGAACATAATAACAGTTATAAATAAAGAACATAATAATAAATATACATAAATAACATATGTAATAATATTTATAAATAAATTTAATAAAAAAACAATAATCATAAATAACAAACATATAATTATTGCATAGAAATCCGTTCTTCGCATCGGGTGAATTGAAAATTAAGCAAATACAGTTTGAAGGATAAAGAAGCTTTTAATGCAGTGCTTCAAACTTTCAACACTGGCGCCCCCTCTTATCAATCACAATTTTTATCGCGCCCCTTATACATTAATAATGTACTGAATGCAATAATAATGCACTTTTTTTTACGCTAAAGCAACAATCTTAATTATATACCGTACAAATTCATGACATAAATTTTGTATATGTTAGCTTTTTTAAGCAAAAAAAAAAAATATTACAATAGGATAATTTATTATGTTATTTCTTTTTCCCTTCTCTAATTTTTAAATTGGAACATGTTGCAAAATGCGGTGGCTGCTTAGAAGACAAAATACAGATATCAGCTTTTTTTTAGACAGTGGTCAATTTCTAATCATATATATAAGCATTCCTTTGAAAAATTTGCTCTGTAAGACAAGCCCATGGAAGTCGCTAATACTTATTAAACTTGTTCTTAATTTAGCATCAATTAATTAGTTATAAAATACTCTGTGCAGCCCTGATACATTAAAAGTATACCGGCTGAAGTACCCGCTATTTGCACGAGTTCATTTATAAGAAAATAAAACATTATTGATATAATCGCTGAATTTTAAGGACAGTAAAGCCAAGTGCGCAAAAAATGTTTACAAAAAATGTAAAATGGTTTTCAAATCATTGCTCAAATTATAATTAGTTTTAAGCGAACTGTAATTTTAAGCCTCACAGAATTAGCATTTAGAATTGATGTTGAATAATGAACAATGATATAAAATTCTGATGAGAAATAATTGTATTATTTTTAATATTTAAAGTGAAAAGCATTCCCCTCAACATGTTTTAAACCTGGAGCAGGCACGCACTCGATACTAATGGTCGAGTGGAGTTATTGAGCCACCCCCAATCTTTTTTTTATAATTATTTTTATAGTACACAATAAAAATCGTAATTCCAGTGAATAATTTAATTAAGAGAAAATATATTCACCTACTTTCAAGAACACAGAAAATATTTCGGAAAAAAAAAAGTTATCACACCGGGAACTCGGTCAAAACAAGTACCTTAAGATTGTAAATAAAAACGTTTGTCACTTCCAAAAAAAAAAGAGGAGATATGTGACAAATATATTTTAGTTCACACGTTAAGACTGTCAAACAGGAGGATAGAGTCAGAGCCATTGGTAACAATTAAACAGTTTTGCCAGAATTACCGATTTCGTGCACTCTGTATAAAATAAATCTTGGCCAAGTAATCCTTCAAAGAGTCTCTCTGTGCTTTTTCAAAAAATCATAAAAAATATTTTACAAGGAAAAAAATCGCAGCAGAAATAGTTTATTTGCAACTTCCCTGAATGAAAAACAAATACATAAGAGCAGGGACGTAACCAACCGCACAAGTAAGTTCGAAGGTCAAACCGCAGCAAATACACATTCTGCTGCCTACAGCTGATGACAATAATATAACAGTGATGAATTTTATCTTCCTAAATTTTTTTTCGATTATGGGTCTGGCTTTGTTTTTTCTCATTTTGGTTTGAAAAGAAAAATGTAATAGAAGTAGAAAGCTTTAATTTTTTATGACGTAATATCGCAGATTTATATAAATTATATCAGCGTAAATGTGCATTTTTTTATTATGTCATAAAAAAGTATTTTTTTACTTCATTCCAGTAAATAAATTTTTTTAATATTTTATTTCGATATGCTCGCGCCCCCTTGTACGTTTATCGCGCCCCCTTTACTCGAAATGCATATTAAGCGAAAAACACATGTTTGTTAAATTTTAAGTCTGTAGATCTAATAACTGATAAAAATGATTTTTTATTTATTTATAACGCCCCTTAAGTCTCTTTGTGGGTCGATTTTCAAAACACTTCCTTAAGCTGATCTCTGCCCAGCAAAAGCAAAAATGATTGTTACAAATTTTGTGTAATGAACGCTTAAAGGGAGTGTGTAATAATTTATATTTAGAAGTGTAATACGTTATTATTACTTTCTGTTGTATTTACTTTATGATAAAATTGTAATATTCGCAAGCAGCTCCGTTCCTTATATTATAAAGAAGATAGCACAAAACTCTTCTCCATAAAAAATACATATACACGCCATTTTTTTTCATAGTGATCGGTTGAACAGTGTTGGAGTGAAGCGAGGTCATGCATACATCCATTTTTACTTTTTAGATAAACAAATGGTATTAAGGAATCTTAAAGTTCCATTAAATAGTTTATAGAAAATTTACATGCAGGGAAAATCGTTTAACACAAAACTGAGAGGGTATGAATCTTTTTTTCGTGCTAAAAGAATTTCATGTTAAAGAATACTAAAAAAAACCCCATATATTTAACAAAATTAAGTTTATTAGAGTACAGTTTATTTACATAGATACGTATATACATTATATAACTGGTGCCCGCGACTTCGTCTGCGCAGGATTAGTCCTTCGAGTAGCTTTTATTTTCTTCTCCAAGGTTCTCTCTATCTATCTTTATACCAAAATTCATCAAAATTGGTTCTACGGTTTAGTCGTGAAGGCGTGACAGACAGAGTTACTTTGAGAGACCCTTGTTCCGTGTTGTGTAATGTATGTAAATTGAAACCAAGTATTTTTGATGATCTCACTGATAGGTATTATAAATCCTATATTTTGTGTTGACAGATGTACGGCTGTATATGATGATTGATAGTAATGCAAAAGTTATAGGTAGCTATTGCAATATACTCCTATAAACTATGTTAAACGATTTTTTTCGTTCAGCATAAACATGCAGATTTTGCGATTCAGAAACCCTTGAGCAAGCCACGTAGAGCTTGAGCAAGCCACGCCGTGGGCGAGCCCAAATGTATGCCTGCTACCTTTAAGGTTTGGCCTTGCGATTTGTTGATAGTCATTGAAAATGCAACTTTTAATGGGAACTGTAGGCGTTTAAAATTAAATGGTAAGTTATTGGGTATGATTGGGATGCGTGGTGGCGTTTAAAATTAAATGGTAAGTTATTGGGTATGATTGGGATGCGTGGTATAAGAACATTGTCTCCCTTGGCCTCTCCAGTTAAGATTGTGGCTACTTCCCCCCCCAAACAACACATGCCTGCAGATTCCTCTTTCCATTTAAGAGCACCGCAAAATCTGCATTCTTTATTCATCGCTTCTATTTTTATAAGCTTGTGGCTTTCGTAATCAAGAGTTTCGTCATACTCGAATGCAGCTTTATCGAATACCCCCCACGTGTTTTTTGTGAATATTAGACGTCGCTGTTGTGCCTTTCAGCAACAGCACGTTTGCGAGATTCAGCTGCTTCAATGGTTTCTGTATCTCTCTGAGACGCCATGTAAGTTGCATGCTGAAGACGCCGAGCTTGGAACTGTACGGGTGTCTCAGCAGCCCGTTGAGATGCCAGATATTCTGCCTGACGTCGACGCCGAGCTTGGGACCGCTCTGGTGTCTCAGAAGCTCTGTGAGCTGCATCACGCTCCGCCTGTTCAAGCCTTCGCAGTTCGGCTTGCGGAAACGTTTCGTTAAATCTAGCTACTTGCATAGCTCGAGCTGAATTAGAGCGTTGGGAAAGATTAGACTTACGCTTTCGCGGCATAATTCTTAGTAGGTGCTTTTTTTACTCTTCCAAAAAATACAGTACGGCAGTTATTATTTTTATACTTAAAAAATGCAATGCCTGTCTATTCAGTTAAAACTATAGCGTTATAATTAACTACAAACCACAAACAAAGTTGCGAATTTTTCCAAAATATGTAGTGTAGTGTGAAAGACTTAACTTATCTATAATTTAAATACCAGAAGCGATAAAAGTAAGTTTTATTCTAAAATAAAAAAAAAATAGTGATTACAAAGCAAAAAATTAGAATCGAGCACGCAGTGGTGCCTGGTGTAGACAAAACAGATATGGGAACGTTTTACTTCATACATGAAAGATAGAAATATGTTAACGTGGCACTCTAGAAAAGCTTGCAGATGGCAGAATTTTGTCCTACTAACAACCTCTCCCTTCAAAACTTAGTTTTATTCTGAAATAAGAAAAATAGGCATTATTCTGATCACAGGAATTAATTAGAAGCGATCCCCTTGCGTAGCCAAAACAAAAAGAGTTTTTCACAAACAAAAGATAGATATATGCTGACGTAGGCTTTTTTGCAGCGCACGCTAGAACTGCTAGCAGATGGCAGAATTTTTTCCCACTTACTTGACAAATATCGTTATATTTTGGACACTTTTCACAAATCTTTATAAATTATAGTCTATGCTATAAATTATAGCCTATGTGCTATTCTGATGTATAAGCTATATTACTGTAAAGTTTCATTAAAATCCATTCAGTTGTTTTTGCGTGAAAGACCCACAAAGATATTCACAAACTTTCGCATTTATAATATACTAGCTGGTACACCCGTTCTTCGCACGGGTGAACTGAAAAATTAAACAACACAGATTGAAGGATAAAGAAGTTTTTAATGAGTTAATTTTACGTGAATTGCAAATTAAACAAAAAAACCTTTTGGCGTAACTCAGGTAACAAAAAAAAAGAGAAATAAAACACCTTTGTTAAATTTTAAGTATGTAGGTCTAATAGCTGATAAAAAGGATTTTTTTTATTTATAACTCCCCGTAACACTCTTGAGGGTTTATTTTTGAAAATACCTTCCTAAGATGATCTCTGCTCAGCAAAAGTAACACATTGTTAAAAGTTTTGTGTAATGAACGCTTAAAATAGTGTAAATAATTTTTATCTGAAAGTATAATACATTAATATTACTTTCTGTAGTATTTATTTTATGTTAAAATTGTAATATTCGCAAGCAACGCCGTTTCTTAAATTATAATGACGATCCTATGAAAAAAATAGCGAAATGTTAACGATACAGTCAAGTTGGCAAATGCCTAGCTACTTTCATAACTCGAGCTTTATAAGACCCAGCCTGTAGGGGAGCGATGCACGTTAATACTTTATCCACCGCATAATGATTTACTGCAGTTTTTTTCATACAATATTTTTTTCGATCACTACATTGAAAATTAAGGGATATACATAAACAAAATACTCCACTTTGGGAAATTTAATCCGTTAGAGCTAATAAATTAAATAAAGATATTCCACTGTAAAATTAATTATATATACCGTTCACTTAAAATAAGTAGTCAAATCATTTTCTAAGGTCTTCATTAACATACAAAAACATAAGACACTTAAATTTTGACAATCTATTTTTTCCGCTAAAATACTCATCATGGAACCCATGCTGCCATTTATCTTGGAAGAGTGGATTTCAAAGAATATTCCTGCTAATTATTGGTAGAATATTCCTTCGCTGTGGTGTGGTAGTTAGGAGAAAGGGGTGCCAGCTCAGATGTCGTCCACGTTACTTGACTATGGTTCAAAATTACGTGATCCGTTGCCAAAAGCCCTCATGTAGCTGATCAGTGCAACATTAATATTCACTCACTCTCACTCCAAGAAATACAGAACAATAGTTATTGCGTTTTTAAGTGTAAAAATAATTATATCTGCCTATTCAATTAAAATTATAGCGCTATAATTAACTACTAACCACAAATAAATTTTGAAAATTTGTCCAAATGACGCAGTGTGAAAGAAAAAGCTTATTTACTTTAAGTATCAGAACTGATAAAAGCATTTATTTGGAAAAAAGATCAATTTCTTACTACCAAATATGCATAATAAGATGTTAAAAAAAACATTAAAATAAAGAGAGATTTATAACAACCTCTCCCCCTTCAAAACTTAGTTTGATTCTGAAATAAAAAAATAGGCATTATATCAGAGGAATTAATTAGAAGCGAGCACCTTGCGTAGCCAAAACAAAAAAGGTTTTTCACAAACAAAAGATAGATATATGCAGACGTGGGTTTTTTTGCAGCGCATGCCAGAATTGCTCTAGCAGAAGACAGAATTTTTTCCTACTTACTTGACAAATATCGTTAAATTTTTGACACTTTTCCCAAATCTTTATAAATTATAGTCTATGCTATAAATTATAGCCTATGTGCTATTCTGATGTATAAGCTATATTACTGTAAAGTTTCATTAAAATCCATTCAGTAGTTTTTGCATGAAACACTAACAAAGATTTTCACAAACTTTCACATTTGTAATATATATTAGATATTAGATTACATGATAACAATTGTATTTTTATATAATTAATAAAATAATCATATAATAAATATTAACATTAATAATGAATATCAATTGAAAAGTACAGGAAACTTGCAATACTCTAAAAATATTAAGGTAACCATATTGTAATGTTATCGCCCATCTAGGCATAAACAACAACTTGGTGCGCGCCCCGTGATATCAAACTAGTTCCAAACAAGTTTTACAACGTTCCAGAAACGGCTGTCTAAAACAGTTCCACTAACAGGAACTCAGTCAAATAAAGTCTCTCTGTCTTACTGCAATCAATGCACAAATTCTGACCTTGAATGCACTCTCTTCTGAACTGAACCGACTTTTGTGTTTCAAAGGTCCTTCAAATATAAAAATTTCTGGAAAGGGTCGATGCTAGAGCCATCTAGATGATACTTTCGTGATATCGAATTTTTTGCCAATCTAGTAACCTTGATCACATCTTCTATGGTTGCCAGAATATTATTTTTCAAGTTCACGCTGTGAAGGGAACTTTGCCCGTAAAACTCAATTTCCCCACAAGAGTATTATTTCAGAAAAAATAACATACGTGGCGTTTTTCGGTATTTACAACAACAAAAAAAAAAGCTGATCTATAGCTCTAAGCTGCTTAGAATAGAAAGGACTATTAAAATGTAGAGAAAAATCATTTCTACTTGATTTTGAAACATGTCATTTTTAAGTTCGAATATTTTGCCATTACATGTGCCTAGTAAATATATACACAGCAACGTCATTTTCGTGTCATGTTATAAAAATAAATGGGAAAAAATAGTACTTACCTATTTTATAGGCTCCGTACCATCCACCTGGTGGTGGAGGGGGTAATGGAGAAGGTGATACTGGCATGCCACTTGAAGGTGTAGTTGCTGAAACAGCACTACCTGGAAAACCAGGAGGAGGTGGAGGAGGCGGTGGCATTCCACCACCCATAGGAAGTGGTGGAGGCGGAGGTATTCCACCCATCCCAGGGGGAGGTGGTGGTGGAGGAGGTATTCCACCCATACCTGGAGGAGGAGGCGGTGGTGGTGGAGGAGGAGGAATCCCTCCTATGCCCGGAGGGGGCGGTGGTGGAGGAGGAGGTATAGCACCGCTGCCAGGAGGAGGTGGAGGCGGTGGTGGAGGTATGCCAGTGCTTCCAGGAGGAGGAGGAGGTGGTGGTGGTGGAGGTATACCACCAGTGATAGGGAGGTGGTGGCGGCGGAGGTGGAGGTATAGCACTGCTGAGAGGAGGCGGGGGTGGGGTGGAGGAGGTATTGTACTTGATGATGAAATTAATGATATGAAAGAAACATCACTTGTAGCTGCTGAAAAATAAAAATAACATTTTAGAAAATTTTTTTTTCCAAGAAAAGGAAACAGCTGAATACAAAGAGAAAAGTCACAATATCAAAGATATCACATTATTTCTTCTCTCAGCACTTTAAAGTATACCTTTTATCTCATTAAAATCTAATACTTAATTTTTCTTTTTATTAAGGAGTCTACAATCTTATGGGCATGAAGTTAACAATTTTCTCAAGAACTATCTATTTTCAGTTTCACTAAATGTTAGTTACTTTTGAATTTTGCCCATTGGACTTTTTTTAGCTTATTACTTATACTGTTTTCATAAATCTTACGCTAAACCTTTAAAGAATACCTCAAAAAATATTTTAATTATGAATGATATACTTTAAATCCATATACTAACTACTATAAACATCAGCGGCTTATGTGAAATATTTTCTCTACACACTGCAGGAGACTTAAAACCTAACATTAGTGAAGGTGCTGCTGTTTCGTTTTTGTTAGATGTTGTTAATGTATTTTGAGTGACGTGCTGTAATTTTTTTTCACGAGATCTTCAACGGAAGATCTCGTGAACTAAAGGGTAATATAATTGGGTCTTTGTTATATACACACATGATCATTGGCATACACAAGAGGGAAGTTAGGGGTGAAAATCTTTCCCATAGATAAACAGATATTTAATTTTTAAATTAAAAATTACGAATCGAGGCTTCCGTCGACATTTTTTCCCCCTCTAAATTTCTTGAAAGTTAGTATAACTTCAAAAGTGAACATTTTTATACCGAGTAAAATTAATTTTGCAAATTTTGATCCATTTTGTACTTTAGCATCCTGCACGGTGTAAAATACTGATTTCCATATACTTTTGAAAAATTGTTCCATTTATATTTCTTAATAACTTTTTAAATTTTTCCTCAAATTCTCTGAAAATTTGAGAAATAATGTAAATATATACGATTATCATGTGGTAAGAATTTCAAATTATTGTTTTGTTTTATTGCTAAGTTACATTGGTTTGAAAAAAGATGTTTTTTTCGCACGCACGAATATCTGTTAAGGGTCCTGAGACTTCTTAATGAAGTGCTGCTCCCATTAAACTAAAATCGTGCAGAGTATTTTTTTTTTTTATTTTTAACCATTGCTTACAAAAAAAAAAAAAAAACCTACGCGTTGGAAACCAGAAAGATTTAATGTGCAAAATCCTCATCCATGGACACCGTCTAGCTCACGCTAGCTCGCCGTTGATAGGATTGCATTAAGGCTGTCTGTTTTCGGTAAAAGTACGAGAGCTTGAACTAAACGCGAAGCACATTTTCAGATAAAAAAATGACCCAATTCGCATGGAAATTTGCAATATTATAATTCGTACCTCTGATAACAATATCGTGTTTTTAAAAATTTCAAAATGTTCCGTGAATACTTTCTTTTTTATTTTAATATATGAGGGCAAAAAGCCCATTTAACATTACGGTATAGGATAAAAAAAATGCGAAACACATTTTATACCAGAAAAAATAAATCAACTTGGTTAAAAAAGGGAAGTATGATAAAAAATGCTGCTCTCTAAAGGATAGCGAAGCCAGAATATCATATTAATTTTTCATTTGTTTCATATCTGAAAAAATGTTCCAAATTCGGGTCCTATTCCTTAACATTAACTGAAAACAGCCTTAATAACAACAACTAAAGCAATGAACATACAATAAAAGGTACTTGGTTCAAGAAGATGCACAGAAGGCGAATTAAATATATTTCAGGGCTTCGAACCGTAATTTCTTAGTTCCGTCAAAAATAACGGTTTCCGGTTCAGTTTCGAATGAAAAATTTTATTTTATTTACATTCGTATTTGTATTAAAAATATAATTGCATCAAAATTTAAAAGACTTTATTCGTTTTTTTTAATTGGTACAGTATGTGAATTGATACAATTAACCAGCATGTATGATACGTGTAATGAGCGGCGAGCATTGATATTATTAACCATTATCAAAATCGCATTTGACAACTAGGTTTATGATTCTGGTTTGTCTATCTAAACAGTCTATACAAACATCCGAGAATGATCGCATGTTGAGATGCGAAAAATATAACTCGTACTTATACTTTTTCTAAAAAGAAGTCATCTGTACTTCTAGTTCATTCAACTGAATTAAATCTGCCTTCTACAAGTAGCTTCAAGCGAAAGTGAAACAGAAAAGTACGAGCGAACATCAAAACAGGGAATCGAGAAGCAATGTACATATAATGATGATAATAATATGATTGATGTTAAATGAGAAAAATATTGATAAGTTGGTTGCAGTAACAAAATGACTGGAGGTATAACGAACCGAAATAAACCGATACTTTTTTTCGGTTCAGTCCCGGTTTTCGGTCCGACCAAATTAACGGTTTTTCTGGTTTGATGCCCTGGTATGTTTCAAACAACAAAAATACGAGGCTCGTGATGCAGCAAAGGGGAAAAATCCTGAGGATAAATCCCATTGGAAATAAGATAATCTATAGGAAAATAGATTCCATTTATTAAACTCACCCCTTATTTCTATAGAATAAAATAAAACTTTAAAAAACTGCTGGTTTGTCGAATCGGTCGCTTATCTCGCCAAATCGATAAATGCACCAAATCTGGTAGCCATCTTGAATTTCCCGCTCCGACGTTGCGTGTTGCGGTAGGGTTGCTACTACAAAACACAACACGCAAAAACGCGCCAAATTGGCAATTTTTCAGAATTGGGAGAAGCGGCCGATTCGAGAAAATTTCACCATAAAACATCAGAAGACACCGGAAAGAGAAAAATTTAATAGCTACCAAATTATACAACGAAAATAATTACCCTGAGCTCCATTGATGAATGATAATAATGCTGGCGGTGGAGGAGGAGGCGGTGGTATACTTGTAGTTGCAACCTGCTGTTCTTGAGTCAGTGCAGAAGGAGATTTATCTTGAGTTCGTTCAGAAGCATCTGCAGATTCCACGACTGCTGTAGATACAGACGACTCATCCGTATCTACAGCATTTTGTTGAGGCAATGGCGAAACAGTCTGAACAAGAGGTTTCAAGGACTTCTGGCCCAGACCACTTAACAGTTCTTTGATGGGAGAGGATGCAGTATCTGTGAATGTGGTGATTTCTGCTTGGGCAGCCACAGACACCATGAAAAATGGTTCAGTTTGGCAGTACCTAGACTTGGGTACGAGAGAATCAGGTATTTGGCTGTTGGATGAAAGGAATGATTTTAAATCACATGAAGGCGAGAGAGGACTCGTGTCCAAGTCCCTTTTAGCTTTCCGAGTAAGTTCTTCAATGGCGGCGAGGGTTTGGTACTTTTCAACTTCCCGTTGTAGGCGACTCACTTTCTTTTCGTACTCGTTCATTTTGGAAGCCTGTTCTCCACGTAGATTGAAGAGAGCTATTTCCCTTTCCTTCTAAAAGTGGTTTTTTAAAAAAAGTTTTAGTTAAAAAGAATTTGATCAAGTAAAAAAAACTATGAATTGTAAAATGACAAAATCTTACCTGTATTCTGTCCACACTATCCCTGTGTTCTTTCTTTAAGTTCAAGATCATGTTTTGCACCTCTAGGAAAAAAGAGGGGAAAAAATGATTGTGAAAAACTTAGATAAATAAGATTATTGAAATTATACGAGTATAGTATAGGTAAGTATAGATAAAATTAAACATCTGCCTAATAGACTAGCCACCCTACAGGCATAGAATTTGTACTTTCTGTCCGTCTAAGAGAAACAGAATGGCAAAGTATGCAGCTACTGCAACAAGGCTATTTGTGGAGAGTACATTTTCAACATCTGCATCTTCTTTCTATTCTTTAACTGAAATCAGTGGTGTAACGTACAACCCAGATTCTTGTGAGGGGGCGGCGCAGGATTCTAGAATGACCAAATCCTGTTATCTTATGGTTTTGAAGTTCTCTGTAAGATCCAGCTTGGGGCCCCAAACCTAACTTTGCAGAGGGCCCTTAATATTCTCTGTTATGCAAATGATTGAAATATTATAACTAGAACAGTGCTCCGCAACTTTTTTATCACCGCGGACCGGTCAACGTTTCTTAATTTTACCGCGGCCCTCTGAGGGGGAGGATGTTGATTTTTTATATTTTAGACTGTTTTGATTTTATAATTTTAATTTAATTGTATTTAATCGTGACTTCTCTGAATAAAATATAGCTACACCAAAAAATGAATATAAAGTGACTTAACAAGGAATATTAAGTGATTTTCATAAAAAGTAGCCCAAATCTAAGAAAAATATACCACAGTAAATAAAAGAGAAATAATTTAATGTTTCTTGCGCGGACCGGTAGCATTTGACCCACGGACCGGGGGTTGCGGACCACTGCCCTAGAACACTAAAAATTATTGCGATACAATAAAGTTTCGAAATATCAAAACCAGCAATAAAACAAAAGTGTTCAAATTGTCGGCCGTTATGGCCTGGGCACAGCTGATAACGCAAACTGATGAAATTCAAGGCGTTCCTAGCCATTTTAATTGTTATTTGGATACCAGGCACAAAATTCCATTCCGCGATCATAATCATCACCATTGAATATCTAGAAATTAAAAAGAAAATGTG
This sequence comes from Trichonephila clavipes, assembly GCA_019973935.1. Lineage (NCBI taxonomy): Eukaryota > Metazoa > Arthropoda > Arachnida > Araneae > Nephilidae > Trichonephila > Trichonephila clavipes. Next base: position 384,881 of record BMAU01016369.1, on the reverse strand, counting down.
ACGGACGCTCGATTTTGGAACTCTTGTTTCACGAGTCACTGGCTGAACAGATTTTCTACGAGACTGATGAAATCTTTCAATGAATTCTCATTCTGTTATGGGGCTAGTGGGTGACCGTAGTGTTCCGTAGTGGTTTTTTAAGACATTCTTAAAAGTTCCTTCTTTCTCAAACTTATGTCGCAAACCAGCAATTGTGAATCTAGTTGGTGTATCTCGTTGAAACTCCTTTCTAAACAGCCTTTGTATTTTACGTCATTCATTTCGTCTCGTCTTTGTATCTAAAGTCATTCAGTAACAATAATTTTTTTTTATTCAAAATCAAGTCTGACTTTAGCAATTATTTTGAGTCGTCACATCCGAAAAAACACAAACAGTGTGGTCATCATAAACATTTTAAGAGTGTTTATATTTTATTGAACACCCTGTATTTCTCTTAAATATACTAATTTGTTTGAAATAAATAAAGGAAAAATGTAAAAATATCCTCGTCTTTAATTCGTAGTCTTGAATGTGTGATTCGCTACAGAATAGCACTGATTTAAGTTTAACTGTCTAGGGTCCAAGAGTTAATGAGTAATACTTTTAAAAAAACAGACAAAATCAGTCAGATTTCTTTTTTTTTTTTTAAATTTCATCTTTTTTTTTTTTTTTTAGAAAAGATATCCTAAAAATCTTCCATTTTAAAGAAATTTTGATGGTGCATGAAAGAAAGCGAATTTAAGAGATTATTTCTTAATTTAATTTTAAAAAGCACGGTACATTACAAATTTAAAATACACACTGATTTGTGAAAATGATGCAATTAGGAAATTATGCAATGGTCTCAATTCATGACGGTCACATGATTTTGACAAACACGTGTTCTCCATTGAATTTAAAACAGATATCAAACTAATTGTATCTGCCGTTCTAATTGTAAAACTAAGGTAAAACTTCAAATTTTATGATTGGGTAAAAATGTTTAAATGCTATAAAAATAAATTTCTTCAAAAGACTTTAAAATTAAAAAAATCTTATTTTATGCAAGTACTTTTAAATGAAATGCATTTTGTCCATTATTGTTGTTGACAAATTTTTATTTTTTTAAAAAAAGTTTCTAATAAGACCAAAAGCTGGCAACAATGAAGCGCATGAATTGATTAGCTGGAAACACGTGATTGCTTTTACCGTGTGACTATGACGTCATATGAGTTTTTGAGTGAGTGAGTGAATATTAACGTCGCACTGTTCAGCTACACGAAGGCTTTTGGCGACGGACCACGTAATTTTGAACCATGGTCAAGTGACGTGGACGACACCTGAGCTGGTACCCCCTCTCCTAACTACCACACCACACCAACGGGAGGATGTTTCAGCTCTCGACAGATTTAACGTGCATCGCTGCCCTACACGGCGGGTCTTTAGTGGTACTGGGCTCGAACTCGTAACAAAGCCAGCCACGATCCGATACCTATACCCCTCGGCTACCGCGGCCACTCAGAATTTTTGAACTGAGTGAGTAAAAACACGTGGTTATCATTATCATGTAACTATGACGCCACATGAATCAAGTCCATTGAGGAGTTATTACACATATTTGTAATATTTCGCAGTTGAAGGAATCAAGGAAAGAGAATTTGCTGTTAATAAATTTATGTAATAAATATTAAATTTGGGGGGAATAGGTGTATAAGGGAAATTTTTTTGCCCAGCTCATATTATTGGAAATGTGAAATGATTCTGAAATAAAAAAAATATATCGCAATGAGTCATTTAAGTTATTAAGCGCAGGTTAGATGAATAATCAGTTTATGAGTTTATCTACAGAACAGAAGTACAAAACACAAATTATTTATTTTTCTTTTAAGACCATAATAATGTTTAATCAAGCATGTTTAAATTAATTTACAGTAACAAAAAACACTCATAGAAAAATGAAACTTCCGTAAAGGGGGAAGGGTAGGGAATATTATGCATATTTTATTAAATACTTAAATTTATTCTTATTTTCAGTTTTATAGAATGGATTTACAGGAAAATGACCCTTACCGTTTTCGGAAAACGTTTGACCAGTTTTGTTTTCAGAAGCTTCAGATATCGTCGATGTAGGCCACACAGTTGGAGATAGTTTCCCTGGTGGTGGTGCACTTGAAGTTCTGGATTCGGAATGTGTCCAATAATACATGAGATCGGGCTATAAATTGAGAAGAAAAATTACACATAAAACTTGCTTTAGTGCTAACTAAAACTATACATTTACTTTCAAGTGCAAAGCACAAATAGCAAATACTATTATACTGTAATATAAATCTTCAACTTAAAAAATCTTATTTATATGAATTTTTGTCAAGATATATGGAATAATACACTATTTAAATTTTCTGTCAAGGGACTTCATTTAATTAATGATGGTCTTGGACCCTCCAAGACATCGCGTGATAATTTATTTCTTTAGTTTACCCTTCTTGCGGGAAATATTCTTTTAACTACAACTTGATCTCTTTAAAAACTGCCACATCGGCCCATTTTAAAATAAGATATCGCATCGTCCATTATGTTCTGACCAACCACGGTTTTTATGAACGGAAGTCATATGATTCTCAAAGCTTCCGGTTGAGGAAACTATAAAAGCTGAAATCTCCGGAACAAAAAGAAAGAACGCTTTTGTCCCTTGTCTTGCACGCGCGTGTTTGTGTTGTGTTTATGTTTGTTAAATAAAATGTCAAACTAAATTAGAATACCAAAAAGTTTCCTTATTCTTTCAACGACTGCAACAAGAGAAAAAATATCCCACAGTTAAAAGTTTTAAATCTCGTTAAATCGTCACATACACACACAAATACATTGTTCAAAGTCAGCTTGACAATGATCTAGCTGTGGATTTATGACAACTCTTCTCACAGTTGACTCTTTTGGTTAATTGATTTTTTTTAATGTACTACAAAGCAGCTTGGGCGACGGACTTCCCAATTTTGAACCATGATCAAAGAACGAGGACGACACCTGAGCTTTTACCTCACTCTTCAAATTTCCCCATTATGCTATGAGACTAATCTAAATTAGAATTTAGAACCTCGACAGATTTGGCATTCATCAGACCCTCTATATAAAGGGTCAAATTAAATTTTTAAGCGATTTAATAAATATGGAAAAATAAAGAACTAAAAACATGTTAATTGAAGGACATATGTATAAATTATCAAATTCTAATATATAATGAAAGGTGAAAGTCCTTTTTTTTTATTGCGAATCATTGTGGAATGATTCATGATAAAAAGCAATAAAATATTAGACACATTTACAATGCAATACTCAATAAAAACTTTGTCACTCTAATTTAAATACTTTGTTATTCAGCATACATGAAATTGCATTATTTCTTACTAACAACAAGCAAATACAAAAAAAAAAAAAAAACGTATCAAGTTCTCAAAGAAACTGATCGGCAGAATTTAATTAAAGCAGTAAAGGTACAATACGAAATATTTACAGAAGCAAAAACTGTGTAGTATTTATACTTAATTGCATACACGATGCGTAAGATTTCAACGGAAACGTGAAATAATCTATTAATAGCAAACTGAAAAAAAAATACAACTGGATGTTTCCAATAGAAAAGAAATACCATTTAATAATATGAATAATTCTTTATATATATATATATATATATATATATATATATATATATATATATATATATATATTTCTGATGGGGTTGTGGATTGGTGTTTTATCATTGCAGACCTAGTACATTCCTCGGGAGTTGGTATCTCTTCTTAGTGCGGTACCATATAAGTGGTATACCAATCACCGAAAGTAATTTTGAGTCCCAGTTTCCTCCCCAGAGGGAGACACCTGAGCTCTGACGATGCGAAACCATCGGAATTTAATTTTACCGAAAGCACCTCAGTTAAACAGGCACTCAAGGGATCTTTTATATGCAGCATAATCATACGACATGGAAGCTGTCGATTTTCTGCATCATGAAAATCTACCGATTTGGGCCGGGGTCGAGTGAGTGAGTGAATGTTAACGTCACACTGTGTTCAGCTACACTAAGGCTTTTAACGACGGATCTCGTAATTTTGAACCATGGTCAAGTAACGAGGACGACACTTGAGTTGGCACCCCCCTCTACTAACTACCACACCACATCCACGAGAGGACGTTTGAGCTCTCGACAGATTTAACGTGCAACGCTCCCCTACACAGTAAGTCTTTAGTGGTACTGGGCTCGAACTCATGACACGCCAGCCATGATCCAACACCTTGATCACTAGACTACCGCGGTCTCGGACCGGATTCGAACTCGCAACCTTAGGCGTACAAGGCCAGCGACAAACCAACTACGGCACCCAGTCGGTGTATGAATAATTCTATATTTTGGCTTTTATGAACTGTATTTTGTGCAATAAATATCCCACAGGCGCAGAAGAGATCTTTTATACGACTAAAAAAATAATACAAAGTGAAAATTTCTGATTTAATTACGGTTTTACACACTTTCTCCACAAATTGATGCTGCAAAACTTGCATAAAATTTTAGACGAATACTTTCTTGAGCAAAGTAGTAATCCTTTCATAAAATATACCATTTGTTATCTACGTTTACTTAAATAAATACAGACAACGTGAAATTTAAATATAATTAATATTCATATTTCTAATATTAAATTTAAAGTTAAATACAACAATTTCAATTATACTTAATTTGGAGAACTTTAACAATCGATAATTACAGCATTAGATATTCTGTATGGTATATAAACGTATTTTCAAGTGTAAAGTTAGGAGCTTACACGAAATAAATTGGCAAGCGGAGCATTTTCGTCTTCAATCTGCCTCAAGACACCGGCAGCCAAGAGATTCGTACAAAATTGAGCGGCGAGAATCTTGAGATCTTGCTTCGACAGCAGGAACCGAAGGTAGTGGTCATCTGGGAAGGCTGAGCAAAGCCAGTGAAGAAGCATTTGTCCTGAAAAACAAAATATATATCCTTTCTTACAAATGTTCTAAGATGCGTAGTAATACACAATAAAGCATGGAAGTAAATGTGATGCACACTGCTAAAAAAATTAAGGCACAACCAGTTTTTTGTGTCAGATTTGAAAATGAATGAATGTATAAACAATTTGGAAGAAATATGCTCTAAAGTTTTTTTGCATAGAATGCGACAGGAAATTTGCACTAGTTTCACAAAAAATACTTTAAAAAAAGGCAATATTGGCAGAACAATCCATTATTGGACTTCCATCATAATTTTATCAGGAAATATTACTAAAAATTTCCCTGCTGTCGATCAAGATGTGGAACACCGAAATGGGAAGCGAAGATCAGACATGGAGCAACCGTTGTTCCAGCTCATGTAATGGTTACAGAGGAAAACTTAAGACAACAACATGTTTACTAAGGTAGCCCACAAAATGCTCGATCGGATTCGGATCTGGAGCTCCAAACTGTGATCCTTAGAAAAGTCCTAACAGTGCCGATTTATGCTCATTTCGTTTCCTGGGCTCAGAAGATCAGCGGGCCTCCTTGGCACTGACGGATCAAAATTTATAACCGGAAAATCTGGTTAAGTCTAGCTTATCCGGGCCTCTGGGCACCCGCCCCAAGCGCCCAATGGATAAACCGGCACTGAGTCCTCAACGAACAGAGCTTGGTCAGCTCGCGCATTATCATCCATCAGAGTAAATTTATTACAAATAGTAGCAGATATGGGCAAACATACCAATCAAGGAACTCGTCTCAATGTTTCATACAAGTCTTTTTTTCGTAAAAACGCATGCAGGAGAGTTTGACCACCTAGAGCAGGGATGGCGAACCAGTGGCACGCGTGCCATTTATGGCACGCCACACAATATTTTGGGCAAGCCAGCGATCAAAATTTTTCGCATTTTATTTCAAAATAACAAAGTTCACTATAAAGTATAAGGAACAAACGGAAGTTATCGGTCGCAGAACGGCTGGGAGCACATTCGTTTGTTATTGCCTTGCCTTAGTTACGTCGTGGACTACAGTTGCTAATGATGCAAAATTTGTCTACGCATAGCATAATCAATTTCGTTGACACAACTGTATTTTAAAGTTTATTTGTGTTAAATTAACGATTTTTAATTGTTATTTAACATGGCTTGTCCAGCAAAAGAACAAAAATTTCAAGATAGTAAGTGTAACCAAGAATTTCAAGATTGGTGAGTCTAGAATTATGACATTATTGATAAAGGTGAGAAAGCGATGCATGTTTTATGTTCTGGAACAGAGGTATACAGAACATCGTCTGTAAAACGGCATTTTGAAACAAATCACAAATCCTCTTGTCAAAAAAGTTAACCACAGCAAAAATAATTAATTGCTTAGAAACAATTTGGCGAATGACTGCAATTCAGCATGCACTGTACTAAAAGATACATCTTACAATCATAATACGTTATTAGTCAGCCAATCTGCAACAACAGAAGTCACACTAATGTTACTTTAATTTTATATATAATTACACGTATATCTAAAACATTTACAACTATACAGTGCAAAAGGTATTTTTCGTAGTAAGTAAAAAGTTTTGAATTGTTAGTATTTAGTTTTATTATTTTCCCAATAATCACAAGTCAAAATTATTTGACGGCCTGTCTACATCTCATTAAATACTTCTTTAGAAAAAATGGCACGTTGATCCATAAAAGTTCGCCCCAAAAAAAAGAGAGAGAGAGGTTACTCTACCCGAACTTCTCTCTTTCTTGAAAGTGTGACTTAAACTTTGTTGAGTGAGTGAACATTAACATCTCCCTATTCAACTACATGAGGTCTTTTGGCGAAGGACCTCGTCATTTTGAGCCATGGTCAAGTGAGGAGGACGAAACCTGAGATGGCACCCCCCCACACACACACACTTCCTAACTTCCACACCAACGGGAGGACATTTGAGCCCTAACACATTTAACGTGCACCAGCCCCTCTATACGGCGGGTCTTCAGCGGCACTATGGTCGAACTCATGACACACCGGCCACGAATTTGTGACCCTGACCACTAGGCTACCACGGTCTTATTAAACTGTGTTGAATTGGTTGTATTTGGTATGTTGCTTTCTGCAGATCAGTATTCGTCCTGAATCCTTCTTCAGTGTGAGCCTGGATTCGTCTGTGAAGAGTAGAGAAGCCCACTGCTGTAGGGAAATGGACATATCTCTGACATCATTTCTGGAAGACACACACACAAATGATCGCCTTGCCTAAACGTTTGCATTGTGAAGGTGTCTTCGTACCGTAGCAGTGGTAAATTTTGTTCTTGATAAGACAAAATAATCTCTAACGAGCTGTAAGAGCTAAAAAACGTTCTTCCGTAGATGTTCTAGCCCATAGTTAACCTTGAACATGTCTTCTAGACATAGAATCTTTAGATTTAAACTGATTCCACAGTCGGTGAACACCATATTGCGAGATGCATTAAGACGCCTAACAGCATCAGTTTGCGACAACCTCATTTCCATCCATCCAAGAGAATGCAACCAAATGAATTGGGTAAACGATTTCTAAACATTGCTAGATACTCTTAGGTATTGTCAACGAAATTACCACAACTATTGCCGATCAACAATCAAGCACAAAACGTACACACGAAGTTGCGAAAAAGTTTTCTCCAATTCCTACATATAAGGGTTCATTTCTTCAAAATGAAAGTAGTGACTATCGTTTCTTGAGAGAGAAGTTTGTTACTATCATTCATAAAAACTATAAATTTTAATGGTACTGTCATTTGTTTAATGATGAGCTGCGAAAAACATATAGCACCTTAACTTTTGCAGGTCAGCATCGATGCAAGTTTATCCATGCCCGGTCTGGAAGGACCAGATAAGCTGAACTTAACCGCATCTAAAAGCTCCTCCTTAGATCCACCAGTGCCAAAGGCTCATAAATATTTTGCATCCAGGACCCGGTAATGGTCAGTATATCTTATAATTGTTTGTATAATACTTACATTTATTTACAATTAGAAATTGTCACAAAAATAATTTGTTTCGAATACATAATTTTTTTAAAAAAATGTAAATGTGTAAAATATAAAATCAGAACTCTGGTTAGCCATCAAACATACACATGAATGCTCAAATACGCAAGCATGCACACGAAAGCACGTGCACGCACAAGTATAAATAACATACACAGCTTTATTATGCATGAACAATTTTATTGCATGACATAAAGGGACATGCAAGATTTAAACATAAAAAAAACCAACTTTGATTTAATGTGTTTTTTTTACAATTTTTTTTTCTTGTAGTCTATGTATATGTATTGCGTAAAACAGTTTATGAGCTTAAAATACTACAAATAGCTGATCATTTAATTTTTTAAGCTAACATTTTGAAAAATTTTGATGGGATTTTGAAATGCTACTCCTCCTACAATATTTGACGTACACATATGAAAAATTTGATTTTTAAGTACATCAAACTATGTATTATAAAAGTTGGTATGAGTTTTCTGCTAACACAATTGATATTCGTAAAATACCTTTTTTTTATGAATGCTTATTGAAAATTTCTTGAAAAATGAGCAAATTTTAAATTGAATTATTTTTAAAAAAAAATAAGTATAGAGCTTTGATACACACACACAAATGCATATAAACTTTTGTTATATGTACTCATAGCAAGAGATAGAAAAAATATTAAAGCATTTGGCACAGTACAGAAAAAAAGCCTTAGCATTTTAAATGAAGATAAACTAGTAATTTTTTTCTTTCCCAGATAAGTAAAGGTTTTATTTGTCATTGGAATGGGAAGAAAAATGAACATAAAAGTTTTCATAACTGGATTTTTTTAACTTTGAGTTTTCAAATTTTGTGAGATTATAGAAAGCTATATGTAAAAATAAATTTAGGCTAAAAAGCATTTTATTTGTACTATTGACCGATTTTTGTCAATTCAATTGTACCGTGTCCCCTTATTATTGACTTAATTCATTACTTACAAATAAATAAATTAAAAAGCAATGAACAGATTTTTGTGAGACAGGAATTTCAGAAAGATTCTCTAAAACTTTTAAAAATTAAAATCACAATAACAAATAAACTGCTCATAAATATATTGCACTTTAAATTCCATTCGAACAAATTTGCCAATTTTTTCCGTAAGTGTTACGCCTTACAATTTGCATCAACGCTACAAATGACATCTTTATCCACATTGCATACACAATGACACTTCCATCTTTTTAAGCTACAGCTTTAATAAAAGGAGGGAATTTGGTTCAAACACTCTAAAAAGAAGACATATTAAATTCTTTCTTTTTTTTACAGCCTTTCATTACGCCACGAAATCCACTGAACAGGAAACCCATGCAACCGGCCATTGAGAATCTATTTCACATTTCGCATTAAATTCCGGTGTTGATTAAACCTCACTGTATTATGCATTATGGGCAAGGCCGTCTGACTTTCCTTGGTTAAGAATGCACAGACTATTACGAAGAGAGAGAGAATGCAGTCTTCCATAACCATTTATTATTCTTTTTCTATAATGTAGTAATAAAACTGGGAAAGCAGTATTAGGTTTGTAAAATTTACTCAGGGTTAGTATGAGATTGTGTCTGTGAATCCAAGAATACTACATATTTATTTAATAATGAGGAAAAAAGGCCATAAACTTTTCTATAATAAATGATGTACACAAAAGATAAATTAAAAATAAAGAAGATGAATTACTCAAATATATGAGACATTTTAAGAGAGCATAAAAATTAGAATAATTTTGTGTGAAGTAATTTTTCTTGAAAATAAAAGGGTGTTTGGCATCATACTCAATAGATGTACCTTCGAATATCCTAAATGTAGCTAGAATAACAAAAAAGAAGAAAATGGTCATCAAAACAAAGAAAAATTTATATTACATTAAACAGGGCAGAAAATTTCAAGAAATAAATACATATTTCTTTAATCTCAAAGCCATGCTCAGAATTTTAAGTACAAATAAGCCATGTATATCTACAATATACGGTGGTTAAAAGATAACATGTTATTAAAACTCGGATTATAAAGTTCTAATCTCGTCTGGTAATAAGGCTTTCCAAAAACATTACAATTTACACTATAGAAGCTTTGCAGGGCACCCAATCTATCTGCCTTTTAAAACTCAACGAACGCACACACACTTTGTATCTTCTTTTTTAAATATCTATTTATGAATTAAACACATAAGACACAAAAATATGTGTGTGTGTGTGTGTGTGTGTGTGTGTGTGTGTGTGTGTGTGTGTGTGTGTGTGTGTGTGTGTGTGTGTGTGTGTGTGTGTGTGTGTGTGTGTGTGTGTGTGTGTGTGTGTAATGTAATCAAACACTATTGTTTTCCGTAAAACAATTTATAAAAATAAAAATTACGCCATTTTGTGTGAAAAAATATTCTTCCCTTCGATGCTTGCTTAAAATTTGCCTTCGCAATATCAATCAATCAATAAATAAATGTTACAATTGTGGTTGACAGTCAGGAAATATTTCAGTACATTTTCATATCCCCCTCTGATACTTAAAATGTTTCCAGTTTAATTTTAAAACATCAATAAAAATGAAATAAATATACAATGAAATAAATCAAATCCTTTTCACCATTGCTTATGTCTGCTTTTACCAGTAATGAACTGAATTTTTAAAAGCTCTTCCATGTACAGTTTTGCAAAGAAACGATTTAGCACAAAATCTTATATTATTGAACTAAATAATATGTAATGATACAATTTTGAAAAGTAGCCAGATGATACCTTTATAGATTGACTAGAATAATAACCCATGTGATGGCTAATAATTCTAAAAAAACTTAATAATTAAAGATTGATAATTTAAAAAAAAATCGTCTGTCTTTAATCATCGTCCGTAAGCAAATACGATCTCTAAAAAAATAATTTCAGATACAAAACTGTTCCAATGTTCATATAAATTCACGAGGTTTCCTCACATATATAATCCTTTTTTTTAACATATAAACTAAAGATCTATTTCAGAGATTTTCAACGATTTTTTTAGTTGTTGTTGCGGTACACGTTTAAAAATTTCAAAATATGGCAGCACACTAACAATAAAATAAGTTTGGAAGAATTTTCCTTATCTGTAATACACAATGTATAATAGTTTATGACAGTAATTTTCAATGCTAAAAAAATAATATGAACGACAAAAACAACAAAATGTTCATTGAGTAATTAATTACAAATTAATTATAAGAATACATCTAATGCGAGATTTGAGCTTGATGATTTTTGATCATTTCGTTCATATTGAGTCGTATAAATGATCATGCCACTCTCATTTTTCCATCTACATTAATAAGTCTCATTTTTTAAAAAAATATTTGTTAATGCTGAAAATTCGAATTCAGTAAATAAGATGTAGAAAATTGAAACAATATTTGAAAGCCTTTTTTGCTATTGTGAAATAATCACTTCTGATTTTAATTCAAAATGAATTAATTGACTTTTCCAAATGTTTTGAAATTAAATCTCGTTTATTACAGAGAGAAATTAGTTTTTCCTCTCAATTTAAAGTTAATTCATAAACAAATTTATCCTTTATCACAAATGGATTACGAACCTAATCAAAATTTTATAATTATATTCATCTATCCACGAAAGGATAAGTTAAATATGTCACGAATACTCTTAATTTATTTCTATAAAAAGGTCGAATGATTTGGTTTCTGATTTTATTTTTTTTTCTCGGAGTATAATTAAAAGTTTTAAAAAAATTTGGCGGCACACACAAAAGTACCGTTACACTGTGTGGTTGAGAATCACTAATCTATTAAACATTAAAGTATGTGGGAAGCACATTCTACGCAGGAAATAATAAATTGGTTCATAGGAAAAATAAAAGTACATTTAAAATGTGATTCGCAACACGATTATGAAATAAAACTATGATATAAATGTTCTATCCGAAAAATGTTCAGAACCAAGCTTTAAAAAAATAAAATTTAAGCATTTTATCAAGACTTAGAACGTGAGCAGATGATAGCAAATACAATGCCGAAATGAATGAATATAATGAATATAAATTTCAACATTGATAATTTATATTCATTTCAGAGACCAAATTATTAATTAAAATGCTCAAGTATCGTTTAATTACGTCACGCTATTTAACGATTAAAACTAAGTGACATGCTAAAACTCAATCTGAATTCTGAAATTCGTTTACAAAGGCTTTAAATCTTAACTTCTAGAAAATAATGAGTATAGATAAATACCCAAATGTGGAGTATTAATAATGCCGATATTGAATAAATTTTGAAAATGTGTAATTATTTTCCTGTATAAATACAATCATAATTACATTAACTCTCTGAAGCTACTAAACTTTCAACTGAAAATCCACGCGCGGTAGCCGTGAGTTCATGGTCACGAATTCACGGCCGGCGAGTCGTAAATTCGAGTCTCAGTTCACAAAAGATCCGGCTCAAACGTTCTCCCGTTGGTGTGGTGTGGTGTGGTTGTCAGGAGAGGGGGTGCCAGCTTAGGTGTCGTCCACGTCATTTGACGATGGTTCACAATGACGAGGTCCGTCGCCAAAAGCCCTCGTGTAACTCTGAACAGTGCAACGTTAATATTTATTCACTCTCTCACTCCACAATAGATACACCGTGGAGTAGATACACATTGAGGCAGAGCGGAAGTTAGAAGATTGGGCACCAGCTCAGGTATCGTCCTCATCTCTTGACTGAATTTCTGAATTAAGAGGTCCGTCGCCAATCGCCCTCAAGTTGCTTTATGGTACGGCGTTGATAAAAAAATAAAATCTTTCAACTGAAGCAACTAAAACTCTGTGTCTTATACACATAAATAACGATTCAAGTATGTACAAATCAGACTCTTATAATCTTAAGGTATGTAAGAAATTTTAAGAAACCATTAAATTGTAAAAAGTAAGCATTGTATATTTTTTTTCTAGTACAGTTTTTCATACAATTCCTATCTAAACCTATTTAAGTAAAAATACGAACCATTAATTGCATCCCTTTGAAACAATACCTTAAATCTCCTTTTAGAATAAATGACTTCAAAAGCGTATTACAAATTTTAGAGCATAGTTCTAATTACTTTCAAAGTAATTTTCATCAAATTAGTAATTCCTAGATCTTACAAGTTTGCGCTCTGTGCTCTATAGACAGAATTTATAATCGACTTTATACCCCTAAGTGACATAAACTAAATTTTAGTTTTTGAACATGAACTACTCCAAATTTTTATGCACCCAGCTAACGATAGATACAGTCACTCAAAAAAGTATTGGGGCACACTACCAGTTCGTAGATGTTTATCGTAATATTTTACTTAAACATACAAATGAAACAAAGAAAGAAGTAAATGTTATTTTGGTAAATACAAATAATAATAATTTCAAAAAAATCCATACATTAATGCAATTATGGTTGAAATTGAAAATAAAAGGAATCGAGTTAAGAAAATGTGCTCAAAAAAGTATTGGGACACTTCCCAATGATTTAAGAAAAACAATTAAAACTTAAAAATTAATATCTTGTTGGGCCGCCCTTGCTTTTTATGACCTCTCGAAGTCTATTTGGCATGGATTGGATCAATTTTTTGCAAAACGATCTATCGATTTTGGTCCACTATTCGACCAAATATTTTCTTAGATCCTGCTTGTTAGAATTTTAAAGCGCATATAGTTTTTGCTGCAAATAATCCCACACATGTTCAATGGGATTAGGGTCTGGTCTTTGTGCAAGAGTATTAATAACACTAGAACAGTGGTAGAGGACCCATAACTTGAAAATATCTGCAGTATGTTTCGGATCATTATATCTTGGTACAATTTAAAATATCCGGAGATTCCCAGCTTGCTCGCACTTTGCTTTAAATTTCACTTGAGAATGCCAAGGTAGACATATTCATTCATTATACCATCAATAAAATGTAAGTTCCCGACTCCGGAGCTTGCCATGCAGCCCCAGACAATTTGGTTACCCCCTTCATATTTGACAGTAGGCCGTAAATTTTTGACATCCATTGCTGTATTTGATTTCCGTCAAATATTTTGCTTGCCATCCAATCCGAAAATGTTATATCTGCTTTCATCAACAAAAATTACTTTTTCCCAATATTATGTTGGCTGTCTTACATACATTTTAGCAAATGACAACCTAGCTTCTCTATTTGCTTTGCTAATGTAGGGCTTTCTTTGAGGTACTCAGCCATGATACTTATGTTTTCTTAAAACATTTCTGACAGTTTCAGGATTTACTGATTTCCCGAACCTACTTTACATTACAAAGTCATTTTTACTGTTCTAGTTCTTGGATTAATGTGTATTTGTCTCACAATCCACCTCTCTTCACGTTCATTAAATATCCTTGGATGCCCTGATCATAGCTAATTTTCAACATTATTTGTTTTCCTGAACCTGTCATTAATGTTAAAAACAGTTGACTTGCTCAATTTCAAGATTTTTCCTATACAGCGAACTGATTTCCCCTCTTTCCAATGACTTATTAAGAGATTTCGCATACCAACCAATATATCTTTGTTTCTCGCTATTTTTTCTATAAATAATCTTATCTGTTGAAACGTTTATGTTTAAACTTCTAGTCTAAAACAGTGGTGTGAAATTAAATTCTATTAATACTTTCTATATTTGTTAAATTTCTCATTTCAAAAGTGTCCCAATCCTTTTTTGACTCCAGTGTGCATTTGAATTGTATTTGAAAAGCTAGATTAAATTTAATTCTATAATACTAATAAAATTTTCCTTACATACTGTACACCGAACGTTAAAATATTTCTTAAATCATTTTGTTTTTGTTTTAATGTGATAAATATTTTTATAAATGACTTTACAGTTATGCATGCCAAGTGTCCCCAATACTTCTTTGAGTGACTGTATCTCAGTTATTCTACATAAAAAGTTGAATGAAGGCAATATCAATTAAACGATTTCTTCAAAAATTATTTTAAAATATTGGAACAACCCTAAAAATTATCAATTTTGAATTATGTTATAGAATACAATTATTTAGTGACACAAAAATAAACATTTTTCGCTCACTGACAGCAAAAATATAATGGTATCATAAAACTTGCACACCACCATAATCTTGTCATTTTGTGCGAAGTTTATAGATCCGTATCATTCACAGCCACAGACATAAATCAATTTATACGGGCACTAGAAACTTTTTTTTTTCTTTTTGTGTTCACAGGGTTGAAAGAAAGAAGAATCGATTTTCAAATTCTTACCGTGCATTATGTATGGAAATCCCATTTATATGGTTTCTTCGATAAGATACACAGTCTGAAGTCATTGAGTTTGAATTCAGATGATGTGTAGAGCCCTGACAAGGTTTCAAAAGAATTCATTGATAAGTAAATCCAGCATTTCCTATCGAATTTCTAAAAGGTAATCTTAATCGTTATCGCTGGTCAATCAGTGAATCAGCGAAACGCTGAACCTTTGAATTGTTGATAGTGGGGAAGAATTATGAAATTTGCATTTTTCACGCAGATTATGTTTGAAATATGGGTGACTTCCGGGGAATGTTTGAAAATAAATAAATAAGTAAATGCTTTAAGAAATAAAAGTTTCGTTCAAATTTGAATCAAAAGCTATGGCGATTCATGATTAACATTATTCTGTTCGAAAATATAAATTGAGTGAATTAAAACATCAATTTTTTTGTTGTTAATTTCACATGATTCTATAAAAATCTGTTTCTTAAAATTAATAATTGATAGATAATATCTAAGTTCACAATTAGTATTTAATAGATTGGCAGAATTTTTATTTAAAAAACAAATAACAGAATAAAAATAGACAATTTAATGAGAGTTTTTACAAGAACTACATTTATATCTTACAGTATCAAACAAATCATTTTATCAACCTTGACATTAAATTAAATTTACAGATACTTTTATAAGTGAATTAGGTATACTATTTTTAAAAAAAGTGAATCCTAACTTTATAATTTTTATACAATAGTTTACTAAATGCATTTTTAAAAAATATCATGATTTTTTTTTTTTTTGAAAACTGTGAGTATAAATTTTGATTTATGAATTTTAGGCATAGAATTCCAATTCAGAATAAACAACTAAAGTATAATTAAACTCAAACAAACTTAATCCTTATTTTCAATGTGATTCTTAAATAAATATTAATTTAAAACTACATTTAACCAAGAGGTGAAAGAGAATTGATTCAGCCATTCCTTTTACACATATTGAAATAAATAACAGTTATTTGGTTAGTATAAATTTAACAAATAGTGGGAAAAAATTCAAACATTCTCGTAAGGCTACATCAACTAAACTTTGTGATCAACTTTAATTTTAAAATCTTTTCATCTATTTCCAATTAGAATATACCCAGAACGCAATCACAGAAATAGTATTGTTAATTATAATATGAGGCTAACAGTATTTCATTAGTTTTATAATCATTAGTGTTAGAATTAATGAAAATATCAAAAATAAAAGGGGGGGTCACAGTTTGTTCTTAACTTAGCGATACGGTATTTTAAAAATGTGTCTCAAGTACTAAATAAACATCATAATATATTTTGTTAGTTTTTGGTACATACATGATAACAACTAAACAAAAACAATTTTAAAATGAAAGCGGCATGCTTTTTAGAAAAGGTAAATTTTCCCATAATTTCTAAAAATTCTATAAATGTTTATATATAAACTAAGACAAGATGCAGATTATGACTAATTTATCCAGAATTGCTAAGTAACTAAACCGTATTAAATTTTTCAACACTAATTAGTTCAGATCAGAACCTCTCCACTGGATTATTTTATTATTACTTAATTTTTTCCCACAAAATTGTAAACATATTATTAATAAAATATAAAAAGCATTTCCACAGATACTAAATAATTAGTTACTCCAACTTTTCCACTATAAATTAACTCAGATTTCAGGAAAGGTATCAAAATAACTTGCATAGTGAAGAAGATTACAGATAACTCAACTCACCAGTAGCATGACATAGACAGGGTGTGATGTATTCGCACAAATACCAGAAATGTACCAAACCTTTCACAGGATATGAGTCACTAATGCTTTTGCAGACCACGCCAAAAAAGAAGTAAGCAAAGCTTTCAACAACCGTTTGTTACATCAGATAAATGAGACTGTTATAATCAAAACTGAAATAAACTGACCAAAGCAAATAAAAAAAAGTTGTCATATTCTGTGTATTCGGATCCATCTTTTGTGAATTGAAATTTCAGTGATGAATAGTAAATATTTAAATCTTCTACACACAAAAATATTTTCTTAAGCCGGATACTAAATTCAAAATTCAATCTGATTTAAC
This sequence comes from Trichonephila clavipes, assembly GCA_019973935.1. Taxonomy (NCBI): domain Eukaryota; kingdom Metazoa; phylum Arthropoda; class Arachnida; order Araneae; family Nephilidae; genus Trichonephila; species Trichonephila clavipes. The sequence continues at coordinate 367,574 of BMAU01016369.1, read as the reverse complement.
ATGTAAGAAAAAAATTCTAAAGAAGCAGAACTATTTTATTAATAAAATTAATGTAAAATATGGTATTTTTTATATGTGTGTGGTCAGGAAGCCAAAGAGTTATGGTGGTGCACACGTTCAGATGTATGTGTATGTGTATAGATGTGGTCATGTCAAAATAATTCAGTAAACAATTAGTTCTAGGATAAAAGTTCTGGCACGCGCGCGCGTAGCATCCACATTAATATATGAAAACGTAACAATATTAATAAACCAAAGGAATGATGGAAATATTATGTACCCTACAAATCAGAGAAAGCTTAAATTCTGAAATAGAGAGCCAAGAACATGAAACCTATATAGCGTAAATTCCGGCGTATAACGCGCATTTATGGGGTCACAGGGGTGTTAAATTTCTCTAGGGGTCTGAAAATATAAACAATTTTCAAACAGGTATAATTTCTTTAAATTTCATTTAAATAATTCGAATCTTTTACACATTTCTTATAAAGGAATGGGGCTTCAGAAAAGTATAAAATGTTTAAAATATAATCATAATTTTAAAAATTACAAGCATATGAAAATATGAAACTTTTCTATAAGAAATATTTATTAAGTTTTACGTCGCGCATGCTATTTTCTAATAGAGTAGGTTTAATTACTAGCTATAAGTTGATTTATAAAGGCAAATGTATTCTTAATACTTTGTAGCTACTTTTATATAAATAGAATAATAACTTACATATTTTAATAAATAAAAACTATACATTTTTAAAAAATATTTAAAAAATTGCAATATTTTACAAATATTTTGAAATACAAAAGATATATAATACTAAAATTAGGTAGGGTTTAAAGAGTATGATGCATTGTGTATAATTCTATAAAGTTGTATACATCAGAGGCTAATATTTTAGAAAATAGCGTGCGCAAAGCGAAAAATACTTAACATTTATTATAGAATTTTCATATGCTCATGACTTTTAAAATTATTATTATATTTTAAACATTTTATACTTTTCTGAAGCCCCATTCTATTTTAAATAACATGTAAAAGATTCGAATCATTTAATTTAAATTTAAAAGAATTATACCCCTTTGAAAATCGTTTATATTTTCAGACCTCTAGAGAAATTTAACACCCCTGAGACCCCTTATACTTTCAAGCTGATTTTTAGGTATATTCGCCGTATAACGCGCACCACCTTTTTTACGAAGAAATTTGAAATATTGTTATACATTGCTCTTATGTTTTGAAGTCATTTATTTAAGGTATTACCCCAGATTTTTGAGAAAAAAAAGAGTATACTTGTAGACAGTGCTCATTTCGGGGCCTGGGGCGGAAGATTTACAGGACCCTTTCGCACTGGCGGGTCGAAATTTATAATCAGAAAATCTGTTTAAGTCCAGCTTATCCGGACCCCTGGGCGCCCGCCCCAAGCGCTCAATGGATAAACTGGTACTGCTCGTAGAACGACAGCTCTTTTAGTTCATAAGGCTTCTTTATTTTGAATAAACAGTATTTCTATTCATGTAGAAATAAATTTTGTTTATGTACATTTCTTTCGTTATTTTTAAAGCTATCGTTTTTATACCCGGCGTATAACGCGCACCTTCAAGTTTCAATCATATTTTTTATGGTAAAGGTGCGTTTTATACGCCGGATTTTACGGTAGTTCGTATCCTGTTAATTGTCATTTCAAACTCAAAACACATCTTCTACAGTTTCCTGATTCCATTTTTTTTTTTTTTTTTTAGCTTTCTATTTTCCAAATTTTTAGCATGTTTTTGAATTTATTTAGCACATTTCACTTCTACTCTTTTCTTTCTTTTTTTTCCATTTCTAATATTCATTTAAAATAGTTTTATATCTAAACAACTCACTGTTTGGTAACATGTGCGAATTTTAGAGCTATATATATAAGCTATTCCCAACCTTAATTTACATAATCATTTTTTTTTCTTTTACTACTAAGCATAAATTTTCTGCTGAAGGGGAAAGCTATTGTCCTATAAGGTAAGCTTAACCCTACTTCACCGCTCTAAGTCAGTAATATCTTTGAAAAACATAATAGTTATCCATTTCAGTTCATTGACTTTTTCTTTGCATACAGACTTCATGTTCTTGGTTTTCTAAATCAAAATTTAAGCTCCCCTGGATTTGTAGGATATGATACGGAAAATGTGGACAAAACGGGGGCTACATGATTGCATTAAGAATTGCCTACTATTATCCTGTGTTTTAAACCTTTCTTCCTTTCTTTTTTTTTCAAAAAAAAAAATTCGTTTGCAAATTTAGAAGTTAAAAAGTCACATAACTTTTTGTTAAAGTTTTATTTTAATTGATCAGAAGTTTAATGTTAAGAGCCATTTAAGCAAATGTAATATTAAAACACATCGTAATATTTTCAATTGCTAGATTTTCCACAACACATTTCCATTCATAAAAATAAAAAAAAACCTTTCAACGACGCATTTACTTTAGAAAAAGATTATTTTGGCTGGATTCCCATAATGATTTAAATATCATAATGTTAAGGGCTGCGGTAGCCTAGTGGTCAAGGTATCGGATCATGGCAGGCATGTCATGAGTTCGATCCCAGTACCACTAAAGACCCGCCGTGTAGGGCAGCGATGCACGTTGAATCTGTCGAGAGCTGAAACGTCCTCCCATTGGTGTGGTATGGTAGTTAGGAGAGGGGGTGCCAGCTAAGGTGTCGTCCACGTCACTTGACCATGGTTCAAAATTACGTGGTCCGTCGCCAAAAGACCTCGTGTAGCTGAACAGTGCGACGTTAATATTCACTCACTCATAATGTTAAACAGTTTGTCATCGTACATTTATAGGGCTTTTCACAGCAAAAATACCCAACAAGTTAATATTATTTGTCTCATCCGAATCAACACTTAGAAAAGAATTTTGATGTAAAGCATTCAAGCTTATCAGGAAACTTATTTGAAAACCAGAACAACAAGAAAAATTATTACTAAACACTGTGAATAACAAATATCCTTCCACAAATAAAATGTTGAATTAAGTTGTAACATTGTGATAAATGAAACACCTTTGAAAACGTGAAATAATGCATTATGAAGGCAAGATAAATCATTTCCGGGTTTCCATCCTGGCAACACGCGATTATTGAGTTTCTCCCTTTCCCGAAAATAATTCAGAAAGTTGAACACATTCAGTTGAGAACAGATTTCATCCAAAAATGGAACCTTGTATAATCATCTAAATGTTTTCATGTTAATCTGAAACTGCACTAGAATAAATGAGACTTTTGTTAAATAATTTCCCAGTAGAAAAAGAAATATTTACTGAAAAGGAAATTAAAAAAATTGAAGCAAATAATTAGAAAATCTTGCAGGTGGTCTGTTGAGCATTTTAAGGAAATTTTAACAGTAAAATTGCTTTTTCGGGGATTTTATATTTAATGAAGAGTTGGGGGGGGACCCATCTTATTTTAACCTGATCATAAAATTCAAAAAGAATTAGGTTTGTATTTAAAAATAAGTATTTTTTTTAGTTTACTATTTTTATTTATCAATGCAATTTTCAATTATTACGAAGCAAGACTAAAAAAAAAGAGGGAAAAACTTTTTCAATTATTTTTAAAAGACCTGCTCTTCCATAACAAATCTAAATAAAACAGATAAAATAAAAAAAACTCATTATTTTATAAATTACTTTTAAATATAATTTATACTCGATTATGTACTTGATTAATACTGTTCTTGATATCAAAATTAAAATAACAAAAAATAAATTTCGTGAAAACATTTTTTGGCACTATATTTAATTGTTCATTCTCAAAATAAAATAATGGTAGTACCCCTACGAATCGACTTGATCCGAATTGTTTTAATAGAATAACAAAGGAATGAGTTAAACAAAATGTAAAATAATTTTAACACAGAAAAGTGTGAATTCTTCAACCATTCAACAAAAATCAAATACTCTTCCCCAACACCTAAATCTTGTTTTTTTAAAATTTATACAAGAAATTCAATTAATAAACGATTTCATATAATAAAATCTCAACTTATTTTTAACGCATTACGGAAAAACTAATAAGATTCTTCAGTATTCTTAAATAATTTAATTTACGATCCAATTTTTATGAGCCTAATACTTAAATATCTAAAATGTTTCATACACAACAAAAACTGCAGTAAAAAAATATATAAATACAACAATAAAAAAGTAAATTAATACGTGGTTTAGTAACTACAAATTTTATGACTATATATTTCATGAAAAATCTCAATAAGCAACTATTGAAAATTAAAAATAAACCATAAACACACAGAAAAAAGAACATATGAATATTTTAAAAAATGTAAGAGTTAAAGAACATATTATTTTCATTTATAATTAAATTCATTAATAAAGCGTAAGAGAAAGTTTAATTTTTAAATTATGAATAACTAAATAATTCTCTTTTTTTATGATGATTAGTTGACAATTATAATGCAAAAAATTAATACTAAAACTTGTAAGCAAAACTCTGCAGCATTTGGAAATGTGTTTAATGTACTTAAAAATTAAACAATGCACTAAGCATTAAAAAAAATGTTTAATAATCAGATATAAAATAAAAATTTTCTAAGTCGAAGTACATTAAATGTTCTGAAAGAATATAGATGACAAAATATTTCTCACAAAGTTTAAAAATGAATAGCAATGTAACGCGTTTAATAGTGGCACCACAAAAAAAAAAGAAAGAAAACCATGTTTCATACTTCTAATTATTTCAAAAAGTTTATAATAATTCTCATAAAAAAGAAGAAAAATTCTTATAATAATTTTTTTAAAAATCTATTAAGACATCTTACATGTATGTAACAGAACAATCTGTAAAATGTCATTCAGAATACTTGACAATTATTTAAAACTAAGTATTTAACACTAGATTGCCCAAAGAAAGTCATTTTGACTGCTTTTTAATTTCAATTAGAAAAAAATTACATATATAATGAACAATTTCTTAGAACTATTTAGAATATATATTTTTTTCCAAGTGAAGGAAATTTTTTTTGTTAATATTTACTAATAACTTGTTATAAGACTGCAAACAATATATAAAAAGAATTAAAAATTAATTTTAAACAAATTTCTTTACACATTAATCATTCTTTCCCAATGCAGTCATTTTGACTGTTTGGGGGCAATATAGGTCTATACTAAGTTTCAGTCTTTGTAGTGTTAAAATGCATGCACATAAACAATGTCGAAATTGATAATGGCACACACCGACCAACATTTTTCAATAAAAAATTTAAATGTTGAACCTTGTTAATATTCAAATTTCTAAAATTGATAACAAATAAATGATTTTATAGCAGATAAGTCACGTGCATTGTCACTTTCAGCATAAGTTTGTTTACATGTCTTTCACAATAAAATATCGCAACACTATCAAAACAAAAGTATGGAAACTAACTTACCCTCGAATTTTTCGTACAGGCTGAAGTCCAGCTTCTCCGGTACGAACTTCGGTCGGTTGACCTTGGAATCGATAGTGGCCTTGTCAAGGGTCAGCGAGGCCACTTTTCGGAGCACGTTCCCGTCCAGCGGGGGTACGTCCCCGTACGATGAGTGCCTTCTAGAAGGGGATGCTTGGTGCTGCTGGGGCTCACTACCATTCCCGTACAGATTTGCCGGCCTCAGGCACTCCTCTGAACCGGACATCGTCGATTTCCCATTCGGAACAGAACTGGACACTGGGGGTCCAACAAACTTGTGCGGGGGCAGGACAACTTTTCGGTGCTGGGTCAGCGTGAAGGGCAGAGTCGAAGAATCCAAAGAACCTCGCTGCGTTCGGAAGTGACCGTTGAGATCATGGATGTCCATGCTGCTGCTGGAGGAACTGGTACTAAGATCTCGGCCTCCACTGCTGTAGGAAGAAGATTCGGCTTCTCTGTACCGGGACTCGTAGATGGTAGGGAAGCCCATCGTGGAGAAACCGCACTCAGAGTGGCTATCTGCAGGAGTGCATGGTAAGGACTGTGTGGGACGCTTGAGGACAGTGGACATGACGTCTTGTTTGGTCTCATCGCAGAAGACAGTGATATCACTCAGACTGCCTGGCGATGCGTCTTGGAGAGTGGCCGTGCCGTCGTCGAGCACCTGGGAATCCCCTTCCACGATTGAGTCATCCTCCCCGGCTTCGTTGGGGGTTGGCAGGTGGCTGTGAGTGTCCACATAAACAGAGCTGGACATGGAACTGCCCGGACTCGGTGTGGATTCGACAATGACATCGGACCTGGGTCGTTCGGCATGCGGTTCAGTTTCAGCAGGGAATCCTTTTTTGCCTTTCTGTTTAGGCTCCCCTTTTCCGAATCGGAACTTGGCTCCGCTCTTAGCACCATCGCCCGACGCTCCTTTGCTCTTCTTGTCGCCCTGTTGGCTGCTGAGGTTCCCCATGTTCACGTGTTCAGATGACAAATCATCTTCTTGGCACCAGCCCTCATAGTTAAGATGCAACTGGGAGGAACTGTATTCCTCTCCATCGGAAGGTGGTGGGCGATAGCGAAACCCGTACTGATTTCCTGACGGATCGATTTTTAAGAGGCATGCCTGGCGGAGTCCACTATCAGCACAGGGAGGAAGGGAATCAGCGTGTTGCTGCTGTAATCGGCGTGTGGATTCTCCGTTGCTATAGGAACGGGGTGTGCCGGGAGTGGCGTTCATGTTCAGGAGGACGGTCGAGAATTCTTCGTCTCGGACAGGGGGCAGTTCGAAACGCCAGAACAGCCATCCGTTGAATCTTTGCGACGTTCCGTCGGGGCCGAGGGTGGAACGAAGACTCTTTTCGTCCGTATTCATCGGGACAGGTAACTGGAGTACGGGTCATTGCTCATCCATGTCGCCGGTGTTGCGATGGAAAAAGTTTCCCTTTTAGAACACTTTTTAGCTCTTTCTTTTTTTAAAAAAATAATTATTTCGTATTTGAGGTGCAAAAGATCGAGGAATATAAAAAAAGCATAGTTCGAGTAAAATCAGTGTTTGTAAACATGCACTTGAATAACATGATATTTCTTCGAAAACTAATTATGCAGTATATTTATAGTTTGCTTAAGATATTATAGAAAATAGTTTTTAGATGAAATAATAAAATGTTTTGTTTTGAATTTGATGTTTTATATCGACGTAGATTTTATAAATGGCGCTGATAAAAAAATATTCCTCAAGAAATAAATATCTTCATACTCGATAACTGTAAGGAAAAAGATACGAAACTTATTAATAGAATGGTAAAAAATTATAAAATTTATAATATGATTAATAATTTTTTTAAATTCTCTAATTCAGTTTTAAAAAATAAATAAATAGTATGGCAATATGAAAAGTAATGCATGTTTCGCAAAGATGTTATAAATATATATCTGAAATTTAAAGTGAAAATTTAATATAATAAAGTATTAAATTTAAAACTGTAAATTTGGGGGTGTTTTTTCTTGAAAAAAACCACACACACTCAGATAATCGAATCCTGCATTTCAAAAAAAAAAAAAAAAAAAAAAAAAATTGTTAACAAAATTTAATATAACCTTCTCTCTCTCTCTTATCACTAATAAATTACAGTTAAGACAAAAACCTGATACATATAAATAACATAAAACAATGAATTTCTTACTTGTTTTGCATTCCACACATTGCATTGTATTTTTATTTAATAAAATTTATTATAATCATTAATCTAATATTACTACTCTTTAGCAAAAAAATTATTATTCTTAAAAGCCTTTTCATACACAAGTAATTATTCCCGAAAATTTATTAAAATATAAGTGATAAAAAATTGTAAAATTTAATAATAATAAGTTGTTGTTTTTAACTTTTATTCAATAAGTGCCTACCAATTTCATATTAGATAGAAGGATAAATACACGAAATACCGTCAAATGAAATAATAAATTTAATTAAGGTTTGAATGAAGACAAGCAGTCGAATGTTGCCACATAACACAGATTAATTCAAAATAAATAAAAAGAACAAATTTGGGGAACAAACATATATACATATACATTCATAAAATAGAATAATTTTTTTTGAAAATTACACTTATAATACAGAGAAAATTAAGTAAATAAATTACATAACCATAATATTTAAATGAAGAATAATAAATACTGCAGATGGAATTTTACTCAACTCGTTACTGATTTCACGCGCATCGTTGTTCTAAGATTCAGGAACACAATTACTGTATCAATATACATTATCTTTTATCATGAAAGTAAAAGAGTGTATTGATAGATATCAGAATCTGAAATCGCAACTTGTGTAGCAAATTAAGTGTGTAAAACATTTCATTCAACTATAATGGCATTTAAATATTAGATGGTGATAATACATAAAGCTGTCTTCAGTAAAAGTAAGAGGGCTTGAACTAAACGCGAAACACATTTTCAGACAGAAAAAATGCCTTAATTTCCATGGAAATTTGCAATACTATAACTCATACCTCTGTTAAAAATATAGTGTTTTTAAAAATGTCAAAATATTAAATGAATACTTTATTTTTCGTTTTAATTCGTAAAGGCATAGCCCATTTTACATTACGATATAGGAGAAAAAACGCGGAACATTTTATACCAGAAAAAATGAACCAACTCGGTTAAAAATGGCAAGTATGATAAAAAAATGCTGCTCTCTAAAGGATAGTGAAGCCAGAATATCATTAATGTTTCCTTTCTCTTATATCTGAAAAAATGTTCCAAATTCGGGTCATATTCTCTAACATTAATCGAAGACAGCCATAAGATTGTACATATTTCTGATATCAGACTTAAAATTATTATACAGTATTTGTGATTTTAAAATAGGAAATAGAACGATATATTACCGATTTCTAAGAAACAAATGATCAAATCTTTTAAAATAGGTACATTAAAAACAAACTTTTGGAATTCATCTCATAGGATTAGAACGTTATTCGAACATAATCATCAATTCACTTTAAACAAAGTATTCAATATAAATAAATTTTGTACAAAATAAGGGAATTTTTTTATAGAAAAAACTTAATAAAATATAATAACAACACAGGCAAAATACAATAGTAAAAGATTTTGGAAAAATCAACGTAATAGTTTAATTATATTTTCCTTCCACAAAATCTTTTAGCGATTAATATATTGAAAAATCAAGTATCAAAAAAGATGTAAAAAAAAATGCTATAATTTCTAAAAATAAAGTTTTTGATTACAAAAATACAATAATAATGAAAGGAAAACTTAATCGAAAATTCAGTAAATGTCAAATGAATAATTCAAAATTATCTTAATGTTTTATATTTCTAATAGTTCTATAATAGTACATCTTTTGAAAGTAATATGCATCAAACTATTCTAAGTATTTTTTTGGAATTCTGTAGTTTAAAAAAATAAAAATATATTTTAAATTATCAATGAAAAATATTATTCATCAAAATGAATTGAACAAATATTATATAAATAAAAGAGTTATGAAAAATAAATATTCCAATGTATAACTAATTATTCAGTGAGTCGTACAAATCAATATCTTAGAAAATTCCCTAGATTTGAGGCAAGACTTCAGTCACAAACATTTATCACCGATTTGAAACAGATTTCTAGAAAGTCAGCTACAGATAATATTATTTTACAATATAATTTTGAATTTAAAATTCACAGTTAAAGAAATATAGAATCAAAAAATATTTAAATTTAAAAATACATGATAAAGAATTATTCATTTATAACAAATAGTTACTAATTACGATAAGACTCTTACTTTATCTGTAGCAATTAATAAGCATTTTTGGAACAAAGTTATTCAGAATAAATGTAACATTTAAATTTTAATAAATTCTAATATTTAAACAACCGCTTTGATAACATCCTGCTGCCAACTAACTCATTTCATTACTAGAATAAATGCACACCCATTTTGTTCAAGGATATCCTTTCCGTTAAAGGCTTAAATCATATAATGCCAATTGAAAAACAAATCAAAGTTAATCATTCGAAATGCAGTTGTACTTTCAGGCTTTTACGAGTCTGCCAATTAGGATGGAGACACGTATAGTTCCAGAAAATACTCAGTTTTGAAAATATATTCATTTCAATATATGTTGATTGAAACAGTGTCCTAAATTTAGATTAAAGGAAAGCATTCGAAAATTTTAAAATTCGAAGATCCATTTTTGATGGCTTGTTATTTTCGTAAGAATAACTTAAATATAACAGAGGGTGAGAAGAGGAGAGAGGAGGAGAGAGAGAGTCAAATGAATAGTAAAAGGTTATAACACTAATTTTAGGTAAAAATATTATGTGTGAAAAACATTATGGGCTTAAAGAATTTTTAAAAATACCTTTCTAAATGAATTGGCAGAAACATCTGAAGTAAGAAAGCGTTAGTAGTACTTAAACAAATAAATTGGCGGCTTGATTCGTTTGATTTTTGTTAACATTGAATTTTGAATCTGTTCAAAGGCGATATGAATAGGTAACAGTGTTGCACATAGGAATTTTTCAAGGGGGAGGGGGGGTCCAGATTCGAAAGTCCACCATTCTCGTATCATATTCCCAATACGCCTTCCAACATATTTCTTATTTTGTCGATTTTCGGGAACAAAAAACATTAAAAAATTAATTATTGAATAAATAATTAGCATTAATTAATAAAATTAATTATTTACAACAAATACTTAATTAAATTTTCCATACTATATATACACACAGGATTATAATCAATCCAAAAAAAAATTTAAGGGCTATTAGGGCGTATATTATTCGTATTTAATTTTACCTAAAATGTTATTACTACCTACAATGGCCCTTACAATAGAGGGGGGGGTCCGGACCCGAGAGCCCTCCCCTCTATTGTAAGGGCCACTGATAGGTAGTAATAACATTTTAGGTAAAATAATTTTATACGAAATTCGTATAAAATTCATAAAATAATCCTTGAATTTTTTATTCTAATAATATTCTTAAAACAATTTTATATCTATATTCCAATTCAACTGACACTAAATATCAAACAATCATCCTTTTATACGCTTTTTCGAAACCACAGTTAATAGTGCAGCCAGTCATCATAAATATTTTAATATAATTTTAATAATAATTTTAAAATAATGCCAATTCTTCAATATATTACAACACATACGACAAATCCCAGAAGAGTAACAAAACTATCAATTTTTCAAATTTTTCCCATGTTTATTATTATTATTATCGATTTATAAAAGTTAATAGCGTTATATAAAACTAATTCTAATTAAAATTTCACAAATTATTTTAAACAAATTTTATTTTCAGATCGAATAAAATATTTTGACGAACAACAATGTAAACACATTTCATCAAACGTACAAAGAAACATTACTTACGAATTTAAAATCATAATAAAGCATGAAGAATTTTTTAAAAGAAAAAGATATGATGTACAATTTAACTATTTTGATTCATTTAATAGCTTGATTTGTAGTCATTTTATGAATACATAAGTTGAAGAGAGACTACCGAACTGCCAACTCTCTCTTTTCTAAGACTAGCCTTTTTCAGAGGAAATATTTGAACAGTTGTAAGTATATTCTTAAATTCTTCAGGCATAGGAGTAGACGCCATTAAACGCAGGAAAAACCACAGAACTTATCACCTCACTTCATCAATCAAAACAGGAAACTGCCCCACAAACTCAAATTCTTAATTTTCCACACAAATATTAAGCAAAAATTCTGGAAATGAGTTGTGAGACACACAAATGTAGTAATAAAAATTCCACAGTACACGTTACATTCCTATAATTTATAGATAAGATCTTCCAGTTAAATCAGTATATACAGACATCAAAATAAGAAGTAATTTTGCTGATATTACAAGAGAAAACTAAATAGTTGTCGATAAAGTCAATGGTGATATAGTTTTGGGAAAAGAAAAAAAAATTATACAATACCACTAAAATAAAAAAAAAAGATTCCCGTTTTTCAGCTTTTAAATACACTCACACACACTTAAACTTAAAATTTGGAAGACAAGTTTCTTTTCTTTAGTAGAAATCTGCTAAGAGTAGGTTTTGCGGGAAGGGGAAAGGGATGGGAAGCTATAACTTATGAGAAAATTAATAATAGTGTGAGAATTAGGAAATTAAATATTTGGAGTATTTACGTCACAGCTATTAATTGCAGTATATACATTTACTTTGAAGTTATTCAAAAAACTGATTATTTCATTAATGTTCAGAATATGTTATTTGTGAGGAAGGAGGCAACACAACCGTTCTCTTCAGTGTTTTCCATGGAATTTCCTTTCCCCTCCATGATATTGGCATGGGAGCGGTTTCTTTCTGACACCTCGAATTACACTCGTGGTTGTCGGCTCGCTAGTGTTCAGTCGTTGGGTTTTCTCACGATCATATATTGCCGGAGCGATGTCAGATGAAAAGGCCCCGCAACATTCAGAGGTGCACGGGCCAATTGAAACGGTGTTATCCTATATACAAAAAGAAGCCTTTTCAGCTGTGTGACGCGAATACGTCACAGGGCGTTATAGATGAAAAATTACCCTTTTTGAACTATTAGACCAGGGGTGTCCAACACGCGGCCCACCAGTACGTAAGTTGTGGCCCACCGACACTTTTTAAAAAAATTTTAACTATGAGGTTTTTAAAGTTTTTTCATTTTGAAATTTATATGAGGGGAAATTTTTATATATATATATATAAATCTGCAATGTATTTGCCTGGTATCTGTTCTTATTTTAAAATAAATATTTTTTGATAATAGAAATGTCCTTTAGATAAAAATAGATTTATATTTTATCAAACAGTTGCGTTTGATTTTACTATAATAAATTCATTTTTTAATAAATTCTGAATTGCATTATGCATATCATTTACTATGGATGGTACATGATTTTCTGTGTATGCGACGTTCGTTTCTCCTCTTCCTTTTCTGTTTGGAGTGCTCAAAAAGCAAGAGGCAGCCAGAGATGTTTTTTAAAGTTTAAAAAAAAGTATTCAGAACGGTTAAGATAAAAGGCAATGTATACTTAATCGTTTGCGAATGACAGCAAAATCAAATTTCAAGAATGAGTAACGAAAGATCAATTCAAAAGGAAAACCTTAATTTTCAAGAAAATGACAACTGTAATATTTTAAACATTATTTAATCATTGCATAATTATGTTATACAAACATTATTATAATATCTATGTTTGTATACATAAAAAATAATGAAAACAATAATAATAATTCATTCTGTTTTAAATTTTCACTCCAATAACTGGTTTTTTTTTCCAAAGCTGAAATAAAGGTACATATTTTATATAATGTTTTTCTGAAGTGGCCCGCAAGGTCATTTGGGTTGGCTACTCTGTATTAGACCATCAGACTTGAAATTTCTCAAGTATGTTTCTTTTGTTATGAAGAGATCTGCTAAAAATTATGTTTGCGGGAATCGACTCTTATAGGGAGTACGGGAACGTAAATGTTAAATATATTTCAGTTTTAGAAATTCAAGTCATGTACTTTTTAAATAAATAAAACCAAAAGATTAATGGTAGGACTTATAAAAAAGAATGTATAGTCATACACAATAATGAAATCCCAACGAAGCTTGCGGGTAACGACTAATATGAGAAAACTAAAAAAATATATTGCAATGTAAATTCCACTTTATAAATAATTTAGACAATACATATGAGGCATAAAATAAAAGTTTATTATATTAAAAATAAAAATTTGAAACTAAAAACGCGAAATTTAGTTTTTTTCTTCTTTGTAATTCCGTTGGATTTTAAAACACAATAAAAAAATACGAAAATAAAGTGTCACGACGCCATTGTTAAGAAGGGCAAGGAGAGAGCATTACATTTTGAGAGAATAAATCTTAGAATTTAATCACACATGAGTTCCGTGCAGGGGTGGGGGGTTTCTAAAGAGTTTCAAATATTCAGATATCTGTCAGAAATAAAGCGTTTACGATTTCGTTTATGAGACGTTTTGATAACAATGACATGACGATTTCGCTCGGTGAATTGCTCTTGGCGTGTTAAAATGTGACCTAAAAACACCAGCACAAAAAAAATATATGGAGTAAAAAAAATTTCAGAAAAAATATTAGTAGAAAAAGAGAGCAAGGTCTACTCAGTACTTGGATTCCTTAGAAAAAATATAAAGATTCGTTTAAAAATTTGATCACTGAAAAAGACCACCCCAAAAAGTTTTAAATTGTTTTATTCTACATTATTTTAAGCTATGCAATTCATCGCATTCAATTTTTCAATTTTTTTCTTTGAGGGTGGAGGAGGAGCTGATTGACTGTTTTATAAACATCCCCTTCGGAACAACACGATGGTTAACAGTGAAAAGGGACCGAGCTACCCTTAAAGAATTAAGAGCAGAAAAACTAACTCCCAGAGAAACACCAGTTATTTGGCGATGGATCTCGTAATTGTGAAACATAATCAAGTATAATGATCCCACTCTCCAAACTTCTACTCCATATTAACGGGAAGACTTCAAGCCTCTATATATTTAACGTACATCAACACCTATAAACGAATAATCCTTAGTGGCATCAAGACTCAAACCTTCAACTCACCCGAAAGAACACCAAATTTGAGTTCACCTGTTTTCTTTTTAAAGGTGAACCAGTGAAGTTAAGATTAACTGTCTCAATTGGGCTGGTCATATTATCCATATGAGCAATAGAGACACTGTAAAAGAAATTTTGGGGGTCTAGACCAAGTGTCGGTAAACCGCGGCTCTTTGCACAGACGATCGTAGCTCTTTAGTGTTCTTCCTCTATGTATTATTAAAGAAATAATTATGTCTACTCTAAAAATTGTTTCTCTTTATATTTTCCTTCATAACTATCCCCCCCTATAACTTCATAACTATAAATTACTAGTATTTTCATAAACTTGTCAATACTCGATTGATTTAAGACAGTTACTTTGTAAGAGGCCCGCGCCTCTCTCGCGGGCACCTACATGTGTAGGGGGAGGGAGGGAAGAAACACTCGACATGATCCAACTAATCTATTTATTTCCACACAAAGAACAATTTCAACTAATAATAGTAAGAGAATGTCTCAATGTTAATCGTGAAAGCGGAACAACGACAGTAAAGCGTGAGCGATTAGGAGACTATCAAACTCGATCCTTACCTTAATTAAGGATGTAACCTATCATCCGATTTAATCTAATCTCAATTCAATCTTAGTGAGCAATCGTCACTTTAAAGTTTCCTTCTAATAAAAATCAAATCACTCTAATTCTAATATTATACCTTTAGTAGTAATCTCACATGGCTTTAATTTATCTTCTCTCCTTCTCTCTCTCAAGCTAGAAACCTCGCCTATATTTATAGTAAGTTAATTTACATATCTTGATTTTCTTCTTCTGAAGGGTTGGTTGTGAATAACGCGAAGTGGTAGCCCAAAGATTTCCCAAAAATGGATTAGTTGAAAAACGCGTATAGATTCGTCACAAGCTCTGTATTGAATTGTTTCTCCTATTAACAAAATTTAGTGAGAACTAATCAAAACAGTTTGTTCTCATCGTAGCTCTTTAGTGTTTCTCATTCTGTGGGGCGCCCCCCCAAGGGGGCGTGATAACCCTGCAAGGGGGCACGGGCCTATTGAAAAGTCGAAAATTAAAGATTATTTTAAAAAATTATTAATTTACTGAAAGTAAACAAACAAAACACATTATGACATAATAAAACTAAATACACATTTACCCTGATATAATGCACTAATAAATATGTCAGTACTGCGGAATGAATTGTATAGTTAATTTAACAAAACTAAGTTAAGAATAAGTTTAATAATTACTAATGATCCCATGCGCTTGTTATATATAAAATTATATGCAAAAATTAACACTTATCTTGATAATGTGTATGGTTATAATTAATCCCTTAACTGCCGATTAAAAGTCACGTGATTCACTTCCCAATGCCACGGTTTAACATGTAGGCGAGCGGGGGGAGGGAGAAAAAGGAATCAATAAGCAAATCCTTCGCAAACACTATCAAGGTCCTTTTATTGCATTCGAAAGCCTTCAGAACAATATTATGGATGGCAGAGCACAGAAAAGATCGGAAAGGCTTATATATACGTTCGCGGAAGTTAACGGTTTGGCTGAGCGAGACGTTTAGATACGACGGTGGTACTTTGGACGTTAAAGTCGTATTGTAGGTTTAGCGTCAAAATATAGTATTTTGAATTCAATGCATTGCTGTTGTATGGAAGAGGGGGGGGGCGATGAGAATTATGTTTGAATATTGGGTCGCAAACATAGAAAGCTTGAGAAGCACTGAATTAAAATAATAAAATTCTAAAGCAATTTACTGGTAAAAATGATGCCACATGTTATGACACTTTTTAAGGTTTCCAACAACTTGTATTTATTTGAACACATGTGTTCGGGAGCACTCGTTAACGGACAAGATACTCCTAAAACCCAATAGAAGAGATAAAAACACGTTTCATACTTTGACATGCTTAAAGATAAATAAAAAGATCGTGGACTGACCTTTACATGAAATATATACACATATATATAACTTTTATTTTTAAGCTAAAGTCGATTTGAATAATTTGTGCAAGCATTAAAATTGAGAATAAAGCGCTTACGGTATTACTGGTAAGGAAATTTTTTCACGAAATTAAAAAGTTTAATTCCCAATCCAACATTCTGATATACTTGACGATAATTGTTCTTGCATTGAGACACAGATATAAAATTATCTTAGACAGTTTTTATTTTTTGAAGGCATGGTAAATGTTATGTGACGAATCTGTATCACGAATACTCTTAGGCGTCTTTGGGAATTATAAATTCGCGTACATTTCCAACCAGCTCTAAAAAAGAAGAAACCGGGATATGCAAACTAGTTGAAGTATTTGAGGAGAATGTTGTAAGTTAACAGCAGGCTATTAAGCCAAGAGATAGGTTGAAAGTGTTCTAAGGAGATTTAAGTTATTTGTGCGGTTAACGGCTCGATGATCATTTGGCATTGTTCTACAATTGGAAAGTAAGATATAAAAAGGAAGGTGAGATTTAAATCTGGATTATAGGCTTTTAAGAGTAAATATATAATAAAGTTAGTTGTAATTTAACGAATGCTAATAATTCAAATTGCGTGTATCTCTCGATTCTCTTATTCCGATAATCCCGTTCGATATTGAGTAAATAGTTGATTAGTATCATATTTCGTGCTTTAGTTTAATAGTAAAGTTCAATAATATTGACGTAGACATATCGATTAATCTTTGTAATTAGAAGGTTGATAATTGATTTAAGTGAATAAATTCAATTTGTTATTGTAAAAATGTCTTCTGGTCGTTCTTTGCCTCAAATCAATCTTGGTGTCCAAGGTGGAATCCAGGGGGATTCGCACAGTTACTCTTTGTGTATATAAAACATTATTTAAGCATTATAAAACATATTAATTATAGCAAGATAGTTTTGATCGCGACTGCTACCCCCTACCTGCAAAAGCATATGTACATAAAAGGCTCTTCGATACCTTAGTTATCTTGCCTCACTTACTGATTGATTCTTTTATCTCGAAAGCTCGCAAACCCATGGCCAAATGAGTAAATAGTAACGTCGCATTATTCAGCTACACGAGGGCTTTTCGCGCCGGACCTCGTAATTCTGAACCATTGTCATGTGACGAGGACGACACCTGAGCTGGCATGACCTCTCTTAACTACCACACCACACCAACGGGAGGACGTTTGAGCCTCGACAGTTTTAATGTGCATTGGCTTCCTCTGCACGTAGGATCTTCAGTGACACTCGCTCATAACACGTCAGCCACGAGTCCATTATCTTGACCACTACTCTACCGCGGCCACAACCAATGAGCAAGACTATGTAACACTCAAATAAAAGGAAAACCCAGACTTCGATGAATAGATGCAATAGAGGAGAATTGTTTGGTCCTTAACACTAAGAATCAGTTTGGCTGCCAGCAGAAATGTTTCGAAACGTCGGGTTCAAAATATCTTGGCTCATCCTGAGCTGTTGCGCCATGGATGATGAAATAAATGAATAAATAATTAACAGGGAAATAAAATTCCAACAAAGAAGTGAAAAACAGGTACAACTGGAGCCATATTTGTTTATGACTCTATGTTTAGAATAGAATATTTACATTTATTCTTAAATAATGAGATAATTGCAGTTTGATTTTATTCGTAAAATGTATATTGTGTACTAAATAATAATCAGTATAAATCAATAAAACCAATGTCGGCATTTAAAAAGAAACTTTTGTAACAGCAGATAAAAAATATTAATAAGTGATGGTACTAGTAATTGTGTGTGTGTGTGTGCGTGCGTGATCCCCCCTTTTTGATATTCTAACAAAAAAAATCTCGTCAGTTTGAATATGATTATTTAAATCAATCTGAAACCTACACAATTACTAAATCATTGTTACGTAAAAATCAATTAAGTTAAATAACTGAATAATAAACTTGTGAACTTGTGCCTTTTTACAGTTATTATGCTGTATCTTGTGCTAAGGGTACAAAATATCTAATCGAATCAATTTTTTTTACTACTCCTTCATTAATCATTGATGCTTTTTTGTCCACAGGACTTCGTATCGATAGAACTACCTATTTCCCTGTATTCTAGGAACAAAAAAATTTCATACCATTAATCATATTTACGTTATTTAATACTACAAATTAAACAAAACGAGTATCATCTCAGAGGCTTATTTCATATAGTTATGTAATACACGTTAATTTCAACATAAAAGATTTTTAATTTGTAATGGTCCTCACCCTTACTGTTAGCTTACCCACCGAAAGGGATGTAATCATAACTTATTTTTCATTTATTCCTTATGTAATCATTTCGTACGATGTTTGTCTACCAACCACAAGATCCGTCCACGGTAGTCATGTGCGTTTCGGAACTTCCGCGGTCTGTGTTATATATAAAAGTTGAGATTCTCTGGAAAAGTTACGCCCCGCCTTGTACTTGACATAACGTTACGTTATAATGTCTGCTTCTTCGTGCTATGTGTTTCGTTAAGTGTCGTCTAGATTTTAATTTGTGTTTGTGTCTAAATGTAAAATAAAGTGTAGTATCATCTACAAGAACATTCCTCATCAATTTAGTAGCTCTTAACCACAGGTCCTGGGTTAAAATCCCGGAATGGGCCAGGGGTCGACTCAGCCTTTCATTCTGTAATGACTTCCAACAGCTCTGGATGAAACTATCTATTAAAGTATGAAAAACATCAAAAAATATTCCAGTACAATTTTTAACTGCAAAAAGGGTCCACAGATAGAGTCTCTTTCACGATAAAGTCTTTATACCACTCGCATAAACATATTAATCAAAGTGATATTTTCGGGAAATGTCCTGTAGATTTGATATGCCAAAGGGTTTACAGTTCCCTAGTCAGAAAAGCGTCGCTACTCGGTAATTCCACGCCTAAGCTGTTTTTCGCTGGCTTGTTCTATTTCCACCGTCCTCTCGCTGGCTCCTAGGCTTCTTGGTTCTCAGTCCGCCTTCCTTCTCGTAATTCGTGGACTCCAGGTAATTCCAAGCTGAAGTAAGTATCACTGGCTGAGAGGACTCTTCGGATTCTTTCAAGTAAAAGTCGTCGCAAACTGTCTCGCTCTTTCTTTTTAACCTCCAGGTTTCACCGTCTATTTCTTTGATCTCTAGTCTGTCGGTACCTTAGAGCGCGGGGTCTGTCTCGGCGCAGAGTGGGAGCTCTCATCTCCAGACGCGATGTCGTGGGAAACCGAAAAGCCCATTATATCGACGTCCTTTTTCATCCCTCGGACTGCCCGTGGGAAAGGAGGTCCGAATTTTTGACCACCCATTTACGCAACTTTTTCCCAGCAATTAGTGAAACGAACGGATCTTTCTCCCGTTTGTCGGCGTACTTTCTTAGCAATTCGAGAAAAGAGACCGGGTATATCACAATCCCTTCAGTGGGTCATTAAAAGAGTACCAATATTGCTTGGGAACTAAACACTGGGGGTTTCGGGTCAGACTGGCCACCTTATAGGAACATCTGCTCATGCACTTCAGCGCCAAAGGTCACGAATACTGAGTTGGGCCCAGTAGGCCTTGCCCTCATGGGCTGTGGCACCACTGAGTTATATATATAGAGAGAGATATATATATTAATGAGTGAGTGTCTTATTGAGGTCACACTATGAAACAATACGACGGCTATTGGCAATTGACTTACTAATTTTGAACCACAGTCAACTGACGAGGCCAACACTTGAGCTGGCACATCCTCTTTGAGCTACCACACTACGCCACGAGAGGAGTTCGAGCCAAGATAGATTTAAAGTGCATCAGCTCCCCCTACACGGTGGGTCTTTAGTGGCACGAGGGCTCGAACTCATAACACTCCAGCTATGAGCTCGTAACCATGAAAATTAAGGTACCGTGACGACCATTTTTATATCAATAACATACCTCCTTAGCAGATAAAATGTTCTTCCCAAAACTTTTGCATAGAGCACTTTTTTAAAAAAAAATTAAATTCGTTATTGGTAAACGCAGGCATAAACCGCGGTACAAGTTTTAATTTCAAATTCCATCGTAAATATCCAGTAAATTATGAGATACATATAAATACGTAATTTTAATTTGAATTCCTAAATATAATGTATGATTGCATACATAATTTTATTCTAAAAACCTTCAAAATTACAAATTAATAAAAAAAATTAAGCTAAACTATTAATTTCTAGTTCACATAACTAGGTTAAGAAACAATTTTTCAATTCCTACGAGAAGCTCACACTCTCTATATATTTATTCATTTACCTTCGTGGAATTGTCAATCGTTAATAGAATACATTTTAAAGCGCTCCATTGAGCTGAAATTTTAAAAAAGATTATTTTGGATGACAAAACAGTAATTTAATAAAAATTAATTGATTAAAACTAATTATTTATAGAATTGCAAGTACAGCTACGATGGCATCATTTTTGGCGACTTGTGTGTGTCAAAACATGAAAAGGTTTTTTCTCACATTTTAAAGCGCTCGTTTGAGCTGAAATTTTCTATACACAATTGTTTTGGGTGAAAATACGATAATTTAATTATAATTAATTAAAATTAATTGACTGAAACTAATTATTTAAAGAATTATAGATATTAGCCAAGTTGGTTTCATTTTTAGCGAATTAGGTCAAAACTTGAAAAGGGTTTTTTTCTTGCGTCTTAAAGCATTCAGTTGAACTGAAATTAACACGACTGTTTTGGATGACAAAACGATACTTTAACGATAATTAATAAAAATGAATTACCACTTAATGTTGTGATTCTGTCCTATGTATATACATATTTATATTAATTGTAACTATTTAACAAAAAGTAGCTCAAATAAACTTTTTCTTTGTTGATCTAAGTAGGAATGGACTTAAAAAAAAGTTTTTTTATGTTACTTGTTTTGTTCATGAGAAAGATTAAAAGCGTCGCAGATCTAAAAACACACCCACATACTTCAATAACTTCTTTGGTCCTTCATGTTATGCATAATTACTGACACGAGCCTTTTTTAAAACTCCCAAACCATTTCCTTTCTTTTCACTCTTATCACGTGTCTGAGTCATTAAATGCTTCCTGTATAACTCGAAAGATTAGTAAATATGCTCATACATATATATACAGTAGCCATCCGCGACTTGGTTATTCACACTTCAGGATGTGATCATTGATGATAGGTTACATTTCATAGAGTCAGGTAATTATCCCCTTCCCCCAATCATTTAACGCAATTTCTTTTATCGCGTGTTTTGGATTTGCAGGGGAAGGGGTCATAAATTTAAACTTTATTTTCAACAAATGAGATTTGAATTTAATTTAAAGGTTTATCTTTACCTGTTATAATGAATCCATGACTGTAATGAGAATCCGAAGGATATTTTAATAATACATTTTTGCGAACGCATACTGCACCTTTTTAAATAGGAGAGAATATTTCTGAAAAAAGAACGAAATTAAATTTACATTATTCTTAAAACCATTTTAAATCATTTTAAATGCCAGAGTAGCAGCTTTGTCAAAGTAACTGTAACTGACTCTCCCGAGCAGAAGAAGCGCCATGTGTCTGCCATGAAGAAACAACCCATATTGTTCGCCCATTTCTTTTGTTAAGGATATGTGTTGTTTTAGTGAATTCTTACAAATTAATTAATAATTGTTATAAATTAAAAGAGACTTTAATAAATTCAACCCCGAATTTACTACATTTAGTTGAACCTTTAACAGCCAACGCTCTGCAACAGGAAATATATGAAATCCTAATCCAGCAATAAAAATAATTTCAAAAATAAAAAAAAAAAAAAAAAAAAAAAAAATAGAATACGTGGGTTTTTTAAATTCTGTTAAATATATTCTGTAGCAGAAAATTTGAGTTAATGTTAGCCAAGAATAGGGAGCCGAAAATTGCAGCCCTCTGAGAGTTGATTCCTATAAAAGTTCACAACATTAATATGCGTAATAATATAACTTTCGTGCATGTAACATTATATAAATACGTAACTTTAGATACATAACTTTTAGGTATGAGTTACGATGATATGTTTGTCTCTTCAATTCAATTTTCATTCAAATTTATCTGAAATTAGAAAATTATGATTACTTTTCTACCAACAAGAAAGTTCCGGTGAGTACAATGTCATCTTCAATGTTGAAAAAGAAAAAAATCAGGATAAAGTGGTACTTTGATAAAACTCAATTTCCTGCATTTCAAAAATTCTACTCATTCTTAAATTTCATGATCGCAAACTCGTGGCCCGAGATGTCGAGTACCACTGAAGACCCACCGTCAGTGTCGTGACGGAGAACATTAGGACCCCCAGCAAAATCAGATTTGGGACCCCAAGCTGGTTGTCACAAAGGATTACAAAGCCATACGTATTTTACGTCAATCAGGCTTTAGATCCACTAAAATCCTACCACTTCCCGCAATGCGGGGTGTGCGTTGCGTCACTGCCCACAATGAATGAGTGAATGATATGTTAACGTCACGCTGTGTTCAGCTACACGAGGGCTTTTGGCGATGGACCACGTAATTTTGAACCATGGTCAAGTGACGTGGACAACATCTGAGCTGGAACCCCCTTCTCCTAACTACCACACCACACCAACGGGAGGACATTTGAGCTCTCGACATATTTAACGTGCATCGCTCCCCCTACACGGCGGGTCTTTAGTGGTACCGGGCTCGAACTCGTGACAAGGCCAGCCACGATCCTATACCTTGACCACTAGGCTACCACAGCTTCACTGTCCATGCAGAAGAGCTGATGTACGTTACATCAGTGAAAACTCAACGTCCTTCGTCGGTGGGGTTGTGGAAATTTGGACAGGGGATGCCCGCTTCACTTGATCGTGGTTCAAAATTACCATATCCATCGCCAACAGCCTTCGTGTTGATGCACAGTGCAACGTAAATTAAAATTAATCTGTTAAATTTAATTGGCCCAGCCATTTAGTTTAGAAATGTCTAAAATAGACTGAATTCGTCAGCATACTATTTGTGTAAAATTAAAGAAATAAATCTAATAAAGAAAAAAATATTATTTATAACCTCTACCATTGTACAATCATAAAAAAACATTGAAAAAATGGTTTTGAACAATGCAACGCATGTTTTATTTGGCCAACACATGTTAAGGAACAAACATTTTCAATATTATAAATTAACAAATCGAAAAAGCAGAACGCTTGAATAAAGAGAAATCTTTGCTCTTCAAAATCGATCTCAACATAAAATAAATCCAATGCTTTATTATTTATTTTCTATTTAATTATTCCGTTAAGAAAATTTGATGAACACGAGTTACATGATAAATAGCGATACATTTCATGTTTTTATTGGCAATTCATCCATGTCTTAGAAAACTCAAAAAGATCTATTAAGAGTGACACACACACAAAAATACCAGACTAAGTGAATAGCTTAAATAAAAAGTGGAATTGGCAAAACAAATTTTGTGACTTACTCCCACACACCTCCTCTATTCATGTAGCCAGTTTCGACTTAAGTGATCAAGCCAATTGAGAGGTCTGCATCATTGAGTGAACACGTGTAATTGCATTCTGCCAGAAAAATGTCTAATTTAACAAGTAATATAAAAAAAAAAGAAATTTAAGTCAATTCCCACTTAGATCAACAAAGAAAAATTTTATTTTAGCTACTTTTTATGAAATAGTTACAATTAATATAAATATGTATATACATATGACAGAATCACAACATTAAGTGGTAATTAATTTTTATTAATTATCATTAAAGTATCGTATTGTCATCCAAAACAATCATGCCTATAAAATTTCGTCTCAACTGAATGCTTTAAAACGTGGGGGGAAAAAATCTTTTAAAGTTTTGACACAAATCGCTAAAAATGAAACCAACGCGGCTGTATCTATAATTCTTTAAATAATTAGTTTCAGTCAATTCATTTTAATTAAGTATAATTAAACTGTCGTATTTTTACCCGAAACAATAGTGTATAGAAAATTTCAGCGCAAATGAGCGCTTTAAAATGTGAGAAAAAAAAACCTTTTCAAGTTTTGACACAAGTAGCCAAAAATGATGCCAACGTGACTGTATTTGTAATTCTTTGAATAATTAATTTTAATCAATTAATTTTTATTATTTATAATTAAATTACAGTGTTGTCATCCAAAATAATCATGTGTATAAAATTTCAGCTCAATTGAGCGCTTTTAAATGTATTTTATTAACGATTGAAAATTCCACCAAGATAAATAAATAAATGCATAGAAAGTGTGAGCTAATAGTAGGAATTGAAGAATAAAAAGGATTATTTAAATGAAATATTTTGACAAAAAATGAACTTAAAATTGCCTATTTTCAAAACATTCTCTTTTCATGAAAAATGCTTCTATAATAATAATAATATTTTGTCAATATATAGCTAAGCCCTCTGCACAGAGCTTGAACTACAATTTCTGAAATATATAACGTAGAAGTATATGTATATTAATACAACAGAGTGGAGAAATTTCAACAAAAAAACACTGGTAATTATTTCAATTGGTAGTTATTCTGAAAACAAGATGAATTTTTCAAAAATTTTAGTTCAGGCTCTCTGACGAAGTCTTAGCTATATATAAGCAAAATATTATTATTATTATAGAAGCATTTTTCATAAAAGGAGACTGTTTTGAAAATAGGTAATTCTAAGCTCAATTTTTGCCAAAATATTGCATTTAAATAATTTTTTATTATAATAATAACCTAAAAACAATTTTATAGTGTATTCTAATCAAAGTGACACTAAATATTAAAAAATATATTCGTTTGTACGCTTTTGCAAAATCACGATTCCGAATGTAGTCGCATACCTTAAAATTTCTTTATTGATAAAAGCAAGGTCATCATGCAAATCAAATACACATGTAGTTTCTGCTAACTATGTGACGCCTTACGCGTCTTTTCTTTAACAAGTCCTTTGGGTTCTTTGGGCCAGAATTAATGGCAACTCTTTTCCAACCAAATCCAAGAAACGAGAAGTGAAGAGATGCAAATAATATAGGATAAATATAGGATCTTAGAGTAAGCGTAATGGCAATAAGGGCTATGATGGCAATGTAAAGGAATGTTAGACAATTGACGTGTGTTGTGGCAGTTGAGGATTATTGCAGTTCGTGGTTCAAGATTTAAGTTCTACGTGTCGTGGATAAACTTATTGGTGTTCGACTAGAAGTTAGTCGTCAAGCTGCATACCATTGCAGATAAAGACAAGTAGCATTACAGAATAATATATAAGGTAGGATTAATTACTTATTAGTATAATTGAGGATTAGGCGGTTTAATTATTGATATAGGTCTGCATTAAATTGTGTGTTGCGCATTGTGTGTGTGTGTGTGTGTGTGTGTGTGTGTGTGTGTGTGTGTGTGTGTGTGTGTGTGTGTCTCTCTCTCTCTCTCATAGTAGATTCTCCCATTAAGTAGTTATATTATATTTGTTCAAAGTTTAAGATGAATATCTTAATAAAGTCATATTAAGATAATGTTTGAGTCTAGTTCTTACGCTAACCCTACCCCTCTAGCTCACGCTGATACTTCGAGGGATGTACTTCCAAAAAAAAAAAAAAAAAAAAAGGGGGAGGTACATCACAACTAAACAATAAATAAGATTTTTTTTCCCAAGAAAATAATTGAAATTTAGCTACGTTGTTGTTTAGTTAATCTCAACTTAGCGAAAGAGCGTCTCGTGGAATATGAGAAATAATGAATCTCAAATCTCTTACTTGATTTCTATTGATTGATCGATTGATTGAATATTAACGTCGCACTGTTTAGCTACACGAGGGCTTTTGGCGACGGACCACGTAATTTTGAACCATGGTCAAGTGACCTGGACGACACCTGAGCTGGCACCCCCTCTCCTAACTACCACACCACACCAACGGGAGGACGTTTCAGCTCTCGACAGATTTAACGTGCATCGCTGCCCTACACGGCGGGTCTTTAGTGGTACTGGGCTCGAACTCGTGACAAGGCAAGCCACGATCCGATACCTATACCACTCGGCTACCGCGGCCACTGACTTGATTTCTAACTAGCCATGCTGTCGATAGTTTGGATAAAACACTACATTAGCCTTCGACCCAGCTAAATAACAATTCAAATTTAGACATGTGTTGGCAGATAGCGTGATTTCTAATTCTAAAAGACTATTTTAGAGCAATTACATTAACTTATCTCCATTACGCAGGAATGATTAATTAGGTTGATATATACAATGAACGCCCGTATTAGAGCCACATAACCGATTGCTTTCGGAACGAACTTAACACAATCAAGTGATGTGAAAATGTATACATCTAACTTAGTATCTAAGCTTAGTATTTCATTCTCTAAATTTCCCGACGACATTTAGTTCATTTGAATTCATCAGAAGACAACTTATCATTCGACTTAACCTACGACCAATAGGCACACTTCATGTGTGATGATGTAATGATCACATGGCAGATAAAATTACATGTTTCTAGCTTATCAGTTTATGCGCTGGAGTGCCGCTAGTTTTTGCGTTGTACAAAATATCATCCACAAACATGTATTTGCAAATTATTATCTTACGTCCATACACAAGTAAAGTACATGTCAATATTTTCCGGTGGATGTCAATATGTCGATAAAGTACTGCTTATTTGGTTATACATTCGAACCATTTCAATATACAGGGTGTTCCCAAAAATTCATGGTACAAACTTCAAGGGTAGATACAGGACATTCTAACAATCATTTACTGTATAGGAATGTATGGGCGCAAGTGACGCGGTAAGGTGCAAACAGGAGGAAAAAAGAAAAGAAAAATGGATTTATAGGTTGGTTTCGTAGTCGGTAGGGTAGAGAAGATGTCTAGCCAGCGTTCAACATGATGCATCTCAGTAGGAGAAATCGCCATTCACAATTGTGCTGACGTTTACATTGGGAGACTTCCTGTATGCCGAAAATGCAGACATGCATTTCATGTACGACCATGTGTACTGTAACGGCAAAGCTACGGATTGCAATGAATGTATCACGCACAGTTTTCTGATCGACGAATACTTTTCAGCGGTTGCATCATCAACCTCGTGAAACACATCCGTTCTATGCACTGGCGTAGCTAGCTCTGAGGAGACCCTGAATCAAAATTCCTTCGGGGCGTCTTTTTTAGATATAAGAGCCCTGTTAGTGGACTGTAGTTACACATGTTGACGCCCCTGTAGCTTGCGGGACTCGGATCCTTGATACGGCGGTAGTTACGCCCCTGGTTCCCCGTCACCAGACATGATGCTGCTCGATAAAAAAGCTGTACGTAGTTCAAGCCTGGAAGAAACCGTCTTAAGGCATCCGACTACGTTCGGAACCGTGATTTTGCAAAACGCATAAATGGATAATTTTTATGATATTTAGTGTCAATTAGATTAGAATATATGCATAAAATTGTTTTAAGGACATTTTGACAAAAAAAATTTATTTAAATATAATATTTAGGCAAAAAATTAACTTAAAATAATCTTTTTTTCCAAATGTTCTCTTTTTGTGAAAAATGTTTCTATTATAATAATATTTTGCCTGTATATAGCTCAGACCTCCCTACAGAGGCTGAACTAGAACTTTTGAAATATATAACTTAGAAGTGGGTTAATTCCTATTTTACGACAACAGAGGGGAGAAATTTTAAGAAAAAAAAACGCCAATAATTATTTCAATGGGTGGTAACTCTTAAAATAATGTGAATTTTTCAAAAATCATAGTTGAGCCTCTGTACAAAGGTTTGAGCTATATACAGACAAAATATTATTGTAATAGAAGCATTTTTAACAAAAGGAGAACATTTTGAAGAATAAGTTATTCTAAGTTAATTTTGTGTCAAAATATTGTATTTAAATAATTTTTTTTTTGTCAAAATGTCCTTAAAACAATTTTATGCATGTATTCTAATCTGAGTGACATTAGATATTATGAAAATTATCCATTTATGCGCTTTTAAAATCACGGTTCCGAACATAGTCGGATACCTTAAACGTTGTGGTTGTTAGACCAGAGTTAAGTACAAGAGCTGTTGCTCATCACGTAAGTGTGAGTCATCAGACGGTTTGTAGAGTGATAAACACAAGTCGCTTACACCACTTCCATTTTCAGTGAGTACAATCTTTGAATTCGGCAGGCTATATCCTCCGACTGCCAGTGGGTGGTACATTAATGTGAACTTCATAGCTCATATGCTGAAAAGTTATACGTACTTGTCAACGACGCTTTCCATAAACACTTTGTCTTTCCTTTCGTCTCTTATTTTGTGTGCTTGTGCTTCACCACGTCACTTGCTCCCATACATTTCTATACAATAAATAATTTTTACAATGTCCTGTACCTACCTACCCATAAAGTTTGTACGATGAATTTGGGGGCACCCTATGTCAGAGGTCTCCAAACTTTTTCAACTCACAGAATCTCTAAAACTTGAAGATGTTTTCGAGGAGCCCCAATCCATTTTAGAAGAATATATCTCAAAATAATATCTAATGTAGATCAACATGTTACAGGTACTTTATGTAAAGAAGTATTTTTCTCTCATTAATAGATAAAAAATTCTAATCTAGTTTTTTAATATAATTTACTCGTTAATAGTATTAATTTGTGATGCAAGTGTTACCTACCCGTGCATTATATTTAGTAATTGAGATATGTGCTTGCTTGCTTTTTTTTCACACAATCTGTGTCTATTGGAATTATCTGCAGTAGCATTTCATATTCTGCGTTTCATTTGTTTTTATAACCACTCAAGTTGAGAAATATATTTCACTTAAACACAATGTTTTGAATGGCATTAAAATGTTTATACTTGTTTGAGAAATACTGTGTATTTTTCATGAATTATCAAACAAAATTTAGCAGCCGTTCCCGCTTAAATTTAGATTGTAACATCGAATCTGTTGATAAGTTGTTTTCTCTACTTCATTATAGTTGTTTTTTTCCACAATTGCAAAATGGTGGATTTTCCGTTAGAAACTTATTTAGTTATGCAAGACACTGTGTTAATTAGCGAGTATACAATTATCTCGTGGAACCCAGGATAGTAAACAATAGAATATTCACAACGTGTGCAGTAGGAAGTATATACACTGGTGTGCAAAAATTAAGGACGAAGTCGAAAAATTAGCATATCAGCTGAACGAAGAGGCAGAGCGGACAGAAAGACCAATCAGGAGATTAAGCAAGGTGATGTACGGTAGCACATGCGCAGATATGCAGGTAGACGTAATGGGGGAGTGTCTGAGTAGTATAAAGCATGTTGTCGGTGTAAGATCAGTATTTCTGGCAAAGAGATTGCACGCCGTATAGCAGTTAAAATCACACCGAGTTGCTGCCTCAGCGAGAAATGGCGAATAATCAATCTGTTAGACGACATCTGGAGGCTTTTACCCGAGGTCGAATCATTGGGAAGTTGGAGGAAGGCCGCAGTGTGACAAGTGTGGCTGCAGAGTTCGGAATTGCTCACAGCATCGTTTCACGACTTTGGAGACAATTTCAAACTACAGGAACAGCTATCCGGGAGTTCAGTAGTGGTCGTCCACGAGGAACCACACCCGCAGATGACCGGTATATTGTCTTACAGGCCAGAAGAAACCGGCGGCAGACAGCGGGAGAAATCGCTAGACACACGACACAGGCGACTGGACGACCGATATCGCGTTTTACCGTGGCCAGAAGACTGCACGGTGGTGGTCTGTTTGCACGACGCCCTGTACGGTGTGTACCTTTAACGCCTGCCCATCGGAGAAAGCGTTCTCTGTGGTGCCGGGAACACCGGAATTGGAGAGACAATGAATGGGGACGAGTACTCTTTACAGATGAGAGCAGATTCAGTTTGAGTAGCGATTCTCATCGCATACTCATCTGGAGAGAGCGGGGAAGCCGCAATCATCCCTCGAACATCATTGAAAGGGACAGGTAAGGAGGTCGCGGTGTTCTCGTTTGGGGAGGCATCATGCTTGGTAGTCGTACAGACCTTCACATCTTCGACGCAGGTTCAGTCAACGGGACCCGTTATTGTAACGAGATTCTTCTTCCATATGTGCGTCTTTTTTAGAGGCGCTATGGGTCTGCAGTTCCTTTTCATGGACGACAATGCACCATGTCATCGCACAGTAGCTGCCAAACAGCTCTTAGAGAGTGAGGATATTGAACGTATGGATTGGCCGGCACGATCTCCGGATCTCAATCCCATCGAGCATGTATGGGATTTTCTAGGCAGACGCTTGGCAGCTCGTACCTTACCACCAGTAACGATTCGGGAGCTTCGATTGGCGCTGCAAGACGAATGGGCAGCAATGCCTCAACAACTCATTGACACCCTCATTCTCAGCATGGGCAGACGCTGTAAAACCTGCCTAGCAGTCAGGGGAGATCATATGCCCTACTAAAGACCGGATGTTTCTTGCTGGACACCCATCACAGGGATGTTTCGGCCTTCAGTCGCATTGCGCTCCATGCTACTTTTTCAATCAACCTTCTTTTTATCCCTCTGATTTCTCCTTTAGTAAGTGTTGCTTACATTACACATGTCCTTACGTATTGGGGATCTTACGGTATTAAATGTGTTGATTTGGAAAGCTTTTGTACAAAGTTATATTGAAAAAACTGTTTCGTCCTTAATTTTTGCACACCAGTGTATATCTTTATATATATAAATCCTCTGTGCGTGTGTATGAGACTTAACTCCTCCTAAACGGCTGGACCGATTTTAATTAATTTTTTTGTGTGGGTTCAAGTGGATTCGAGAATGGTTAAGATTTACAATTCGGTCCAATATCACGCTATTAGTTAAAAAGATATTAATTAAAAACATTAAAAACCTTCTACTCAATATTCACCTGCATTGTTGTAACAACGTGATTGTTATAAAAATGATGTAAGTTGGCGTCGAAAATCGATTTTCAGCCAAATTTTTCCACAGAAAGAATGATTATATCCTGAGAAAATGATATACGAGCTCGTATAAATAAATACTGTTATTTTTAACGATTCTATACAGAATTTTGCGACCGATTTGTGTTGGTATATTATCTTAACGTTAGGAATAAAATTGTATGAATTATTATACGTAGCAAGACTAGTTTCATACTTTCTTACCTCCAAATTTACACAGTTTCCTAGGTGGTTTACTTAGGGAAATGGGTTCAATTCATGACGGTCTCATAATAAATGCAATCACGTGTTCTCCATTGAATTCAAACTGATATTAAACTTATACTTGTTGTTTTACTGGCAGAATTTGAATAAAATTTCAGGTTTGTTAATTGGGTTAAGATGCTGAAATATTAACATTCTTCAAAAAAAATTTCAAAATCTATATATATATAAATGAATGTGTGTCTGTCTATACTCGATAGATTCAAAAACCATACATACAATCGCCGTGCAAATCTGGGAAATTATTAGGTATATCCCCGGGAAGGTTTTTGAATTTTTTTTTTTTTTTATCAGTGGCTCTAGGTGCTCCCGAACGAATATCCCAAAAATCTTTGTATATAAAAGAGAAAAACGCCTCACTCACTGACTCACCGACCAATCACGATATCTCTGGAACTGTTAAGGTATTTTGCGTGGTTTTGCAAAAGCGTATAAATGGATAATATTTACGATAGTTAGTATAACTTAGATTGGAAAATGTAAATAAAATTGTTTTAAGAATAGTATTACAATAAAAAATTATTTAAGTACAATATTTTGACAAAAAATGAACATAGAATGACCTATTTTCAAAATATTCTCCTTTTGAGAAAAATGCTTCAATTATAATATTTTGCCTGTATATAGCTCAATCCTCTGTACAGAGGCTCAACTAAATTTTTTTAAATATATAACTTGGAAGTGGGTTTATCCATGTTTTACGACAACAGAGGGGAGCAATTTTAAGAAAAAACCGTTGATAATTATTTCAATGGGTTATAACTATGAAAATAATGTGAATTTTTCAAAAGTCATAGAGTTGAGCCTCTGTACAGAGGTCTGAGCTATATACAGGCAAAATATTATAATAGAAACATTTTTCCCAAAAGGAGATTTTGAAAAAAGGTTATTCTAAGTTAATTTTTTGCTGAAATATTGTATTTAAATAATTTCTTTTGTCAAAATCTGCTTAAAACAATTTTATACATGTATTCTAATCAAAGTAACTCTGAATATCATGAAAATTATCCATTTATGCGCTTTTTAAAATCACGGTTCCGAACGTATTCGGATACCTTAAACCTACAGACTTGAAATTTGGTAGGCAGGTTCCTTACATGGAGCAGACTAATGGAGACCTTTCATGGAGCAGCTAAGAACGGATTTCGCAAAGATTGGACCCGAAGGGGCGTTATGGGGGTTTAAGGGGCGTTATAGATAATTAGTTCCATTATTAAACTATTATGTACACAGTTTGGAAACTTGGTACGAAGGTTCTTTTCATAGAGTAGAGATCCCTTACAAAACGATTTTTACGAAAATCGACCTCCAAGGGGAGTTGAGGGCTTAAGGGCAAGCATAATTATTTCCATTTTTAAACTATTAGACGTACAGTATTGAAATTTGGTAAGCGGATGCCCCTTTCATAGAGTAGAGATCCACTAGAAAATGAGTTTTGTGAAAATCAAATCCCAAGTGGCGTTGGGGGGACTTAAGGGGCGTTATAGATAATCATTTCCGTTTTTAAATTATTTGACGAACAGTCATGAAATTTCATAAGTAGATTCCGTTCCAGGAGTAGAGTTCCGCTACACAATGGGTTTTGTGAAAATCGACCCCAAAGTGGCATTAAGGGGCGTTATACGTAATTATCTCCTTTTTTAAATTATTAGACGTAAAATCTTGAAATTGAGTAAGCAGATTTCTTTCATAGAGTAGAGATCCGCTACAAAATGGTTTTCGAAAATCGCTTCCTAAGTGGCGTTGCGAGGGCTTAAGGGGTGTTATAGATAATTATTTCCATTTTTAAATTATCAGACGGACAGTCTTGAAATTTGATAAGCAGATTTCTTTCAAGGAGGAGAGATCCGCTACAAAATAAGATTGGGGAAAATTTACCCCCAAGAGTCACTGAGGGGGTTAAGGGGCGTAATAGATAAATATTTCCGTTTTTCAACTATTACACCCACCTGCTTGAAAATTAGAAGGTATGTTCTTTTCATGGAATAGAGTTCATATACCAAAGAGTTTTGCGAAAACGGACCCCCAAAGGAGTGGGGTTGTGGGGGATTAAGGCGTGTTATAGAAAAATTCCTGTTTTTGAATTTAACCCATTTACTTGAAATTTGTTGAGCACGTTTCTTTAGTTGAATAGAGTTCCACTAAGAATGGATTTCACGGAAATCAACTCCAGGGGGGAGCGGGGAGAGTTATTGGGGCATATTGATAGACAAAATTCCCGTTTTCGAACTACTAGGACTATAATAATATTTGGTTTGCATGTTTCTTTTGTTGAATTGAAATCCGCTAAGAATGCTCTCTCAACGGGGTTACGGGGCGCATTGATGATAAAAATATCGTTTTTGCTCTATTAGATTTAGACATGAAATTTAGCACGCATGTTTATTTTATGGAGTAGAGATCCACTGAAATTTGCTTAGGCGAAAATCCACTTAATTATTGGATTAAGTGAGCGCAAAAAATCCTTTTACTTCTATTTTAGATATTAATAGAAATTGGAAATTATAACTTCTGTCCTTTTTATATCAAGAGGCGGAGTTACAGCTATAAATATATTTTTCAACACAATCGAATTTTTAATGCTAGATATCAATAATTTATACATATGTGTAAACAGTATATATTTATACAGCATCGTGAAATACCCAGTGAAGCGGGTGGGTAAAGGCTAATTAAAAATAAAATTCAAATACATGCATTTTGAAATTCAGTGCCTTTTATTTCCTTATGTTGGCAAATACGTAAAATATAAAATTTGGCAACAGCGAAG
Source organism: Trichonephila clavipes (assembly GCA_019973935.1). Lineage (NCBI taxonomy): Eukaryota > Metazoa > Arthropoda > Arachnida > Araneae > Nephilidae > Trichonephila > Trichonephila clavipes. Next base: position 333,107 of record BMAU01016369.1, on the reverse strand, counting down.
CGCATGGATTAATGGGCTCAATTCATGGTGGTCATATGATAAAGACAGACAAGTGATCTCCACTGAATTCAAAACAGACATTAAACTAATCGTGCTTTTTGTTCGATTTGCAATACTTAGACAAAATTTAAAATTTCATAATTGGGCAAAGATATTTATAAATGTAATAAAAAAATTCTTCAAAAAGATTTTTTTTAAATTAAAAAAAAATCTTATTTTATGCATATACTTTTCAATAAAATACGTTTTGTATATATATGTAATTTTTAAGAGAAAAAATTTCTGCAAAAAAGCAAAAATTGGCAACAACGAAGTTCGTGTACTGATTAGCTGGAAACACAAAATAGTTTTTATCGAGTGACTATGACGTCACACTAGTTTTTGAACTCATTGGCTAGAATCACGTGGCTATCATTATCATGTGACTATGACATCCCATGAGTTGAGCCTTTTGGCTGTGAACACGTGACTGCATTTAACATAAGACTATGACGCCACACAAATTGATGAACTGATTGGTTGGAAACACGTGTATGCAGTTTTGTGATTACGTCACGTGAATTTCGCTCATTCTTTTGTAAATATATTTAAGGCGTTATCTAAATCATTTGAATATATTTTGGAGGGGGGAGGGTTGTATTTGATTCTGAATTATGTTAAATTTTTTTTCATAAGATATTTAATTGAAGCATGACATAACTTTATATTTAGATTCATGCGTTTCGTTTCGAAGAATTGAGAACTCATTTAGAACAATGCTAATGCAATTAAAAATATTTGTATAAATTAATGAAGTTTAATTTTAAAATCGAATAACTGATTTCACTAGTTATTCGAACTATTTTCACTGAGAGGCTAAGCGGGAATCATACATTTTATAAATTATTTTAATACATGATCATTTTTTTAAAATAATTTTTTATCATACGAAACAGATAAAAAAAAAGAAAAATTACCGTACTTTCCAATTATTTTACGCTAGAAATGAATTCTGATTTTAAAAAAATCTAGATGCAATAGATAGGGAAGAAAAATCCAATTCCTGGAAGTAATTTTTATAATACAAAGAAAAGAAAAATGATATTGACAGCACAACCCACACACACATTATTCTTTACTTAGACATGAGTAGGTTTTCAATACAATAGTTCACCACGAGAACAATTTAATCTGCAGCTGTTAAACACATTATAAGTCAACAACATATTTATTTCTAACACAATGATTGCAATCATAGATGGCTCTAGAATACTTTTGTAAGATGGATACAAGTATATTTGCTAAAAAAATTTTAATTCATGTATGAATACAATTCAAGAAATTAATTTTGTGTGTGTGTGTGTGTGCATTTTTGTAGAATTAATTGATGCATGTCATGATATTCTTTTATAAATCAGTTATATTTGTATAATTCTCTCAATTTCTTTTCAATGTATCTTTTAGTCATAATCTTTTTACAATATACTCTCAGTTAAAGCAAAAATTTAAAATTTACCCCCAATAAGTACATGTCTAAATGGTGATTTCCGGATTTTTTTACCCTACTGTTGATTTGAGCTAAAATCTTACATGCATCAATGTTAAAAACATTCAAAGCCTAATATGATTATTAACTGTTCTTGTGACGTCTTACGCGTCTTTTCTTTAACAAGTCCTTTGGGTTATTTGGGCCAGAATTAATGGCAACTCTTTTCCAACCAAATCCAAGAAACGAGAAGTGAAGAGATGCAAATAATATAGGATAAATATAGGATCTTAGAGTAAACGTGATGGCAATGTAATGGTTATGTAAAGGAATGTTAGACAATTGACGTGCGTTGTGGCAGTTGATGATTATTGAAGTTCGTCGTTCAAGATTTAAGTTCTACGTGTCGTGGATAAACATATTGGTGATCGATTAGAAGTTAAACGCCAAGCTACATACCATTGTAGATAAAGACAAGTTTATTACAGAATAATATAAGGTAGGATTGTTTACTTATTATTATATTTGAAGATTAGGCGGTTCAATTATTGAGATTGGTCTGAATTATATTGTGTGTTGCGTATTGCGTCATCGTAGATTCTATCTCTCATTTATTAATAGTATATTTGTTCAAAAAGTTTAAGTTGAATATCTTAATAAAGTCATATTAAGATAATGTTTGATTTTAGTTCTTTCGTAAACCCTACACCTCTAGCTCACGCTGATGCTTCAACAGATGTACTTCCAAGGGGAGGTACATCACAATCTGATGTTGTTTATTGATGTATTTTTTTATAGTTGGGATGTTATGGAATAGCAGATTTCCAAATGAAAAGGGGCGTGTTGTCGTGAGTGGCACACATACCTGTGCTACAGACAAATAAGTACAGCCTTATTAAATTATAAAAATAACCTAATAAGAACCCGCACACCACCCCCCTTCTAACATAACTCTTCACCATTGTCGTCAGACGTCACCAAAAACATAAGAAAAAAAAGTTGAAAGCAAATTACAAGGGATTCGCATCTAACACAACCATCATTACCATACTGTTATCTAAAAATAGTTTAGGTAATAATTACTCATAACTAGAAAAGAAAAAAAAAGAGCTTTTGTTTGGGTTGGCAGAGCAATGGGCTCAATGACAGTGACCGAAGCCACTTAACTCAATTGCTCCCGCTGAATGGCCGGCATGTTTAAGTGATGTCATTCGAGAGGAAAATTATACACAGAGCTTAATCCAGAGAATGCCATGAACCTTGACGAGTCATGGGGAGAATACATGAATGGAAGGTGTCATCTCCTCCACCTGTATCCTGTCATTTCTCAGAAGGTTCTCCTTGATGAACAATCGGTACAGGTACCTGTGTGCAATGGATCGGCAGAACTCAGCGGTTTGAGATGAAATATTGTTTTCAATCCGATGATTGCCGACAAAAAATATCGACTTGGATTTTTCTAGAGCATTCTTAGAGAGGTTGCCCCTCCTTCTGCTTTATCTCTAGATTTAAACTTTTCGTGGTTATAAACATACAGCGTTTACTTGGTACAGAATAAAAAAATTTATATTAATCTGCTAGAATGTAAAAAAAAAGAAAGAAAATACCGCAAAACAACGCGCGCACTTATATTTTCAAGCTGCAATATTTAATTTTTAGGTGTATTCGCCGTATAATGCGCATCCACTTGTTTCACGAAGAAACCTTAAGGTATCACACTACTTGCGACAACTTTTTTTTTTTGAAAAAAATGGAGCTATAGGGATTTTTTTTTTTCTTTTTTGTGATTTATTTAGTATACTTTAAGTAAAAAATTCTAAAATTGAAAAAAAAAAAATTTATAGGTATTAAAATGGGAAAAAAATGTGAAATGTACAAAAAATTACATAAACAGGGCCCGCTCTGTACAAAAATTTTAAGAACAAATTCTCAATTTTTTTAATTTTGATGTGTTTCTTTGTTATTCATGTTTGAAATGATCTTCAGCATAAGATATATTTTAATTTTTACAAAAACTAGAGCATTTTGTCTTAGTGACTATATGAAATTGCTTGAAAAAACAGTGATTATATTCACATAAAGGACTGCAAATTTTGAAATAAAACCAGTGATTGACAAATCTGAAGGTCAAAACACTTCTACTGTTATACAAAACATACACAAAAAAATTTCAACAAATTTTTTTCAAAACTTTTTGAGCAATCACTGTCTCCGTTTGAGTTTTTCGAAAAAAAAAGCATTTCGAGTAAAATGCATTTTAAAGTTTGGCATCTTGTGTTAAGTTATGGCCAGTGGCGCACACAAGGGGGAGTCCTGGGGGTCCGGACCCCCTAAAGCCCTTGATTTTTTTTTCCGATTGATCTTAATTCTAAGTATATAGTACGTCAAATTTAATTAATTACTTGTTATTAATGATTATTTTTATTAATTAATTCTAATTAGTTGTTCAAAAAATAGTTTTTTACTGTGTTTTGTCCTCGAAAATCGTCAAAATCAAAAGGAGCATGATACAAGAATGGTGAATTTTCGACCCCGGACCCCCCCTGAAAAATTCCTGTGTGCGCCACTGGTTATGGCATCTGCTTTTACTAAAAAATTTGTAGTTCTTGTTCTAGTGAATGGAAGATAAAAAACTTGGAATTTTTACTAAGCTAATAAAATGGCCTATAAAATAAAATCATAAAAAAAAAATTGCCAATTTTGAAAAAAATCATTATTTTAGGGTAGTCGGGTACCTTAAATGCTCATATCCAAAATGCTATTATGTTTGGAAGTCATTTATTCGAGGTATTTTTCCAAGCTTTAGGGGGAATAAAATAAAACAGTATACTTCTAGAACAACAATCTTTTAAGTTCATAAGGATCATTATTTCTTTTTAATAAACAGTATTTAGATAAATGTAGAAATCTAATTGTTTTTAAGCTCATTTTTTTAAAATTTTTAATTTTTAACGCTCTCAATTTTATACCCGGCGAATAAAGCGCACCTGTAAATTTCTGCCTGATTTTTTTTTCTGTATTAAAAGCGCGCGTTGTACGCCGGAATTTACACACAATACGAATCTTTTTTACACAATTTCAATATAACACGATTTTTTTTTATAAAAAAAATCCTTTAATTTTTATTTTAAGCTCATTTTTATTATAAGACTGTAGAAGAGGTCCTGCCTGCACTAAACTGTAGAAAACATTCTCAAACAGAAAAAAAAAAGTCTTAATGTTCATGTCAATTTGAAACTTTAAACTACTCCTTAATTCATGCATCTGTTTATACTACTGCATTTCAAAATTTTTTAAATATTCCATAAGTAGATCATTTTGTAAATTCACCACAATTTACATTCAAATAAAACACTAATTTAAATCATAGTGTAAATACATACAAAAATTTTGATTATGATGCATAAAAATAATCCTTTCCCCACCCGTAACTTGATTTCATTTTTAAAAGAAATGAATCCACTCTCACATATTGAAGAAAAAAATTAATAATTCTTTATTTAGGAATGTTAGTTCTACAGAAATGAATGTTAGAAGAAAGTAGATAGCAAGAGGGCTTTTGAAACCTGAAACAGAAAATAATTGAATTAGAATGGCATTTAAAGTAAACAGGACAAGAGAAACTTATAGGAAGAGTACACTACACTGAGATAGTAACTAATATCAATTTTAAAAAGCCTAAGAGAGAAATAGAAACAGAGTAAATGATATACTACGTAATGCATTAGATTTTAAGCAATTCATTTCTTTAAATGTGATAAAGTATTCTCACAAATTTTAGTTCAAAAAATTTTGTTATCTTATTTTAAAATATAAGTAACAACACATAACATGTTTGTATGCTATTTATTAAAAATACAATTTAAAACTTTTTAGAGTCAAAATAATCATAAGACTCCTAGTAAATAGTTTTTGTTTTGCATTCTTTTAAATTCAGCAAAAAAAAATAAATAAATAAACAAAAATTAAAAAAATACATATAAAAACAAACTTCTTTCGAAAAAAATTTTAAAAGATATTCCACATATAAACAGAATGAAGAAAGAACTGCATAATAACTGTACATAAATCTAAAGCTTAAATTCAAAGCTAATAGCTGATTTTAGATACTATTCTTAAACGTTATAATCCCTATAATAATCATTTTATAAGAAATGATAAGTTACTACAAAATTTAAAAATAAACATAAATTAGAATGAGTTAAATAAAAACTCTGCTATTAATATTCAAAAAATAAAATGGAAATTAATAAAGGGAAAATCTTATATGCCTGAAAAAAACTTTTCATTACATTTTGAAAACACGAACACCTAAAAATAAGAAGAAAATAGCACAAATAAAGGGCAAAAAGTATCTCCGTCGAAAAGAAACAAAAAATCAGTCTTAAAATATTGCTTTGTAATGTAGTTATTGAAAAATGATTTTTTAAATTACAAGAAAAAAATATAGAATATTTTGACAACAGAAGAAACGAATAAATTTTACTAGTCATCTGAAATTTTAAATGGTAAGATTATTATCACTCACACAACATGAATTTATTTTGACGTATTTACTGAATTTTAATACCTGAATAACAAAAAAAAAAGTTCAATTTTAAATATCCTCAACTGAAACGCGATTTCAGGTGCTCGTGGCGCCATCTACTGTTAACATGTTTAAAAGTTTGCTTTTTAACTAAAATCATTACATATTTAACATTTTTGTTTTCTTCATAATGCTTCACAAATTTTGGTACAAAGAAAATCTAAATTTAAAAGTTTATTTTTAAAACTGTCCAGATAAACTTTTCGGTAGAAAAAATGTTCAGAACAGAATAGCACTCTATTCAAAATTTTTATATAGCTTGCACAAATTTGAGGGAACTTAAAAATTTTGTTTACAATAAAAACTTAAAATACATGAAATTAACTTTATTGCAATAGTTAATTATAAAATATAGAAATAAATTGTAGTAGCTAAATAAGAATAAATTTAATAAACAAGGATTTGAGTGACAATTTAAAAAAAATAGATTTAACAAAATTCTAAAAGGAATCTATGAAAAATAAAATGTATTATGAAATATTTTATTAATGCACTTAATTTAAAAAATCTTTATTGCTATTTGTTGTTAGTATTAATAAAAAACTCTTGGAGCTTTCTTAATATAAATATATACCTGTAGTACAAGCAAATTTTAGACATGCACATATTATATTATTTTCAATATTGATATGTATTAAAAATTATATTTAAGCCCAATCATAAAAGTTTCAAGATTTTTAATTTTGAAATATATAATTCTAGGAAGTTAATGAAAGTATTACAAATAATTTCAAGTAAAATATTACTGAATTCCTACGGAAAGAAATGTTCATTTTTATATTCTCTGCCAGAACAAAGTAATAGTAATAAATTGAAATAAATCAACTATACAAATAAATATAAAAAGTCATCATGATGTATTCTACACTTGTATGATATTCTTTCTTATATTAAAATAGAACATATCAGAGTAAAATATATGTTTCACTTTAACTTTTACAAAAAAACACTGGTATGCATATCAAAAGTAATTCCTACTAAAAAATCATTCAACAAGGTTTTAAAAATAGTTTTAAAAAAACTTTTATCTGTTTCACAGGGAATGAACCATTGGGAAAAATTAGGGTAAATGATTTTTAAAGTAATATAACTCTAAACTAACAAAGTACAGTATATTTAGTGCACAAATCTCGATTACTAAAATTATTCAATTTCAAAAACTATTAATAAAAATATGAATTGTATAATTAGGAAATATGTATTTTTATAATTGTGTTAATGAGCATTTTTATAACCTCTTTTTCCTCCATAGGTAAATATAAATAAGCATTTGCATCATTAAAAGCAAATAACTATTCTAAGAAAAATTCATTTTGATCATGATTTACTCAAAAGTTTACAGTTAACAGATTCAAAGCAAAATTTTAAGTTAAATTTGTACTATGCATGCAATAGTATAGATTTAAAAATAAATCAGACACAAAAAACATTTTAATAATTCATATATGATAGGATTGTATTAAAAATGTATGATTTAATAAGAAAAAATTTTGACAAAATAAAATACTAAAATACTTCATTAACAATAGTTTTCTGAGTAAATAAAAGTGAAGTGTACTCAAAAAATAAAAAAGATCATTCAATCTTTAAAAATTGTAACTTGAATGAATATTTCTAGAACATCAAATGCTGAATAGAATATTTTAATATCATAAAATATAAAAATAGTAAAAGGTTTTAAAGATCAATCCTCCCCCAAGAGATATAATTCACACGTATTTCATTATCATTAATATTTAAAACACAAATATCCAAGTTCTATAAAATACATAATGCAAATTCAAAGTGCATGGAGAAAATATGTCAACAATAAATCAAAGTAAATTTAGTCTGCAGCATGTTTAAGTAGAAAATTTTGAAACAAGCAAGAAACTTAAGCATTACATTTCTAAGGTATACATAAATTGTTTGGTTCACCAAAAAAAAAAAATAATAAGTAAATAAAAAATTCCTGACATTTTTAAAATGAAAATTAGTGCTATATTTTTGGTTTAAAAATCATACTGAATAATCAAGCAGAGTTGAAATTTTTACATTAAATATATCTATATATTCCTGAAAATTAACACAAAACTTTTTTAAGTTTATTTCTAGCTATTCATTCATCAATCTGTAATTTAGATCCAAGTCTAGCCTACACCTAATACTTTTTTTTTAAAAAGTTATGAGTTCATACTATTTTTAAAAGAAAGAAAAATAGACAAATACGATTTCTAAATATTCCAAAAGAAACTACATCAACACAAAAACATCTGATTAAAAAAAAAGAAAGAAACTTAATGGCATACTTTTCCTATTTAAAAGAAAAATACATTTAATTATAAAAGAAAACTTCATTTAAATTTGAACTCAGATAAAAATACGTGTTTACCAAAAATCAACAGTCAACCAATCAAGTGTCAGGTTTCACTTTTGACGAAAACAACGAGGAATAAGAATTATTTCAAAAGTATGCATCTGAACTACGTCTAACAAAATGACTTTCTTTTGTTTATCCGAAAGTATTCGTGAAGAAATTGATGATTCACAAAGCTTTATAAAATTACACAAGTGTAGAATAGATTTCAAACACTAAAAATCATCACAACCGAATGTTGATTACTTTTCAATAATTAATAAAATACAGAAAAATTACTTACTGTTAAAAAAGTAAAATATTTTGGAAAATATTTCTAAATGTTATCTAAACGAAAAGATAGTAACACAGGTGTTCCGCTTGGCTTGCTAATATTAAAAGAGTAGATGAACTTTTTAATCAACAAATAAAAAAATAACGTTAGTAACGCCTGAAAAACCGGTATGAAAATAAATAAAACAGAAAAACAATGACAGAAGAGAAATAGGAGGATGTAGTAAACAAATCTTTACTTCACTTCATTTTCGGTTTTGAGCTGAGTCAGGCTTGTAGCTAACTTTAATGAAATTTAGATAAGTTGCAAAGTATCTAAATTTTGACGTGTATTGAGCTTTATTTTGAAAGAAAATGGATTAAAAATGAATAATGAGTACGTCCACTGAAAGAAGAAGCGTAATGAAACAGTGGACATTGATTGTGGTCCTCCATCCCCTGATTCCAAAAAGACATTCAAAAGATAGACGTGATATACGTTATATAAGAAAGGAAACTAAAAGTCTGTTTTATATAAACATCTAATCTGATGTTAAACGCAACAGTTTATATAGGTATTGTGCAAGAAAACCATTGAAAATTCATTAAAATTACATTTAGAAACTTTGAAATTCTATTTTAAATTTATTTTTAATTAAAAATATATAATGTAGAGAAATATTTACAACTACCAATTCTTGAATTAACATTATTCAATATTTAAATTATAAAAAAGGGCAGATTATATTTGAAGAAAATATATCGTAGTATTCATAGCTATGTCCAGAAATTCTTATTTGCAATACCAAACTTAACATCAGTTTAACGTCGCTTTAGTTTTTAAAATCCCTGTTATTTTCCTAAAAGCTTTCACATTCTTTTTTTTTAAAAATTAAATTTTTTTTTAAATGGTGTTAAAAAAATGGAATGCAAGATATTAACTTTTTTATAAAGATATTTTAAGCTTATTCGTTTAAAAAATTACCCTAATTTTTGAAAAATGCACAAAACAATTTTCACGATTATAATTAGTCATGTTACTAGCTTAATAATAGTATTTTTTTTTCTTGTTTTGCGTGAATATTTTACTTTTGAGGTGTTTATTACCTTCAAAATTCATATTTATAGAAATTAGAGATGAACTATGTTGTTTTTCAGGTAATCAAAGGTACCAAATGACAAAAAAAAAAAAGAAACATGATTTCTTAAGTATTAAATTCTTAATTTGTTTCAGTGTGTTTTCCCAAATAATTGTTTTAATTATATAAATTGACTCCCTAGACTTCTCTTTTAGAGGAAGAGTTGTAGGAGGAAACATGTTTGATTTTTCAGAAAACGCATAGTTATTTGAAATATAAAATTCTTTTTATTTCTATATTTTAATATTAAAAATAATTAATTTAATGTAATTAATGCATTCTACCATTAATCAACCGGGACCGTTAGTTTAAACTCTTATACAGTCAGGTCTCGTTTTATGCGGTAGATACGTTCTACCGAAAAACGCATATAAAAAATCGCATTAAAAAAGACATTACTTAAATGGAAAAAGTAGGGATACGTTCCTTAGTTTCTTAAAATCGCATAAAACCAAAACAACTAGTTAAAATCAACTTAAAACGGCATAAAAATATGCAGAAATGAAAAGAAATAGGCTGCATGATAAGTTACTTCGAATGTCTGAAAGAAATTCATACAAAAGCTAAAAAAAAAAAACTTGTATTCAAACCTTAATTCATTTTATTTTATGGAAAAGTAATACACATAGTTATACATTTTTAATCATTATCGCTATCTCATAATGGTTTGCACCGTTTGCGAAATGGTTCCAAATCACCTTCATCATCAGAAGAGACTGTCTCTGCAATAGATATTTGCGGTAAAGGCCACGGATTTTCACAAACTTCATTCTCGTTCTGTGTAGCTCTTCCTTTTCTGACAATGTAATCAGTAATTAAATTTTGCGAAGAGGATTCTTTTATTTTTTTATATAGTTCACGATATCCAGACATGCAGCTCACGTTGTAATTTAGAGGCTCGTTCAGAATTGGGGTCATTAATAAGAAAATGATTTTCTAATTTACTGCAAAGTTGAAGACCTTCTTCAATTAATTTTCCAGTGAGGGGAGTTGATTTTTCTTCCTCATCATTATTACCTTCTAGACCTACGTCGCCGTCTACAGTTAGATCTTAAGTTAAATCAATAATATCATTGTCACTTAATGCATCATCCACAAGCAATTCATCTATATCATCGTGGCTGAAGGTATTAAAACCATCTCCTCCAATTTCATGTGCCAAATTAATTATTTCATCTGATAGTATCGATGTTTGAGTGGTTGTATTGTCTGTCACACATGCTGGCCAAATCTTTTTCCAACAGGCATTTAAAGTTCTAGGTCTTATTTGAGCGGAAGCAGGTGCAACATGAATTAAACAATCAAAAATAGAAAATTGTTTCCACACATCTTTTACTGTTAAGGACTCATTTTCTAGTTTATTCAAGATGAATTTGTACGTTGTCTTAATATAATATTTTTTATAAGTTGCAATTATGCCTTGATCTAATGGCTGAATGAGGCTTGTTGTATTGGGCGGAAGAAATACTAGTTGAACATTTGGATGTTCTAATTGTGGATGACTTGCTGCATTGTCAACAATTAATAAAACTTTAAAATCGAGAGATTTTTCCTTCATATAGGCTTCCACTTCTGGTACGAAACAATTATTGAACCATTCTGTAAAAATAGCTGTTTTCATCCAGGCTTTCGGGTCAGCCATCTAATGCATGGGCAGTTGTTTTAAATCTTTACCTTTAAAGGCACGTGGTCTAAGAGATTTATTTATTAAGAGAGTTTTCAATATCCGATCTCCTGATGCATTGCTACAAAGTAATAAGGTGACTCGATCTTTACTTGCTTTATGTCCACTTGCAGTTTTTTCATCCTTTGTGATGTAAGTACGGTTAGGCAATTTTTTCCAATAAAGTCCTGTTTCATCAGTGTTAAATACTTGATCGGCAAAATAGTTCCCATCTTCAATAATTTTCGCTTGCTCCTCTGGAAATATTTTTGCTGCTCCTTCATCTGCTGTCGCACTCTCCCCTGTTATCTTAATATTATGAATTGCATTTCTTTTTAAGAACCCGGTTAGCCATCCTTTGCTAGCTGGAAATTCTTTTCCAGCTTGGGAAGTGGAAGTTGATGGTTCTGTCTGTTTCATTGACTTATAAAACTGAAGAGCTTTTTCTTGGATTAAATAACCACTTACAGGAATCTTTCTTTGAACTTGTTCCTCAATCCAAATTGCGGTGGCTCTTTCCGTTCTTTCTAATAATACATCCCTTGTGTACGATGCAAATTTGGTGCTTAATTTTTTGTACCAAATTTCTTATTGCAGCTTCTTATTGCAGCTTCATTCTTTTTAATTGCTCTGACAGTAGATTCGCCTAAATTAAAATGTTTTCCAATAGCCGTAGATCCTTCTCCTTTTCCTAGGTGATCTAAAATTGCAATTTTCGTTTCCAACGAAATTGACTGTCTTTGATGTTTTTTTCTTCTCCATTGGGCCAAATAAAATCTTAGAAAAGAAATTTTAAAAAATTACACTTACGATTTTCTAATGAAAAATAAAACTTTACGACACTCACTTTAAATCCAGAAATCAAAATTTGCTGCTTATTATATTACAACTTAAATTCGCCACTTATTAAAGTGAAACTTTTATAAAAATGAACCAGGCACCGCTAAGAGAAAATATAATTACGAAATAATGATATCGTATCGGTATACTACTGAAATACTACTGAAATAACGAATGCGAATCTAAGACTGTCGCAGCCGAGCCGCAGACGTAAGCACCAAAAAGATACGGAAATTCTCGGAATACTACGATCTACGTCTCAGTATAAAAAATAATAATAATAACAAAAATCTAGAAATGTTTGGAATACAAACCGCAAATGTTTGAAATACAAACCACACAACTTCAAAATCGCATAAAAACATTCCGCATAAAAAGAGACCTGACTGTATATATATATTAAAAATTATACTAATGAATAATTTTATAATTCTTTAGAAAGACAAAAGAACGAAGTCGGCACTGTAGTTGTGCCTTACGATTTTATTTTTCCTTCAACGTCACGCGAGATTTTTGAATAAGTCAAAAAACTGAAGTAATATTGAAATTAGTTGTGTGGCTAATGCCACCTGTCTGACGTAGTCAGAACGAGGCCCACGAAATTAACCGTGGCAAGGGGCTAGAAGTACGCTGTCGTTGTCCTAGGCCTTGAGCACCATACAGGTGACAGTAAGAATTAGCTCGGCGAAATTCCCCGAAGGGACGATAGATGGCGACACCACCTATCTCCACAATTTTGGCAAGGAACTGAAGGGGAAGGAAATATTCTCCAGTCCCCTGCACTCGTGATTCAGCCCACAAGACATTCGGACCCACTGATTTGGGCACGGGCATCGAACCCAGGCCTTCCGGTCTGGAGTCCGATGTTCTAACCACTAGGCTACCCACGGCCCTAATATTGAAAGTAAATACCTGAAATAATATCTTTAGTTTTTAATGCATTTAAAGTAGTAGCAGTAAAATATGTTTTCTTACGAAAATAAAAGGATGAAAAAAAGGACTTCTATTAAAACTTAAAAACGTTTTTCATAAAACTTAAAATTCAGTATTGATAGAAGCTCACATATGTGTTATGATTATAATCGAATATGAATAAAGAAATAAAATGTCTTAAGATACATGTTTATCTGACCATTGAATACTTTTTAATAAAATGCGTAATTTTCTTTAAAAAAATGAAAATGATGATTTGTAGTATAATCCAAAAGCACGCATTCAAATTTATGAACATTCAGATAATGCCTAATGTCTTTATAAATAAATGAATTATATGAATGCAAGGTCCTTTATGCGAGTCTCTGGAAGCTTTTGTTACTTATCACACGTATAATTAGGTTGGATGAATTTTAAAAAGTTTTTTTAAAGAGTCTGTTTACTTTGTTGTGGATAAATTTAATATGCACAGAATAGTACAGAAAGATACTTTTATCTGTAGAATGAAAAAAAAAAGAAAAAAGAAATTTTGAAAATATGTGTATTCCCTTGAAGTTCAGTTTTTTCGATGGAAAAATATTAAATTAAGAAGTTTCAGTAGTTCAATTCATTTTGGAATCAGTGACTCAAATTCTTATTGTTATATTTCCCCAATGAAAATTTTTACTTGTTCCTTAAATTGTTTCTCATCATTTTAGTTTGAATGCCATTCAGTTAATAATTAATAAAAAGTTAAAACCAATTTTAAGAAAGAAATTTCGTGCAACATGTTCTAAAAATCTTATTTTATATTAAAAGATTTTATACTTTGAATAGGATTAAATATAACTCCCGTCGTTTTTAACACGCTTTATAAGTTTCACTTGTACGTAATGGAATCTTTTTTATTTTCATATGCTCATAAAAACTGTGGTCATTGTTTTGATTGATTTTTTTTAGCTTTAAGTTTTATGTATAATATTGTGTGTATATTTAAAAAGATTATTCCTTAATTGCTATGACCCTAAAAAACAAAAGCAGAAGGTGGTTCAATGATATGAATCCTAATTTAAATCAAATGTCTATCTTATATTGTTACCTAAATCTAGAAAACATTAAAAAATAATAATAAATATTTCAGATGTAAGTTTCTAGCATAGCACTCGACAAAAAAGAAAATAGTTTTTTCTTTTTAAAATCATAAGAAGAAGTGTTGAGCAGGCAAAGGAATTTATACCGAAAGACATCGTAAGCCTGTTTGAAATAAAATAGATTTTGTGTGTTATTGGCAAGCCAGTTATTGACATCAACAATAAATTAATCAAAGTTTGGTTGTTCATAAAATATATAATTTTGTAACCGCTCTTGTCATAATATATTGTCTAAATTGACTGTTCCAAGCAGCAGAAGTGCCCTCTAATGACCACTGATCTTCAGCACAGGCCAAATGAGAGAAGAATGTGGTCCATGTTCTTTGTCCTTAGTTTTGTTAATATTTGGGTAATTTAACCAAAATTAATAAATTATTCACACGCTAAAGAATACTTCATTAAACTTAGTACGAAATTTATTACTTTTATCTTAATCTGTAACGTCCATCGCTGCGCAATTTATTAAATTATACTCCAAACTAAATTCCCTAATTGTTTGATAGTTTGAAAGAATTGTTATGCCGCCTTAGTAAAACATTAAAATCTAAGAATTGATATAATTACGGCTTATAAACCATTCAGCCAAATGCAAATATTTGAACTTCAATTCCTTAACAAATTAAATTTAACAATTTGCACTGATGAAGACACATATATATAAGGGCATTATTGTTAAAATCAGAATATATGGCTAATAAGCATATATTTTTACGGATTTACAAGCATATATTTTTAGTATATTCAGAAATCAAAAAAAAGCATTTTCATCATATATTTTTGAAAATATGTGATCCGCTCAAATTTCATATAATAATAAAGTGACTGTAGAAGAAAAAATAGTTACATGATGTTAAAATACAACTAAAACACATTTATAAAAAAACACAACAATGAAGTATTTTATTAAACAGTTTCAAAAAGTACAGTAGATCATCAACAAAAAATAACCGTAGGGATTAAAATAACTGTGCAATGAATTCCAGATGAAAGCAGTCAGAATTGCTGAATACATTTCTAATCTTTATATCTATAATTGAAAACTCATCTGTTATCTTTCTTTATCCAGCCGCATTACACATTTAATCATTCACTTATCCCGTAAACTAAATCTTATAACACAAAAAAACTATTAATTTTACATAAAGAAAACTATTTCACAGAGGAGTAGTTTCTGAAATATTGATTAGAAAATTTTTTGATTCCTTTATTGACTGAATAACTGTTTATCAACATCGCACCTCGTAGAAACAAGAGGAGTATTGGCGACAGGCCTCGTAGTTTTATATTTCGATTAAGTAACGAGGACAACGCCTGAGTTGGCATCTCAATGCCCAAATTTCCACACCACACCACATCAATGCAAGGACCCTCAGCTCTGACAGATTTATAGTGCATCTGCCACGTTATTCGGTGGGTCTTTAGTGGAGACAGATCTTCAGTGGCCGGCGTTGTATCTGTCATACCCACAACTCGACAAATACGACATAAGAGTCAGAGGCATAACGTACACCCCCACATCGTGGGGGGACAAAAAACAAGGAGGTGTAAAGCCTGTGTTATGTTATGACTTTGCAATCCTTTGTAAGATCCAGCTTGGGATATAAAAACTGACTGCAGGGGGGAGGGGGCTAATATTCTCTGCTACGCCACTGATGGGAATTTTCTATAACTATGAAAAATCTCAGTGGTGTGTATACGGGTTGGGTTAGGGAGCTCAAATCCCTCCCATACATGAAGAGATTTTAACTTTTTAGTATATAAATTACTCTACTCGTTAGGGCTTTTTCGTCGACGTATTATTTTACACGCAAAAAACACGTCCCATAAGGTAGTCTGTGTATGCCACTGAAAACTCTTTATACAAAGAAATACACGAAGTCGATTTACTACAATTTGTTACAATTGTAATCATTCTCTGAATTAATCCTAAATCAAAAGATATTTAATTATGAAAATAAAATTTTAAATAGGTTTTTTTCATTAAATCAGAGGTATTTAGAGATACAATGTATATAATTTCTAGTCTACGAAGTATAGAGCATAACAGCTTTAAAAAATATGTGAATGTAACTGAGAAAAAATATTTAAGAAAAATGCTTACAGACAATATTGAAGAAATCTGATCATAAGGTAAAAAAGAAAAGGACGGGAATGTAGGGATTTTTTTCTATTTAAACCCTCCACTTAAGAAACAACATAAAAATATATAAAATAAATAATACGATTGAGAAAAAACATGATAAATAAATGACAAATTTCAGCCAACTTAAAAAATCACAAAAGCAATGAACACTTAAAATACGAAATAAAAAAAAAACTGTATTAAGTAGTAGGGTAAAGATGGCTGTTTTTATAAGCAGTATGGAGAAGCTAAATTTTTTTATACATTATCCAAAGTGTGAACGGAATAAATATTTACGCATAAATAGCACGTATATTTATACAAATAAAAAACTCAGATAACATTTAACTACAACGAACATTTCAAAAAAATTGATTCTTCCAAATGAATGTGCTTGCTCAAAACAGTTGTATATATTGCTTTCTTTTGCAAATCATACTAATTTACTTTGATAAAAAATTCAGATTTTGTGTAGCTTAGATTACATGGAAAATACAGCTGAAGATTGTACAAGTTTTCTTAAAAGAGAGAAAATACATATAATAACAAAAAGGATGAATAGATAGGCATCCAGAACATTTCAATTAACAAAAAGTTCAAGTTCGTTGGGTTCACTTTGAAGTGAATGCAACGCCGTTAAAAGGCATTATTTTTATATTTACAAACTTTTTGGATATGTGATGTTTCAACTTCAGTTTCAGTTGATCATCAAAAACAATGCACAGGACAGCATCATTCCAACAATCTGAAAAAAAAATGTTAAAACATTAACGAATTATTCGGGACACATCCAAAATAAGCATTGTTTATTCAATAGAGAGCATATTCATTTTATAACAAGTAATATAAAAAAAATTAAGTCAATTCCTACTTAGGTGAACAAAAAAATTTATATATTTGAGTTACTTTTTATTAAATAACTACAATTAATATAAAAAAAATATTTTACATATATATATATATATATATATATATATGGCAGCATTATACTATTAAGTCGCAAAATAGAAAGCGATTTTCCTTTCTATATAGGGTGTTGGACTATTTTTTTGTTTGTTTGTTACTATTTACTCATTAATTTAATAATTATTCTAATAAAATAGTATAGTAAAAAAGAAATTACATTCTCAGAAATTAGACCATCCCAGGGAAGATTTAAATCCTCGACCTTTGGATGAGAAGTCCAACGTGCTATCCATTGCACTACAGGGACACAACGAGCTATTTTCCTTTTTACATAGGGTGTTGGACTATTATTTTTGTTTGTTACTATTTATTCATTAATTATATGTAATAAATGAATTAATTTTTGAAAAAACTTTATTAACGTCAAGTGTCATCCACTACAAGTTTAAAAAAATGTATTTGAACTTGAGCGGATGAATAAAAATATTTTATTAACGATAGAAAATTTGAACAAGATATATATATATATATATATATATATAACTAGATATTTATAGGAAGAGTGTGAACGATATATATATATATATATATATATATATATATATATATATATATATATATATATATATATTAGTAGGAATTGAAAAAGACTTTTCAGAAATCTATGGGAAGAATTCCGCTGTTAACTATCCATTTCTGTAATTTATATAGTAATTACAGAACAAAGTTTTACTAAAATATGTTAAATTTTTATAAAACATCATATAGTAATGTATAAATAGAGATGCTTAAGCATTATACCATTGACTAAATTCATAAAAAATCAAAAATATCACTAAATACCGCGATATTCAGCCAATAGTCTAAAACTATTCTTATTATTTTTAAAGTTATTGTTCTCTTATTTTGTTGTGAAAGTGAATAAAATTCGGGATCTATTTTCAACAGAGAGAACTGAGTGCATTTCCAAAAAGTGCGGTCTTATACGTAAATACTCGAAAGACTACGAAGTTTAGCAAAATGGCAAAATAAGAAACATCGTGAATCTGAAAAACAGCAATTAGAATCTTATTTATGAAAATTTATCTCGCGTCGTTTACATAATGAAAACTCATTTATCGTGATTTTGAATACAATTACAACGTTTTAGCCGCCTGAATACTGTTAGATATTTCGTTTATATTAAGAGTTCACATTTTTTAAGGAACAATATTTAGTTCTTCTAAATCTTAGCTATATAATTTATTTATCGACTGGTACACTGCTGGACAATTGCTAAGGACGGATCACAAATTTTTATGTAGCATAACATTAAGCGAGACATGAGGCCTACTAGGATAAAATATAGTTGCCACACTGTTCAGACATTAGAATAAAGAATATTTATTGTTCTGGAAAGCACAAAAGCTGTGAAACATATGAAAGAAAAAAAAATGTTCATTTGATCTGCGTACGGAGAAATGGAACAATGCATCTAAAAGTCAGCAGGCACCTTAAAGAAAGGTATAAGTACGGGATATGTCCATCGTGGAGTGTGATGCAACATTCCACACGTCGTACCATACTTTGCACAACATTATCCAGCAGCTGTTGAGGCAATTTATCCCATTCCTCTGTGAGTGCACGGATGAGGGTGTTCTTGTTTGTCGGAGGATAGTTTCGACCAGCAACTTGCCTCCCCAAAGCATCCCACACATTTTCAATGGGGTTTAGATCTGGAGAACGCGCTGGCCATACGAGACGTTGAATACCCTCGCTGTCTAGACGATTCTGAACAGCGAGTGTTCGATGACATGTTGCGTTGTCGTCCATAAAAACAAATTTATCACCGACAGCACCACGGAAAAGACGAACATGAGGAAGTAGAACTTCATCAATGTATCGTTGGCCCGTCATAGTCCCATTCGCAACCACATGTAGGCGCGTGCGGCCATTGATCATGATGCCGGCCCACACCATGATACTGCATGTCGGATATCGGTCCTTTTCCTGGATATTTTCTGGACGATAAGCAGTACCACTCTCGCGCCAGATCAGTTGGCGTCTACAATCCGATGACAGACTGAACCTACTCTCATCTGAGAATAGTACGCATGCCCAGTCCTGTTCAGTCCAATTGTGATGCTCACGACACCATTGCAAACGGGCAGTACGGTGCTGTCTGGTCAATGGGACACACACAACAGGTCTGCGTGCGTATAGTCCTCCTCCCCTCAAACGTCTGGCAACAGTTTTTCGGGAGATCTGCTTTCCTGAGGCAGCAAGAAACTGATTTACCACCTGCTGAGCTGTGGTGCGCCTGTTCCTTTTTGCTGATAGGACGATATATCTGTATTCTGCGGGCGTCGTACTTCTAACACGACCTCCCCCGTGCCGTCTACTACACATTCCAGTAGTTTTAAATGACTTCCACAGCCGTGAAACAACGCTGTGAGCGATGTCGAACACCCTGGCAACATCTGTTATTTTTCGCCCTTCTTCGATCTTTCCAATAATTCGGCCACGCATAAAATCATCTATGTGATGTCGGGAAGACATGCCAAAAATTTTAAGTTCGTCTGTTAAATCTTTCCTGTAAAACTTTGACTTGAAACAACAACTGTCCACACTCGTCAAAACCTTTAAAGCTCTTATGAACGCTATCACGTGATGAACAGACGTGGAAAAAAAATTGCATACTCATACTTCTTATTAATATCCCGCACTTAATCTAATTTTCCACATTTTTCTTCCTTTCATTTTGTGGTTGCTATGGATGATAGTGTTATCCGTCCTTAGCAATTGTCCAGCAGTGTATATACAAAAGAAGCATACACGGGAATTTGTTTTCACGCATGTGCGAAAATGATAACAGCATTTGGCACCACATTTTTTTTTTTTTTGGGCGAAATGGGTAGTGGCATAATACAGTAGAACCTGTTTTTTTGTGCGGTCCTTTTTGTATGCGATTTTATTTTTGTGCGAGTTGTTTTGTGTGATTTTATTTTTGTGCGATTTTTTATGTGTAATCTTTTTTTATGCATTATGAATTTCAATGGCTTTGGCGCCCCTGTAATGTTTTCTATCTATTTACCAGTGGCGTAACGGAAAATGTTAGCCCTCCCTGCTGAAAGTCGGGTTTTGCCTTTAATATTTTATAAATTGGGTAAGTACGTATTTAGCGTTAGTCAGGCCTTGGACCCCTAGAGTCCTGCCTCCCCCATGACGCGGGGGTGTACGTTACGCCACTGAAATGTAGACACTTCAAAACACTCTGTTCACTTGTTATAAACTGTCTTCCGACAGTGCGCGCTCAGTTGCTTTCTCTTAGCGCTCCAGCAGCCCGCGCTTGATTGAAGACAAAACTTTCAATGACAGTGGCATTATCAATAATTTGATAAATTATGAAGATGAACAAGAAGAACCGGATTCTTTGAGAGCGAATAAAAATATGCAGGGATCCAGCTTTCCAACAAATTGGAAAAGCATTTACTTAAAATAGATACCAATTAAGAAAGGAGTATAAAAATCCAAAAAGAGCTTCACAATCATGTATATCTGGTTTTCGTGACATTTACAAGCAACTGACCACTCGACCTTCGTCACAAAAACTTATCTCTTACTTTATGATGAAAAAAAATGAATCAATTGAATTTGTACCTTCAAGTGACGAAAGCGAATTTGAACTTATTCATCACAGGGCTTTGGATTACGATGAGTAGCAATGAATTATGTATGTGCATTTTGAAAACTTATCAGTGTATACAATGAGAGACCATATGTTTTAAAAATGTTTAGCACCGTAAAATCCGGCGTATAATGCGCACCTATACTTTCAAAAGCTGTATTTTTTTTATTTTAAGGTATATTTGCCGTATAACGCGCACCCCCTTCTTTACAAAGAAATTCGAATTGTTAGTATACAATATTCCTATGTTTTGAAGTCATTTATTCGAGGTATTATCCCAGACTTTTGAAAAAATAATATACAGTCGAAACTCTGTATAACGAACATCTATATTGCGAATTTTTCTATACAGCGAACTTTTTCCTGGAACCTTGAACATTTCACGATTTTCTTCGTAAAATAACCTTTCTATAGCGGAGTGCATTTTCTATAGAACGAACTCTTTCTTTTGTGAAAAAATTTCAAGTTATTCTCTCTTTAACACATTTTAGGGTGGTCATAAATCCTAAACTAGTTTTATTGGATCCTACTTCGCCGAAAGCAATAGAGTTCCGGATGTTTCATCCAAGAAATGCAACCTCTATCTCCCATTGCGCAGTTCACTAGAAACATCTTCGATATCCTCTTTCACCCTCAATGGAGTTGCCCTGTGTCCCCGTGTTCTAATTATAAAATAATGTATGATTATTATTACTTGTATGCTTTAAATTATAAAATGTGCTTAAAATTCATTAGTTTTAGTATAAAATTATTTTCTTAATACTGAAAAAACAGTGAATTCTTCCACGTTCTTGCTTCTTGTTTTCCTTCCATTTTTTCTTTTTGATGGGTAAGATACATAAAATAAACATATAAATTTATAAAAAGGCGTGAATAATTATTATTTCAATATATAGTATTTATGAATTTAAAATTTATTTTATGTGGTTTATAAAGTATATTAAATGATGAACCTCTATAGAAGGAATTTTCCATGTAACGAACTTTTTTCCAGGATTTAGCGACTTCGTTATATAGAGGTCCCTGACTGTTCTTCTAAAACAACAACTCTTTTAGTTCATAAGGTGTTTCATTTCTTTTAAATAAACAGTATCTCGACATGTGTAGAAGTAATTTCTTTTTTATGCTCATCTCTTTTGTTATTTTTAAAACCATCGCTTTTATTTCCGGCGTATAACACGAACCCTTAAATTTCGATCTTATTTGTTGAGCTAAAAGTGCGAGTTATACGCCGCATTTTACGGTAATTAAACATTACAAAATTATTTATTTTGTTATGGAAGTATTCTTACATATATAAAAATTTCGTAAGTAATTGGCATATTTTATAAATGCTACTTTTTTTTATGCGGTCCCTATCCACCGCATAAAAAAAAATTCTGTAGTATTTCTGCGAATTAGTTTTTTATATGTAAGAATTTATGAATTTTTTTTTCGTGCGTTTAGTTTATGCGGTTCCTGTCTACTGCATAAAAACAGGTCCAACTGTATTCATAAATATATATATTAACTTCAAATACAATTCTATTTACTAAATATATGTCACTATAATTACTATCATTTATTTCTATTAACGAAGTGGTATTCTTTATAACATAGTTAACTAATGCTTTTAGAATTTTTGAACACGAAAATAAAGAAAAACAGTAGATTTTTTTTTCTATCAGCTAACCGTGCACAAAGGAGCCTATACTATCTCAGCACAATATCTACAATCTCAGACAACGTGTTCTAAAGAGCATTGTAAGATTTTATCAGTGCAAATAACCATGAAAATTTGGGAATTCAATTTAAAAAAAATGTATTTTTTCACGTTAAAAAAGTTATTTTTCAGTTTTACTGGATGTTTTAAAATTTAAAAAAAATAATAAATACTTATTTTTATCTTACTTCTAATTTTTTTAAAAGAAAAACTATAATTGATAATAATTATCAGTTCTATTTTGCTTTACTTAATGATATAATAATATAAAATTAAAATGAATAATGTTATCAAAACTATAAAAAATGGTCAAATACTTACCAATACGCAAGAAATTCCTATTCCTATTCCACCCAAAATTAAAGCATGATTCTTCACGAATTCTTCCAGCTGCTCCGAACAACCCTAAAAAAAAGTTACATTTGAATCAATATTTTTTTGGAATATTTTCATTCCAAGATGCCAAAATTTTTTTATAAAAGTACCCTTAACAGAAACAAAAACAAAAATAAAAAAACCCTTTACAAAAGCTTGATGACTGAAAAATTTAAAATAGGCATGAATGCATATCCCTTTAAGACCCAACCCGCACGATCGTGTGGGTTAGATATTCTTATACATTTTTTCATCTGGAATAATTGTATGTTAGAAAATCGCAAATCTAACGATTGAGCCGGTTTTCAGAAAGTGCAAAGTATCACTTTTTATCAATAGACGATGGTTATGGTCCATGTTTTACTTTCAGCTGGCAAATCTAGCTTTGTTTTCAAATACAACGAAAACATGTCTTCTTTTTATCTGTCGTAAAAAAGTAATTATCAATGTATTTCTAATTGCTTTGATACGAATAATTGCATTAACGTTTAAATAATTGTAAAATAGAAAAAAATATTAACAATATTCTATTAATGTGGCTTGTAGGACTCGCGATTTCGTTACCCGCACGATCGTGCGGGTTGGGCGTCACTTGAGTCACTGCAACAGCAAAGGTAAGTACTTAGCATGTGAATTTTCTTTTCTGTTTCAATAATTTTGATGAAAGCCTACATAAAAGTGAAATATATAGTTATATGATTAATACCAAATTTTCTTGGGGATCGCCATGGATGAGTCCCTTTTTCTCTCTCTCTCTCTTTTCGCAATTAATTTTCTTTTTTATGCGTTTGTTGAGGATTATAACATTTTTATCCTCTCCACAGATATCTGCATCCATATCTCTTTTCCTCCCCGCAAAAAAAAAAAAAAACAATTTGGGTTTCCGGTGGGTGGTTTATGGTGTGTGGTTTAAATGTATATATATATTTAAATAATATAATTTTTTGATATATTTTACTATTCTTCGAGGAATACTGTGTTAACTTTTAACCAAAAACTTTTACAGGTGTCTAAAATGAGAAGAATTCTCACAGAGGAACTTTTTCAATTGATGAATAAATCAGATTGATTTTAGATCAGAACTTAGTGATCTCTCGTATGATGAGAATGCTGGGAACAAAACATATGAATCGTGTATACTGGAAGGAGTTTCAAATTCTGAAGAGAGCGATGAAGAAACACATGGGAATATTAGAAATGGAAAATACAACTCGGGATCATTCTTTACCATAAAAGTCTCTTGGACACATTCATTACATTGATTTAGCTGTTGCAAATTCTTGGTTTCTGTGCAAACAAGATGTAATATCAAATAAAATTCTTCTAAAAATCAAAATGGATCACTTAAAATTTAAGTTAGAGATAGTTGAAGCGTTATCAGCCACTCCACCTACTAACTAAAGTATTTTAATTGATGATGAAGATAAAATGTTGTTTTTCCCCTCGCAAAAAGATCGAAGCGTTGTAATCCACCTGCTATACATGTCATGGCTTTTATCCTGGGCATTCCTGGATAAAAGGCTTGACATGTATAGCCATTTTTGATGTGTCGATGACATTTCAAGGCTTAGAAAGTGCAGATTTGAAAACTACGAAAGAAGTTCGAAAACATGTGAAAAATGCAATGGTTATTTATACTTGTCAAAAACAAAACAAAAGATTTTTACAGTAAAAATCATAATGAATTAATAAAGGAGTTAATTATACATCACTAATTTCCTTATTTGTAAAAATTTTAGTTGCCTTAAGATTGTGTGTTTCTTCTATCAAGTTAGAGCTAAAAAGGCATAACTCGTAAAATTTCATAGGTTACCTGTTTCACAGATAACGCCCAACCCGCACGATCGTGTGGGTACCATCTACGTTCTAGGGGGGCAGCGGGAATTTTTTTATTGATTTTCCCGATATCATTGGGGTCCATATAGTATTATTAACCAGAAGAATTTAATATTGGAAGATAAAAATAATTCAGGTCTTAAAGGGATATACTACGTTTTTTAAAAAAATTTCTAAGGATTTATAGCATTCTGATCCTATTTTTTATTGATTCATTGTTTTTTTTTTCAACGTAACACTCTGAAGCAACACAAGGACCATGTCCCATTTTTGGCAAAAGTAACATAAAAATACAGATATTTTTTTAAGCCTTTATTATACGGGTTTATAATTTTTTCTCAGATAAGTTTTAGCACTACCTATCCTATAGATATTATGACTCTAAAAATAAGTCCAATATTCTCAACATTTTTAGAATTTTTAGAATGAAATATAAAAATTCACAGCTCGGTATTTCTCCAGAAAACTTAAGATGTTATTTATTTATTTTTGCAATGTGTAAAATTTTTATTCTTACTCTTAGTAATAAATGCCAGTAAACTCAATAATATAAAAAAAAAACTTTTACAGAGAGATAAGGGAAATTTGAAACTGACGCCAAGTTAAAGGAAATTTTAATAGCTAATAAGCTTCATTAGTTAAAACTGACTCGTAAATTAGATGTCTGTTATCAAATTCAAAGGTAGAAATTACGTAATTAATTTAGAAATTGTTAATTCCACAATAAAATAAAATTTTCAATTGATTCTTTCACATTCTAATTTACAAAAATTTCTCTAATCATTGTATTTTATATAACAGTGCATAGATAGATATGAAGTAAAGTCAAATCTTACCTCTTTGAATGCATAAGTAGAAGGCTCTGCCTGACAAGTTCTGATAGAAGACAGGTCCCCGGCCGGGCAGCAAGATTCAGGAACCAGCTTGTTTTTATCTTTTTGAAATTCCGAGTTCTTCTTTTGCCAGATATCATAGCCTGGGGTAGAATCCACAACGATTCCGCAGCATTTGAACTGGAAAAAAAGAGAACTAAGATAAAATACCGTTGGCAAGAAAAAGTAACAAAGGAATCTTGTAAGAAAATCTTCTGACTCTTATATTATTTTTTTTTAGGGTTAGTATCTCCTTCCAATATATTTTCTCTCTCAAGACCAATGAAAGTATTTTTGTAATGCCGGCTGGGTGGCGTAGTTGGTTTGTCGGTGGCTTTTTGCACCTAAGGTTGCGGGTTCGACGGTGGGTTTTCATGGTGCAGAAAATCGACAGCCTTCATGTCGTATGATTGTGTGTTATGTAAAAAATCCCTTGAGTGCCTGTTTGGCTTAAGTACTCTCGGCAAAATTTTATTCCTAAAACAGGTTCGCATCGTCAGGTCTTAGGTACCTTCCTCTGGGGAGGAAAAACTGCGCCTATTTGTTACCGCTCTAAAAAGTGATACCAGCTCCCAGGGAATGTACTACGTTTGCAAAGGTAAAAATACCAACCCGCAACCCCAATGGAGAAAAAAGTAGTTTTGTAATGGGCTACCTCGCAAAAATTCTCTCTTGAAAATAACTTGGGTGTTTTCTTTGATGTTATAACAAATTTTAGCAGCCCTCTCCTGGCAGAGGAAGCATGGTGTGTCAATGACAGTTGCTATAAATGGTGTCTAGTGGTTAGAGCATCGGACTCCAGACCGGTAGGCCTAGGTTCGATGCCCGATGCCACCAAATACCCTCCGAGTACACACGGAGTATGTGCTCGTTAAATCAGTGGATCCGAAAGTCTTGTGGGCTGAATCCCGAGTGGAGGGGACTGGAGAATATTTCCCTCCCTTTCAGTGCCATGCCTAAATTGTGGAGGTGGAGATCGGTGGTGTCGCCATCTATCGTCCCTTAGGGGAATTTCGTACTGCCACCTGTATGGTGCTCAAGGCTATGGTCATCGACAGGCGCACTTATAGCCCCTTGCCACAATGAATTTCGTGGGCCTCGATCTGACTACGTCAGACAGGTGGCATTAGAAACAATAACATAAATGGTGTGTGGAAGGGAAGGACATAGTAACAATGAATTGTTGTTAGTGGAGAGACCATTAAGAAGCTTATCATATATATAAAAAATTCCTGCTCTTCATTGGCGCAACTAGTCCTGAGTGGGCCCTGTATCAAAAACCTTTGGGAGCCCTTTTTTGGAAGTAGGAGTGCTATTAATGGGACTGTTGATAGCATTTTACGATTTTTTGCTTACACATGTCGAGGCCCCTGCACCTCGGGGGCTCCATATCATTGATACGGCTGATACGGCGGTAGTTACGCCCCTGTTGCTATACAATTTACATTCATAGCTTTGAATATTATACTGTATTTCTCAGGTTATTATATACTGTTTACAATAATATGCTATAATGTTACCAAAGTGCCTGTCCCGTACAGATGCCCCGTTGTGATATTTAGCATAGCGGAGCGAAATCATAATTCATGGCATTCCTGAATGTTTTAATGACTAATAGCTGTAATAAAATAAAATAATGTTAATATTTAAAAGCTGAATATTTGTTTTTTATAAAGGAACATTTCGTGTGAAATTAATTATTATTAATATAAATGAAGTTCAACTTATGAAGATTTTGAGGCCAGTTTCATTTCGCTTGCAACAGTCAATATTCGTTGTGTTAACAATGGTCTAAATCCGTCATAGTCACATGATAACTACAATCACGTGTTTCTAGCCAATCAGTTCATTAATTAATGTGACGTCATGGTCACATGATAAATGCAAGCGTGTGTTTCCAACTGATCAGTTCAAGCGCTTCACTTTTGCTTTTTGCAGAAACTTTCTTTCAGGAAGTACATATTTGTCAAAAATAATAAGGCACGTAAGTATGTAAATTACATTTATCTTAAAAATACGTGTATAAAATAAAAAATTTTTGAATTTTAAAAACTTTTAAATAATTTTTTTAATAATATTTTAATGTCTTAACCTATATATATATATAACCATAAAATTCGAAATTTTATCTAAATTTTACAAATCGAACAACAAATATTAATTACATAAAAATTACAAATACAAATAAAATAAAAAAAATTTGAATTTTAAAAACTTTTAAATAATTTTTTTATAATATTTTATAATGTCTTAACCTATATATATATATATATATATATATATAATCATAAAATTCGAAATTTTATCTAAATTTTACAAATAGAACAACAAATACAAGTTAGTTTAACGTCAGTTATGAATTCAATAGAGAACACGGGATTATCTATATCAGGTGACCGTCATGAAATTATAACATTATTAATTATTTAAAGAAAGCTCTTATTCATATATTAAAAATTGGCAACAACGAGACGATTGAACTGATTACGTAATTATCTGAGGCGAAAGAGAAAATCTTAGGTTTGAGAAGAAGAGCTGAGTTGTTGTTGCAATGAAATGCAGTAATATTAAATGAAAGAAATTATTACTGCTCTAAATTTAAGTTTAAATGTCTTTAAACCGTTGGAACTCAGGGATTTGTTTAATGCGATTTAGATTGAGAACAAAATTATTAAATAGAATCTGGCCTTAATTGAGCAACGCCAACCACGAAAGTGATACCATATATCAAATGACAACAGAGATAAAATAACCCATATTTGCGCCATTTTCCCCCCTAAAATTTTATTCTTTACTTACATATTCTTGAACTGCATTCCAAGCATCTGTGACAGCAGTTTCATTTTTGTATAAAGGAATAGAAGTAATCATTTCCTGTTCCATTTGTTTCTCCACCTGCAAGAGTTGTGATAATTTATGAACAATTAAAGACACATGGTATGAATTATGAAATAGAATGTAGTAAAAAGGCAAATGATTTAAATTTTTAAAAATGCATCAATTTTTCCTTTATTTATTTTTTAAGCCGTAGTGGTAGCGCCGCACTAAATACAATAGAGAAAGAACAACAAAGACAGAAACAAAGCACACACAATACACACGCATAGATTCTTTATGATCTAAGAGTTCTAAGAGATCTAAGTTACCATATGTTTCTAAAATGAATATAGAGCTTCTATACATTTTTCCCCTCGCTCAGAGTTATGAACAGAAAGAAAGAAGGAAGGTTGTCTAGTCACAATACTGGTTAAAACTCACTTTTATATAAATTATTAAAAGCTCTCCTCAATCAGCATTTTTTATAATATTCTAGAATTCGTCTTCTTAAGTTTCCAATAACTATAAGATTATTTTATATTTAATTAAGTCATTTCAGTCTCTATAGCAGAGATTATTAAGTGCCACATATATACAATATATATACCATATTTATTCGAATCTAAGCCACCATCGATTCTACGCCGCACCCCAAATTCTCAATAAGATTTCGTGAAAAATGAAAAATAGTGTAAAATGGTTCATCGATATAAAATATTAAGAAATTAAAATAAATTTTAAATGAGAACTAAAAAGAAACAATAATTAGTTATTTTACCAATATTATAAACTTTTAAATGTCTACTTGAATTTGTAATTGTTCTAATTGTCACACCTGATGATTTTTTCTCTTCGATTCTAAGTCGCACCAGATTTTCAGCAGCATTAACATTGGAAAAAAAGTGCAGCTTAGATTCGAGTAAAAATACGATATATATATACTGTGGTAAGAGGAAACATGTGAAAGATTTTTCCTGAAAGTTATTTCTTGAAACATACCTTATATATTTTTTAAAAAAAACTCGTCATTTTTTGGGCTTAATACTCAAAATAAGTAATAAGAAAATATGTAAACGTGCCTTTGTAAATTATTCTAAAATAAAATTCTGTAATTTATTTCCTTTATCGTAGGGAATCAGGTAAGATTCAGTTTGTGGCTACGAAACTCTCTAATTCATCTGCTCAAAAGTGTTAAAAGAACATTTTGGATGTACTCCGCCTAGGCACCTTCCAAAGAAGGTGAAATTAATGTTTAATTACAAATTTTTTTTGTTTGATATATCTATACACACAGTGATGTAATTGAGAGAAATAAGAAAATTTCTTACCTCATTCCTGAACACATATCCCAGAATTCCTCCTACCAACATTATTATAAATATCATGAACAATATGATGAAAAACTGGAAAACAAATAATTTACTTAAAAAAATTTGGGAAAAAAAATTATTTTTAAAACAAATAGTTCAAATTTTTAAACAACTATGGAGAAGTGTTATAAAATTACTCATTCAAAAGTCGCAAATAATATCTTTTAAAGAATATTACTAATGAAATTGTGACTAATACACAATAACCCTATCATCGAATCTCGTTAGAATAAGCAAGTAAAAAAATAATGATAAATAAAAAAATTTCAAGTTATTCCAGCGGGTATGAATCCTTACATTGACACAAATATACGTCCAAGTTATTTGTTTTCCGAGTGCAGAAATGTTACATACATGTTACATACATGCCAAGAAAAAGCATAGCTTAATTATATGTTTTTACTGATGACTCCCTCCTAGATAAATATCATGGTGCTGGAGCCGATATCTTTTATGAATTGTTTGGCTTTTATCTACCACTTGGTATTTTTACTACTGCCTTCGATGGCGAGATTGAAGCTATTACAGTAGCGGTTGAGCAATTATCACCAAGAAGCTCTGAGTTCAATAGGGCTGTAATGTTTTCCGAATCTAGATGGGCATTACGAGCTTTATCTCAAAATTACCTCGGTAATTCACAAAGAATTTTAAAAATCAGATCGTTCTTCAAAAATTTTGCCTATAAAATTTATTCTCGTTGAATACTAGTTCACATTGTGACATTGCTGGGAATGAGCATGCTGACTTTCTTGCTAAGAAAGGAGTCCTTGTGATCCAAAGACCAACTAGGCCACAACCTTTAATTTCTTAAGTACAATTTTGAAATGATAGCTGCGGAGATGTCGAAG
Organism: Trichonephila clavipes; assembly: GCA_019973935.1. Lineage (NCBI taxonomy): Eukaryota > Metazoa > Arthropoda > Arachnida > Araneae > Nephilidae > Trichonephila > Trichonephila clavipes. The sequence goes on along the minus strand of BMAU01016369.1, from coordinate 302,226 downwards.
GACAAGAACTGGGCAATCTTGAACACGAGAGCTCATCCTGCATTCTTGAGGCTCCTAGAAAAGCTACTGTAGCTCGATTTAGACTTTTGGCAGGGCATGACAGTCCGAGATCCCACCTCTACAGCAGTGCTTCTCAAACTTTTAATACTTGCGACCCAATATTCAATCACAATTTTCATCGCACCTCCTCCATATAATAACAATGGATTGAATTCGATAATACGATACTTTGAGGCTTAAGCTACACTAAAACTTTAACATTTCCACCACCAGCGTATATAAACGTCTTCTCGGCCCGTGCGTAAACTGCCCCTGGCATATATATACGTCTTTTCGAAATACGTTCACTACTATCCATAAAATTATACCGAAGGCTTTGGAATGTAATAAATGGACCCTGACAGTGATTGCGAAGGATTCACTCTTTTCAGAGGATTTCCTTATTTATTGTCCCCCCTATACATCACATATATTCGCCTACGTGGAAAACGGTGGCATTGGGTTGATTGATTGATTGAATATTAACGTCGCACTGTTCAGCTACACGAGGGCTTTTGGCGACGGACCACGTAATTTTGAACCATGGTCAAGTGACGTGGACGACACCTGAGCTGGCACCTCCCCTCTCCTAACTACCACACCACACCAATGGGAGGACGTTTCAGCTCTCAACAGATTTAACGTGCATCGCTGCCCTACACGGTGGGTCTTTAGTGGTACTGGGCTCGAACTCGTGACAAAGCAATCCACGGTCCGATACCTATACCACTCGGCTACCGCGGCCACACATTGGGAAGCGAATCGCAAAACATTTCATTGGCATTAAAGGGATGAATTGTAAACTGTACAAATTATCGAGATAAGTGTTGATTTTTGTATATAATTTTATATAAAATAAGCCCACGGGGTCACTGGTAATTATTAAACTTGTGCTTAACTTAATAGAGTTAAATTAATTATAAAATACATTTGCGGTACTTATACATTTATAAGTGTATTATATATCAGTGCAAATGTGTATTTTACTTTTCATTATGCCAGAATGTATTCTGTTTGCTTATGTTCAGAAAATTATAAATTTTTTTAAATATTTTTTTGTTTTCGACTTTTCAATGGGCTCGCGCCCCCTCCTAGGGTTATCACGCCCCTCTAGGGGGGGTCGCACAGTTTGAGAAGCATTTCTCTACAGAATTGGTATCGCCGACTCACCGGACTGTACTCTATGTGACCTTGCTCAGCGTATGACCGCTAAACATTTGAACACTTGCTCTGCACTGAAAAAGTCTTAATTCTATTGTCAAAAAATTTTGGAGATCACGTGCACTAATCACACAGGTGCTATTGTAGTGTGTGGTATTTGTAAAATAAAAAAAAATTTTATTATTTCAATCCGGAATAAATAAGATTATTTTGATGTTTGTGTAACGCATCTATTTGAACAAATTACAGTCATCTGCTATGTAGGGAAGGAAAGACAAACTCACGGTGAGCAGCATGCATTTGATTTCTTTGATGGCCCCGAAGCAGCCCAAGAAGGAGATGATGGTGATGATGACGCCAGTGGCTATTAGAATGGCCGTCGAGCTCACGTACAAGTCCGTTCCCAGAAGCCGTTCCATGAAGGACTTGTCTGCCAACGTCCACACGCCCACTGCAAACACCGATATTCCACATACCTACAAGTATCCAAGATATAAGTAAAACTCCATATTAAAAGAAAGAATTTGTATATTGTTATAAAATATTGTAATTTTTCATTCTTGACTAGTAGAATGGTCAAAAGACGTGTTTTATAGAAAAAGCATATTTGTTCTTAAATTATGACAAACTACTAAAATAAATTAAAAAATTTAACAGTCCCCTTTTAATATATATTTTCCTCACCGAAATTTGAAAACAGAAGTCTGTTTTAAATAATAGAAACTTTAGAGCTACTGTGAAATCTATAAAATCCAAATTTAGATTAGAATACTTTAAAAGTTTTCAGAATTTTATGAATTCTATAAATATATTGGAACGAATAAAACAAACAGTTAGAATGATTTTTAAAAAAATCAGATGTCGGAAGAGTAAAAACTAATTTTAGTAATTAATTATTGCCTCATTGGGCTGGGTTTAATCAGTTTATTTCTCTATGTCCACAACTCTACATTCATTCATTCTGATAGGGCCCACCCTAGGACAGTGGCCAGTGCAGAGAAGTCAGGCTGTAATTAGAATAAAGGGTGGTATAGAACTTTAAATTGCAATACAACAACGATGACATGAATTTTTTTTATTCGAAAGATACTCTTGTGGCATTACATTCTGAATATGATTTCTGGCATAGGACTGCCACGGCTGGCTCGGATGTAGTCCAATCTGGACGTCCAATTTTCGATGACTTTTTCCAACATTTGTGGCCGTATATCGGCAATAACACGGCGAATGTTGTCTTCCAAATGGTCAAGCGTTTGGGGCTTATCCGCATAGACCAATGACTTTACACAGCCCCACAGAAAATAGTCTAGCGGTGTTAAATCACGAGATCTTGGAGGCACAGGTCCAAAACGTGAAATGAGGCGGTCACCAAACGTGTCTTTCAATAAATCGATTGTGGCACGAGCTGTGTGACATGTTGCGCCGTCTTGTTGGAACCACAGATCCTGGACATCATGATTGTTCAATTCAGGAATGAAAAAGTTAGTAATCATGGCTCTATACCGATCACCATTGACTGTAACGTTGTGGCCTTCATCGTTTTTGAAGAAGGATTCCACCAGCCCATAAAGCGCAGCAAACAGTCAGTTTTTCTGGATGTAACGGTGTTTCGACATACACTTGTGGATTAGTTTCACTCCAAATGCGGCAGTTTTGTTTGTTGACGTAGCCATTCAACCAGAAGTGCGCTTCGTCGCTAAACAAAATTCGCTTATGAAAATTGGGAACAACGGCAATCCCGTTTTGGGCCCATTCGACGAATCTACGCCTTGCTTGATGATCGTTTTGATGAATTGCCAAACCAAACTGAGAATAAATCACTTGACAGCTGTTAAATCGGTCGCCATCTTGGAAAGTAATGCCAACTTAAACTTCTATACCTGTAAAAAAACACTCTTTACTTAATTGTTTTTCAGTTTCCATTTTCAATTTTTCATTGTACTTTTTCCTTTAAAAATACATATAAAATAGTCAATATCGAATTGAATAATATGAATTTACTGTTTTATCTGGGAAAGACACAAAGTTATTCATTTTATCTATTTAGGGCACAGAAATGTGAACATCCAGCTATTCTTTTATTGAAATTTATATATATATATATATATATATATATATATATATATATATATATATATATTGTAGACATCATTTACTGTTTATGAAATCCAAATGTGTTTCGATGTATGGAAAACAATGAAGTCTCTTTAGACTGTATGGCAAAAACTGAAAATTCATAAAGGCATTAAAATCTCTTTCAAAACAGGTACAGGTATATATATACGTACATTGTTTTAAAAGAATACTCAAGTGTCTGCGCAAGTTATTTTAGGCACAATATTATGTTCTAAAGCAAACGAAGTGAGTTTTGAATTGGAATTTAATTGCTTTTATTCCTCTTTTAACACTTTTGGGATTTTACTTCGTAATAAAATTGAGAACTCTTTTTAATAAAATTAATATTGTAGAAATTGAAAGTCATTTTCACAGTATAAAAGCATATAGAAACATTTTTTAAATATCTGCCTTGTTTTCAATTAAACTAATCTACTGTACACATACCAGATCAGACAAATAAAAAGACCATAGATCAATTAGTAATTCCTTATATCAGTGGTCTTCAAACTTTTTAAACTCACTGAAACCCTTGAACTTAGAGATATTTTCGTGGAACCTCTAGAACTTGGAGGTATTTTCGTGAAACCCCTAAAACTAGAAAGTGTTTTAATGGAACCCCATTCACACACACACACACACACATACTTAGAAAAATATGTCTCAAAGTAATATTTAAAGTAGATCAACATGTTATAGGAGCCCCCTACGGAGAAGTAAATAAAAAAGTATTGCATTTATAATTAAAAAATTCGAATCTGATTTTTTAATATAATTTACGCATTAATAATATTAATTTGTGTTCCAGGGGGGTGTCACTTACCAATACGTTATAGTTAGTGACCACTGGCATAGCTAGTCATGAGTGGGCCTTGTATCAAAATTCCTTAAGGGCACTTTTCTGGATTCCTTAATATTTTACAATTATTTGCTTGCCGATATGAAACCAATTAGAATTTATACAATTTTGATGCCGGATACAATAACGGTATTTTAATATTTTAAAAAGTTGCATCTTTTTTTTGTAAAAATATGTAAATCAAATAAATATATGAAGATTTCAGTGAAAAACAATTTATTAATTAAAGTTTTAATTGCAAACCAAATTGCTTAGAAAGTTCTGAGAATAAAACATTCTCCAGGCTTATTTAATATCAACATTAAAATAAGCGAACCCTGTTAATTAATCTGTAAAATTATAAAACCTTGTACCATTGTACAATTACAGTGGCAAATATAAAATTAATTTTAAATCAAGTGACCTTAAGATGTAGCTCTGAAAGATATTTCACAATCACAAGATGCAATGCTTGGATCAGTCCATTCCCTAAGTTCCTATTGTTTGATGGAAGCTTCCAAAACTGAATGATACAGTTGCGAAATTCCCGATTTAAAGTCCTTGCTCGTGCTTCTTTGCATCATCAATAGCAACATTTTAAATAATTCAGTCTTAACTGGCCTCGCAGAAATGATTTAATGACTAAAAAAATATTCAGGGCCATTAGGCTTGCGCTCTATATACGACATAAAAACAAAATAATTACAGAATGTTTCAACGCATCAAGTTTTTGCACTTTATTAAGTATATTTTACAATCTTACTCTTTACACAAATAAACTTTAATTTAAAAACAATATTAATTTAAGAATATGCTGCTGATATTGATGTGATTGCTCGCACCCTCCTTGCTTTGAAAGAGGCATTTCTTGCCCTTAACGCTACAGCAAGTCAAATAGTTCATGACTAAAAATGAAAAAAAGACTAAATATATGCTATTTTAAAAAGACAGAATCCCAAATCCTTTTCTCGAAGTAGATTTTGAAAAGTTTGACTTTCTCTCTCTCTCTCTCTCTCTCTGTCTACTTAAAATCCATTACTATCTCTATATAATAACAGAATATCTCATGAAATCCAGAATCAATTATACTTGGCAAATAAGGCTTTTTATGGACTGAGGAGGTTTTTAAAATCTAAATTTCTTTCAAGAAACACACAGTTTTTAATTGACAAAACTCTTATTAGACCAATTTTGACATATGCATCTGAGACTTGGACAATAACAAAACTGGAAGAAAATCGAATGGCATCTTTTGAGAGAAAAATACTTCGAAGTATACTTGGAGGTGAAAACGAAAAAAAAATAACTGGAGAAGAAAATACAATTTTGAATCATAAAGAATTTATCAACAACTTGACATCATTAAATACATAAAAATAAATAAGATTAATTGGATGACCTATTTAATTCGAATTCCAGATGATAGTGTTGTCAAAAAGGAACTGTAGCTCAAAGTCACTGGGATTCGGCAGCGTGGAAGACCAAAGCTGAGAAGGGCAGACTCAGCGGAATCAGATTTTGGGATTATAAACGAGAAAACTTGGAGAACAAAAGTAAACAAGAGGTCATTGTGAAAGAATATGACCTCTGCCTTGCCAAATATGATGATGATTAATTTAACAGCGCTAAATTTTTTTCAATGATTAAAATTTATTAAGTTTGCAAATGTTTGCATAATCATTTCATTCTGAAAACAATTAACATATTAAAATTTTTTTAATTATATTTAAAATGCGATGATTATTTAGAACTGAAGTGAATTCAGAAATTTTATATAAACAATAATTATTCGGCCTAATTTACTAATTTTGGTACTTGCGTATTATCGCAACAATCATCTACTCTAGTAATGACTTGCCAAGTTGGCAACTGCGATTTTCAATGTGTCGTAAGCGCTGAATTGGCAACTAGGTGTTTCGCTTTCTGTAATGTCGCCAATAGGTTACAATAATACGTAAGTACCCTAGTTTTTATTCTTATTTTTAAGTAGAGGGAGGGGGGCATCTTCAATATTGAATTATTGAATATTTCAAAATACTTGAAAAATTGCCGAATCCTAATAAAGTGAAGTTTAAGATTACTAGATAAAAAAATAATTTGACTGGTTAAAAACTGGCATAAGAACCACTGACTATAAAAATACCGAGATTTTATCTAACTATCCTAATATTTAGACATGCTCCTTAATTATCATATGAACTAAAACTTGGGAAAAGTTCGAATGAAATTTTACAATTCTTTGCAATTGTTTAAAGTTAATTAATTGTGTGCTATATAAGTAGCATTATTTTATTAAGAACCTTACACTTAAAAATTAAAATTTTTTTCGTATAAAAAATAATTTAAAAGCGCTAAAAATTTTTTCAATGATTACATTTTATTAAGTTTGCAAATGTTCAACTCATAATCATTTTATTCTGAAAAAAATTAACCTATCTAAACTTTTTTAATTATATTTAAAATGCAATAATTATTTAGAATTAAAGTAAATGCAGAAATTCTAAATAAAGAATAATTATTCGGCCTAATTTACTAATTTTAGTACTTACGTATTATCGCAACAATCGCCAACTCTATTAATAACTTGCCAAGCTGGCAATCCTGATTTCCTATGAATCGTAAGCGCTGAATTGTCCGCTGAATAGGCAACCAGGTGCTTCTTTTTATGCAATGTCACCAATAGGTTGCGATAATAACGTAAGCTCTCTAATTTTTATTAAGTAGGGGTGGGGGGATCTTGAATATTGAATTATTGAATATTTCAAAATACTTGAAAATTTTCATAATTATGTAATTTAATATTTATTGAAAAAATGGGCTCTATTTTTATACTCAATTAATTGATTTACTTTTTAATTTATTGAGTAGAGCTTAAAAAAGAAGATACTTACGTATTGTCGCAACAATCGCTCACTCTATTAATTACTCGCCAAGTTGGCAACCTGTGTCGTACGCACTGAATTGGCAACCACGAGCTTCGTTTTATATAATGTCGCCAATAGGTTGCGCTAATACGTAATAAACGTATACGTATAAGTACCAAAAAGAGAAATGAGAAGAAAGTACAAAAGGGAAATTAAAAATAAATTAATAACATTGGTTACAGGAACCACATGAAGCCAAGTACACTATTGTATAGAAAATACGCCAAATTCTAGCTTACATTAGATACTAATATTATAAATAGATGATGCTGTTTTTAAATACTTTTGCATATACTGGTTGCTGATGTTATAAAAAGGTTGAGATATTTTTAACTGTCATAAATCTGCTAGTAATTGTTCGTTTGAATTAAGTGTAATTTCCCCTCTGCTACATATTCTGTTAATGTTAATTTACCGGTTATAGGGATACTGAAATTAAACATGGCAACACTTAATAAAAACGTCAAATCCTAGCTTGTGCTGGTTCCTGATATTTTAAATTGGCAAAAAGTGTATGAAACCCCATCATGATTTAACCTTTTATCGTTGTGTATGTGGTGGATTTATCATATCGGATAATATCATCAAGTTGGCGACAAATGAGAAAAGAGTCACCAACTCATGGTTTCTATAACCGATTAGTATAAAAAATAATATAGATACACAAAGAAGAGTAGTTAGTATTAGCGCAACACGAATCACGCCATTTTCCACTAATGGATTTTTTTTCAAATAAAACACTATAATATGGCGCGATTCGTGGTGCGTCAGTTTTAATGCGGTGACACTAATATAAAGTACCAAAAGAATAAATTCAAGAAAAAGCTTTTCTTACCAGAATGACACAATTTGCAAGAAAAAGTGCATATTTGATAACTTTTGCAAACCCTTCCACCATTCTTGGAAGCTAGAAAAGAAATTGAATAATTATGAAATGAAATATATATATAGCAAAATGATAATATATACTTAATAATATATACAGAAAAGAATCCACAAGTCAGTTCATCTTTACTTTTCAAAAAAATGTCAAATAAAATAAATATTTTAAATGTATAAAGCAGAGTCACCTATATCCTTGAGGTTTGATTAGATGAAACCTTTTAATTGCAGTTACAGGTTTTGTGAGATATGGAGCAACAAAGGCTATTATCCGAAACATTTTGAAACAAAACTTTAATTTGCAAGTCAAAAAACAATTACAGTTATTTCAATCGATCCGTCTCGTAATTATAATGTTGTATATTTTAAGAAAATATCATATGATTTATTACTACATGTATTAAATTAACACATATAAAAAGCGCATCTTTTTTGTACTTGCAGCTTTAATAACTATTTAAATTACATTTCATATAATTTATTCTTCGTACATCAGTTTTTATTTTGTATAACTAGAAAGATTACTATTTCTTAATCCAACATTTTAAAACGTATTACACAATACTATATTGCAGAACAATCTACCGTTTAGAACTAGATACAGTTTCAATGAGTGAATATATGATTTCATGTATGATTCAAATGAATACATTTTGATTTCTCCCTTTCATTTTTTAATTCCTACTATCAGCTCACTCTCTCTCTCTATATATATATTTATCTCGTTCAAATTTTCAATCGTTAATAAAATACTTTCTATTCATCCAATCAAGTTCAGATACATTTTTTTAAACTTGTAGCGGATGACACTTGATGTTAATAGAGTTTTTTCAAATATCAATGCATTAATTAAATTAAATTAAATTAATTGCCGGCTTTTCACGCCAACTTAGATTCGTCACCATTGTTGTAAGAATGTAACTGTTAAAACAATGGCAAAAGTTGGCGTCGAAAACCAGTTTTTCAGCCAAAGTAGCCAAACAAAGCAGACAAATCCCGCTCTTTTTTCAATTCCTACTATTAGTTCATATATATATCTTGTTCAGATTTTCAATCATAATAAAATACTTTCTATTCATACATTCAAAGTAAGAATTGAATTAAATTTTTTTATCTTACTTGTTTAGTTGAAAGAAACTGTGTTGTACGGTTCATTCATACTGCAACCAAGAATGAAATTAAAAGAAAGCACTATGATATGACTTCTTTGACTACGCTAACTTCTAACTTTAGATATATCCTTTAAAATATTTGCGGCCGCGGTGGCCTAGAGATCAAGGTATCGGATCGTGGCTGGCATACCGTGAGTTCGAGCCCAGTACCACTAAAGATTCGCCGAGTAGGAGAGCGATGCACGTTAAATCTGTCGAGAGCTCAAACGTCCTCCAGTTGGGGTGGTGCGGTAGTTAGGAGAGGGAGGGTGCCAGACCAGGTGTCATCCTCGTCACTTGACCATGATTCAAATTGACGAGGTCCGTCATCAAAAGCCCTCGTGTAGCTAACAGTGCTACGTTAATATTCACTTACTCACTTAAAACATTTGCAACATTTAATAAATTCATTTATTTCTGACTCGAAAGAAGTATTTCTGAAATCCTATTAGGTCTTAATGTTTTGTGATAGGTTTTTCCAATGTAGTAATTCTAGATTTTACTTCTATGATTCCTTGTAATAAATCGAAGAAATTTTTAAGAATGACGCGACGCTGATATTTTTTGTTTAGTGTTACACTATTTATATATAGAAAGCATTATAAGAAAAATAATTTCAAATTAAGCCTTATGACATAATTATAAGATTTTTATAGATTAATTGCAAATCAAACGAGAATTTAGGGTGATAAGAATAAAATTCAAAGCAGAGTTAAAAAGCATATTTATATTAAAAAACATCCTTTCAGTGTTATATCTAAATAATTATACTGAATTCGCAAATTTAATGAACAAGAAAAATTACAGCCTAAAAATCTCATTAATATAAGTTATTTAAAAAAATATTATTTATATATAATAAGTTCAATAACAAAAATTCATTTAGGTCATTTAATAATTATAGTGTACGATTGGTATGAAACGACAAAAACTCTACAATCATCACTGTTAGAATTTCAGAACTTAGCCTCAAGAATTATAAAAACATACCTTTTTTTTCAGTTTGATGGAATGTATAGAATTAATGAGTTCTTTGAATGAGATCAAATAATAATAAATATTCTCAAGTAAATATTATACTTAGAGTAATGTACTTCGATATGGAATGTAGGTCATGCATTTTCCGTTATTAAAACTTCATAACTAATTTTTTTAAAAGTTATACAAATTAAAAGTCTTTGTATTGATATCAAACAATAGAATTATATTTATGGGGACGCAAAACACAAAAACGAAGCAAATTTATGTACAAAAGATTGGAATTATAAAGTTTAAAGAACAGTTATCTCTGTCAATAACAACAAAAGTTATTAAAATCGAATTGTGTTTCAGTTATGTTATGTCCAATTTCTTGTGTTGACGAACTAAAAAACTTTTCAACAACTCATCATTTTTTTTACATTTATTTTTTTCCCCGTTGAATGTCTTTTCTTCAAAATATTCTTTGTAATTCGAATTGAAAGATGAAACATTTTAACATATAATTTTTGGTTGCATACTTTACGAATTATATATTTTGATCAATTATTTGCAAATTTTATAGCTCTAAATACTTGAAAAACAAATCTCTACGAGGTTTAAATTTTTTCTACATTCATTGTTCATTTCAAAATATTAATGTCACAGTTTTCGTAAACACAAATAAGTAACAATGTTATACAAAAATTATTTTAAATTTTTAACCACAAGAATAGTTTTAATAATGCATGGAGGAAAACAAAATTTTACTAACTCAAAAATTATAAAAATGTTTAATACATAATAAACACTATAAAAACACTATTATAAATAAATAAAAATATTCTTTTAAAAATTTTGTTTGCATAGCATGAATGCATAATAAAGAGTAATTATGCTGAAATTCATGAAAATCGAACAGAAGTTAAATTTAAGCAGTTTTTGTCTCTGTTAAATGGCATAATTCGACGAAGAACGAACTACAGCAGTAGCGTCAGCCTTAGAATACAAGATTTTTTTTTAAAAAAAAAAGAAACTTAAACTTTGTTTTGTATTAAAAAAGAAAACACTAAACCAGCAGCTATTTTAATTTGTTAGAACACTTACCTTATACGAATGATGATGATGATGATGTGAAAAATGGGACTTATTTTCATCAGGTAAAGGACCTCTAAACGAGGCACTGTGATGAGTGGAAGTCGACGCCATTGATAATTTTCAAATTTTACCAAACTTTTAATACTGTTTAAAATGTCTCAAAAGTTTTTATGAATTCTAAATCAAATAACCATTATCACACTAGTCCAACATAAACTATGCGTTCAGTAAAAGTTTATAGAAAAATGTTCGAATACAAAGTGGAATAGAAATGAAAAGTTTGATGGAATGTTTTTCATACCATTTAATGTGCTTAACTCATTATGTAAAATAAGTATTTAAAATTTTTGAAGGCCTTTCAGTGGAAACAACGCATTCAAATAATAATCTTTTAATCACGCTTATAAAAACTATAGGAAACCAATATATATTAAGTAACAATTACTAAAATGTTAGATTGCCATTATCGAAAAGTAAACTTATATATATTACAGAATCAATCTATGAAGTAACCAAATAACGCAAAGGAACTGTTATATCGCTAAGCTCAGAGCAGAATTTGGTTATGAAAACTTTTATCGCAAAAATGTTCAGTAGCAGTTACAATATAATAATGTAATAAAATATCGAGATCGTCTATGAGAATTACGTTTGTAGCAAATTTTCACACAGATAGATTTTAACTTTCACCTCTAATAACTAACCAAATTATGTGAAAACACTAATGTATCTTTAAACTCAGAGCAGAATTTGGTTACGAAAACTTTTTTTTCAGAAATATTCAGTAGCAGTTACAATATGATAAACTATCAAAATTTTTGTAGCAAGTTTTCACACAGACAGATTTTTAACTTTCACCATAGAGGTAACTTTTCACCTAATATTTTCCTCCAAGCACAGTTATCTAAAGCAAGAATAAAAAATCTTAATATGTGATTTATCCACACTAAAAATCCATCGGATGAAGTTCATACACGATCTTCTAGTCCAGAGTCTATGCCAAAGTGGCCGCACTGGATGAGATTCACTGTTGCAGACACCTAAATGATTATCAAGTGGTCAAGATACTGGATACAAGTCCAAGGAGTCGCGGGTATGAACGAATTGCAAATGTAGAAGAGAGAGTTTCTTGTGTGTGTGCGTTCACGGAGTCGGAGCAAAGAGGGACAAGGCCGAAAATCACGCCTATTCAAAAGAAGTTCACCTTTGGGTCACTTACGGGGTGGGTGGTTGTACCAGAGGTCATTTCCACTTGTCTGCATTGACAGTTCACTGTGTGGATTACAGGTGTATTTCACCACGGCTTAGCAAGGATCGGTTCCCTTGGTAACGGAAATCTCTCGCGCTCCGTTTGTGGATAAAGCGACGATGATAAACTGGATAAAGCTGTCTTTTTTACTTATCTTAAGCTTATAAGTTTATTTTTTGTTTGTTCAGTTGTGTTTAGATCCTGATGGAGGTGTACTTATTAACTCGTCATCTACCGACGGTACTTATAAGTATCACTCAATTTAAGGTTACTTATAATAAGCATTTTTTTACCAATATTTTGACGATACTTAGCAGGAATAATCTTTGAAATCCACTCTTCCAAGATATATGGCAGCACGAGTTCTATGACGAGTATTTTAGCGGGGAAGGTGAATAATTTTATAGAAGACATTGCGTTTTCAGATGACGGCGTTTTCAGCGGATTGCGAAGATTATCATTTTTGTCCCGAAAAAATAGTCAATGTCAAAATTTAAGTGTCTTATATTTTTTTTTTGTATGCTAAGGAAGACCTTAGAAAACGATTTGACTATTTAGTTTAAGTGAACAGTGTATGTAATTTAGTTTAAAGTGAATATCTTTAATTAATTAATTAGCTCTAACGGATTAAATTTCCCAACGCTGAGCATTTTGTTTATGTATATCCCTTAATTTTCGATGTAGTAATTAAAAAAAATATTGAATGAAAAAAACTGCAGCAAATCATGATGCGGTAGATAAAGGGTTAAGCAGGGTATAACGCATGAAGAAATTGTAATTAAATAGATTTTATAAGAAATATTCGAGCTTCTCTCTCCGAGAAGTTAACTGAGTAAGGGGACTTGGTCCCCCAAAATGACTGAACTGTCGTTTTTTTAAATTTTTATTTGATCTTATTCTTTGCATTATTATCTTTCGATTGATCTATCACGAATATTCGATTGATATATTCGATTCTTTGCATTATAATCTTTCGATTGATTGATGTCGGAAAGTTAGAAGTTGGATAAAACTTCATTTCAAAAATGTAAATTCACAAATTAGGCAATTCGTTTTGATAAAAAAGGTTCCATTTTAGAAAGAGAAATAACTAGAAAAAAGGTGTAATATATAAAGCAGGATATTACCGAGGCATTACAATAATGTAATTTTTTCTTAGTGAAATGTTTGTATGTGAAATTTTCGAATTAAGGCATTTTATAATAATAGTTTCATAATTTCATATCTTATTCTCGATATGTTCTTATGTGATGAATTATGTGAAGAAAAAAACCTAAAATATCTGTCATGACAGAAAAAAAAATATTTTTTAAGCATTTTTCTTGAACTTTCTTGTGCTATTGAAACTCTCTAAAGTTGATTATTTATAAAAATGTATGGGTTGTGTGTGTGAGAGTGCGTGTTTTTTTTGTAATATCCTTTAAGACGAAATAATATTTCAATCCCTTCAGCTTCGTGTTAAGCGATTTTCACTTTCTTTGTTTATTAGGAAAATTTGTCACATTGTTTATTAGGAAAATATGTATTAACAAAACGGATAAATATTAAAATACAGTATTTGTTACAAGTTAGTTAACTTGAAAAATATATCAATATTGAAGAACATTTTTGTCACAGACCTTTTTTTTACTTTTTGACATTTTCTGGCATAAGAAGAATAAATCCTGAAAACAGTCAATATTTTAACTCAATTTTTTATCCAGTATTTTGGGATGTTGCTTTGACAGAAAAGTGAAACTTTAATTCTGAATTTCGTATCCAGCTTTAGAAAACGTAAAAGGCTTCAAATAATTGTCAGTTGCTTAAACTTTTAATTTAAATTCGAAATTAACTATTAACAAAAGAGAACTGATTTATGATGAAGACGTGTGGATTTCATAGAATTTATAGTATGAAGTCTTATATGAAATCTATCTTAGTTTTTTTTTACAACGATTAAATAACGAATGTAGAACATTCTAATGTTTCCTTAAGAACCGGAACTGGTTTAAAAAGTCAATTATCTTAACACATCTCTCTCTCTCATCCCCAATAACTCTGTAAAACCATTATTCAAGAAAAGAGAGAAAGTGATTGCCGGAACTTTGGAACCTTGACCGCTTTTTTGTGAGTCATTCTGACCCACTGCCGGAAAGTTCAATGTCGTCCGTTCATGAACGCCTGAACGTCATTTGGAACTTCTGAAATATGACTATGAACATTTGTATTATGAATTGCCGTTGTGAATGTTTAAATCATGAGCTATTATGAATCTCTGAATTATTGAGAAAAAGAACAGTTTCGAAATATTTTTGAAAATTTCTGATTTTGTGAAAGAATTTAGGATAAGAAAGAGACACAAAAACGTGAAAAGGAATTGTGTTGCCACATTCAAATGAGAAATTGTAGTTGAATACAAGTTTGGCACGGTAATGTTTTCATCCTATTTGTTAAGAATTGTTTCTGCTTTTAAAAAAAGAAATGATTTAGAATTTCAAATATAATTGCGATAATGAATAAATCGCACGTTATGGACTAAAAATTTAAGAATTTTTTGGGAAAAAATACATTTTAATGAAAGGAGCCCTAATTTCATTGGGATACATATAGCACATTATGAAAGCAAATTTGAACTTTCTACATAAGTGTAATAATCTGGATTTTTTTCAATATTTAATATTAATCGAAAATCTTAGTTTATATAAAAGGAATTGACTCGTTTTTCAAATAATTCAACTATAAACGATTTTTTTGTATTTAAAAAAATAACTATAATTAAATGAAGAATAATAAAAACTATTGCAAAGCATACGACAAATGAAGCATTATAGATAATAAAAATTGAACTATGGATCCGTTCTTTTATTTCTGTAAAAATATTTTATTTATTTGTTAGAACTGTGTGCTAGAAACTAAATTCTGAAAAAAAGCGCACTTGATTCTGTTTTCTTCTAATACACAATGATTTTTTAAAACTAAATATACATAAGTAATGTAATGTAAAGATGTATTTATTTTAGGAATTGTAATGATGCATTCATTTTGTAGTCATGGCGATTGAAAAAGTTCTTAATATTAAAGAAATCATCTTTTATTTTGGTAATTTTAAGGTATCCGACTACGTTCGGAACCGTGATTTTCAAAAGAGCGTAAATGGATAATTTTCATGTTATTTAGTGTCACTTAGATTAGAGAATATATGCATAAAATTGTTTTAAGGACATTTTGACAAAAAAAATTTTATTTAAATACAATATTTGGCAAAAAATTAACTTAGAATAATCTTTTTTCCAAATACTCTCCTTTTGTGAAAAAGGCTTCTATTAGAATAATATTTTGCCTGTATATAGCTCAGACCTCTCAACAGAGGCTCGACTAGAATTTTTGAAATATATAACTTAGAAGTGGATTTATTCATATTTTACGACAACAGAGGGGAGCAATTTTAAGAAAAAAACGCGAATAATTATTTCAATGGGTGGTAACTCTGAAAATAATGTGAATTTTTCAAAAATTCTACTCTGTAGAGAGGTCTGAGCTATATACAGGCAAAATATTATTATAATAGAATCATTTTTCACAAAAGAAGAACATTTGGAAAACAGACTATTCTAAGTTAATTTTTTGCCAAAATATTATATTTAAATACATTTTTTTTTGTCAAAATGTCCTTAAAATAATTTTATGCATGTATTCTAATCTGAGTGACACTAAATAACATGAAAATTATCAATTTTTGCGCTTTTTTAAAATCACAGTTCCGAATGTAGTCGGATACCTTAACATTAGATGGGAAAATTGAACATTTGCTATGCTTAAGTACCAGGCAAGCAAAAGAATGATTCTCCTTTTTTTTCTACATTTAAATAAAAGGAGAAATATTATAGGGAAAAACAAAATCACTAGTTCAAGTGAAGGGAAACATAAGTTAATTTTGGAAATTACATTAGTGTTTTAGGGAAAGTTTCAATTGCTCAGTAAGGCACGTGTAAGTTACAAAAATACTCTTTTACAGGAAATCGCGAATAAATCAGTCACAAATTCCAGATCTAATACTTTTAACAAAGAATCACAAATAAATCTGTCGAAATATAGATTTTCATCTTTCAATACGAGATGAAATGAGACGCGTTTCGAAATAGGGTATTCGTAATTATGATTTCGAGAAAAAACGTACAAGATTAGAGTTTTACGTAAATATTGTTATTGCATATATATATATAACAATTACACTTATATTTACGTAACTATAATCACCTGTTTTTTTCTTCTACTCAATCTTCGTGGACTGCGCAACATTCTTTTCTAAATTCACTAGAAAATCAAACCACGTCAGATCGTAAGGATGCGAAAAATATTTATTCAGTTATTTACAAAAAAATTAAATCTTTTTGTTCATTTAAAGGTTTAAAGTGACCAAGATCTTATTGTCGAATCACGTAGAAGCATACGATTTAAAACAGCAAAGAAATCACGAATCACGTCTTCTAGATGTTCTGAATGTTGGCGTTGCCAAACGATAAAATAATAATAGTAAAAGCAAATTTAGTTGCTACATAGAGGAATTTCATTTTTTATTTCCTTTATTATTCTAATACTTGCTAAAAGTTAATATATGAAACGCATGTTACTTTTCTATTTGCCATATAAATCCCGAAACAGTTATGTTTCTTTAGTAACTCAGAAGCAGTGTTTTCTTTCCTTTATCCGAGATACACACACAAGTTTTAGGTCAACTTCATCTATCTAAGTAGATCGATAATGGTATTAATTTTTTCCATTAGTGTAATGTTATTGAATGAAAATAAAAATTATTCTTAAGTTATTTTAAATTCTATCAATGTATCTGGAGCAATAGATTGCTTTAGAAATTGCTTTACTTCTTTCATTACAGGAATATGTGTCTGCATTTTCTTTTCCTTTTCTTTACTAAATGAAAATTGAAAGGAAAAAATACTACTTTCGTTATTACATTATTATTTCCAATTTTCCTACATTATTACTATTATTGCTCTATTTCTGAAGAATTCTAGAAATATGGAATAGCATTTATTTTGTACTTTTAATTTGCATTACGTGTGCTCTCAAAGTATTGTTATCATATTGATTAATGCAAAATTTTATTATATTTTGCGTGAGATGAATGAATGTTATTGTTGTAAAAAATCAATGCATGTTAATGATTTTTAGCATCCGGTGAAAAAATTAATTTCTTTTTTGTTTTTACAACGAATAAATGGAATTTTTTTTAATCAAAATTTCGGTGTTGTTTTACTTTTACCGGTTTTGAAATGAGTTCCACAGACCAGAAAATAAAGAATGCTATGTTTTTTCATATTTTATTTCGATATCATATCCTTTACCAACAATATCCCAATATCAAAGGTTATTTTTCAAAAATATTTAAATAAATGATCGGGTATTTTACTATTGATGTTTCAGAACAAATTCAAGTGAGTAATTTCAAGCTGTTTATACAAAATGCAAGTTGTAACGGTTCTCTTATGTCATTACTGGGTAAACCAAAATAATGGATAAGATCTCGGGGTAATTTAAAATAGTTTTAATGACACAAAACAACACAGTTACAAAGGACAGACATTTAGACATAATATAGATTAAACATTTAGAGGAAATTAAATATAATACAGAGTCCAGGATTGGACAGCGAAACCCAGTAAAGTTCACTCGTTCAGTTCCCAACTTTCTCTGGCGGTACTACAGAGCTTCCGTCGGTAATGCTTCCGTTACAAGTACCGCCATCTACATTTTGGTCTTCGAATTAAACCGTGTGTTACAAAGTGATATTTATTGGGCTGTGATTTTAGTTAAATTTATTAAGGCTGATTTTTGTTATATTTATTAAGGCTGATTTTTGTTTGGAATTTGTTCTCACGTTTGAAGAGTGTTAAGGTTCGGAGAGTCTAGTGCTAGTACAGACGCCGTCTTCATCATTTGACCGTTGCTCAAAATTACAGGTTTGTCGCCAAATGCCTTCCTTTTGTGTTAATGCCTTTTGTGACTAATGCCACCTGTCTGACGTAGTCAGAATGAGGCCCACGAAATTCATCGTGGCAAAAGGCTAGAAGTACGCCTGTCGTTGGCCTAGGCCTTGAGCACCATGCAGGTGACAGTACGAATTTGCTCGGCGAAATTCCCCGAAGAGACGATAGATGGCGACACCACCTATCTCCACCTCCACAATTTTGCCATTGGACTGGAGGGGACTCGTGATTCAGCCCACAAGACTTTCGGACCCACTGTTTAACGAGCACGTACGCCGTGTGTACTCGGAGGATATTTGGTGGCATCGGGCATCGAACCCAGGCCTTCCGGTCTGGAGTCCGATGCTCTAACCACCAGGCTACCCACGACCACGGCTTCTTTTTGTTTCTTAACAATGAAACACGCCATGTATGTTGCTTTCTTTTCTATAACAATCCCCTTGGGGAAAATTACGTTTTACAGGAAAATTCACTTCCCAGCATGAACTTAAATAAGAGTATAGCAACTATAGAAGAAAGCAGGGTTACGTATTTTTTCATTAACATGTCTTTTGGGTTCTTTGGGGCCAGAATTAATGGCAACTCTTTTCCAACCGAACCCAAGAATTGAAGCGTGAAGGAAAGATGCAAATTTGGTAGCTTTTAAGTATCAGAAATTAGAGTAAGCTGGGTGGCAATTTGAGGAATATTGTGATAATCCGTGATTCAAGCGTGAAGAGGTTTTGGAAAAGTTACGTGACAGTTAACAGAAGTTATACGTGATAGAGAGCCCTTAGGTCAAGGTGCATACCATTGCACTCCAGTAAATCCGCAACTTCCAGTAGGATTGGATTGATCGATCTACATTAAGGTAGGAGTGACTATTTAATATTAGGATCTGTGATAGTATTGAGTTTAGGCAGGTTAGTTATTAATAGTGTGTGGTCCGAGTTACATTATTTCGGTATTACATATATTATGTGTTTAGCCACCGTAGATTCTCTCACATATATTATTATTATCTTATATATTAGAAGTTTAAGTTTTAAGATCTTAATAAAGTCAAATTAAGATCATGGCAGCTTCTAGTTCTTCCGTTATAACTACACTTCTAGCTGACACTGATAATCAAGGAGAAGGGCACCAATGGGGGGCGCCCTTACAAGGTAACTTTATCGCCGGTAACGACAGATTTGGCGAAAAATGATATCACCAATAAACTAACAAGAAGACTGTATAATCGAAAATTCTGGAAGTTTCCATGGAGTTATATAAAAGTCGGTGGAGTTCAGAAGTGGGACAGAGTCAAGACTAGAATCTGCTTGTACGTTATCTGTGATAAGACAGAGAGACTTTATCTTCCAGAGTTCCTGCTAGTGGAACTGTTATAGAAAGCCGTTTCTACAGCACTGTAATGCCTGTTTATAATGAATGTGTTTTCAACTGTTGTATGTAAACTGTTACAATATTTCTTTGTGTATAATTAATCATTTGTTCGTCGTGTAATCATTTGTTCGTCCTTGTCTATTAATAAATCTGCTATTATTCATATAATTGGAGTCATTGGCTGTCCCCCCGCCACAAAAATTTGCAACAATAACAATCAGTCTTTTGTTAGTAGGTGCAAAATTCACTGTTAGACTATAACTGTAATTTAAGAAGTACTTTCAATGTATAGTTCATCCGATACAGCTGTATCAAAAAAAAATCTTGAATGTTTTATTTTTATAGCTTTTGCTTTGCTCTTTCTCTTCTTTTTTGTTTGTTTAACTTAAGAGTACAATTCAATTCTCTCTCTCACAAAAATTGGTGAAAAAATTAAATTAAATTTTTTTATAGCCTAAATTATTCTTTATATATTTTTCAATATAGCCTCTCAAAATTCGAAAACTCTAAACTTAAAAAACGCACAATTATGACAGCTTTTAGGTTCGTTTTCATTCACATCATTATGGCAAATCAAAACTATAGATCTCAGAAAGGTAAAATGACTAGTTTATCTTCAGTTAAAAGGCTAAGGCTTTTTTTCTATTGTGACTAATGCTTTGAATATTTTTTTACCTATTGCCAATAGTACATGTAACAAAAGTTAGTATGCAGTTTTGAATCAAAGAAATACTTATTTTTTTAAAAATAATCGAACTCAGAATTTATCCATTTTTTAAGGAATTTTCAACAAGTATTCATAAAAAAGAAATATTATACAAATGTCAATCATGTTATCACAAAACCCATATCAACTTTTGTTACATATAGTTTGACGTACTTGTAAATCAAACTCTACGCGTGTACGTAAATTTTTGTAAGAGTAACATTTAAAATCACTTCACAAATTTTAGGTTATTCCTTAAAAAATTAAATGGCTAGTTTTTAGTGAAATTTGGAGCACAAACATGTTTTACATAGTATACACACGTAGGAGACAACCAAAAAAATTTTGAAAATCCTTAAACTAAAAATTTTTGCGCAAATCTTACTATGTCCCCTTAATTCTTTCTGTAAGCCCTTATGGTATTTGGGGCGAATGGCAATTATTGCATCTACTTACAAATAAAAGCTGTACTCATTATTTGTTAAAAATATTGATACTATTAAACTAATTTTAAAAATTTTTTATTCTAATTAATCTTATACAGAAGTAATACGGAAGTTATATAATGTATACAGCTATACTGCATTAGAATTTCAATAAAAGCGTCCAAAACGTTCAAGCAGACATTACACATTTTGCAACAAAACAGTGCTTATTTTTTAAAAAAAAGTTTGATGTGAAAACTTAATCGAATGATATTTTATTAACTAATCGAAACTGGTCATCTAGAAAGAGGAAAGTAACTCATTCCCTCATCACTAGAACTCTTTAATTATTAGTCCACTACTGACTTAAAATTTGGTTAACCTGTTTCTTTTGTTGTGTAAAGATTCGTTAAAAATGAGTTTAGTTGAAATTGACTTGCGGGGAAGGGGTGTACTGGCGCGTTTTCATTAAAAAACTTGCCGCTTTCCATACATTAGACCCCTACTGACTTTAAATTTGGTAAACAAATTTATTTTGTTGGGTAGAGATTCGCTAAGTGCCGGTTTTGTGTAAAATGACTCTGGGAGGGGGTCACATGGTCATTTAAGGTAATTATATTTTCGTTTAAAAAATTCAAGTTGTGTCCTTTTTGAATCAAGAGACGTGGGCAATAAGAATGCTATGATATTTTTCAGTAAACAGCAGATAAACATTTAACATCATGAAACACCCAGTGAAGTGAGCGGATAAAGGTTAGTATAAACATAGTAACGAAAATTGAAAATATTGTTTTGGCGCAAAGTTTTCATTCAGAAAGTCGTATTCGAAGGTAACTTAAATTTGAAGGTTATTTTTGCTCAAAATAATGAATTTGGAGACATTGTTTTTTTTATCTCATTATGCTGAAATACTAAAAAAAAATTTTAAAAGATTTTAAAGCTTAATTTATTCCAAACTGTGAATTAATCTAAGCATTTCACAAATTTTTTTAAAGAAAAATAATTCAGAAAATGTAACCTTAAAAGATGGCAGATGTGTGTTAAACGAAATCATGCTTGTGCTATCCCGTTTTGCATAATAATTCTAACATCTGGCAATCTCTGTTCCATTTTCCATTGAGAAGTTTTCTCAGTGAAGGTATGTAGGGCACGCAATTAGAATAAACATAAACAAAGGGAATGACACGATAAAACATTCTAATGCGCATGTTGTTTTGTCTTCGCAATATTTTTATTGAGTGGGTAAAATTATCCACAACAGTTGCGTTTCCATATTCTTCATTTAGCGTGATCAAGGAAAGTGAGAGTATGAACTTCTCTAACCTTCATGATTCACTAAACCCTTAACACGAAATGGAAAAATAGAAACTGTTACCATGGCAAAAGTAAACATTGCACATAATTTTTGTATCGGCAAATGGCAATGATATAAATCACCTTCATATAACTTTAATACATTAACTTACATTGTACATTCTTAGAACTATTTCAAACGAAAGGAAAATTATAATTACCTTGCACTTGATAAAAGAATTTGCATGCTATCACTTTTTATTATATTTTTTTTAAAAAAATGTTACTATATAAAAGATAAAAGTTATTTATTTTGAGTGATTAATGTAAAAGTTTTTCAAACACACACACTTTTTACAGTTTTCATTTTAAGTCCATTTGTATAATGCAAAGTCCTCGAATTAAGTTGTAAAAAATAGTCGTTATATGTAGTGATATATATTTAATAGCTTTCATGCAGAAATATGAAAAACGATAATCTATGCACAAAATATTTTTACAATTGTTACGGGATATGGAGATCGTAACCATCCCCTTCCCATAAGGATTGCTATATACTGAAATTTTAAGGCATATCACTCGTATTAAATTAAAAATTTTATTTTCATTTCCTCTATTTATACAAAAAAAATTATTAGAAATTAATATTATTCTGGGGACGGTTCATCGCATATAAGCCTTCGTTTTATTTTAAAAACAAACAAGGAAATTGAAAATTATTTTTGAGATGTAAAAGGCCTCCTATTTATGTGCCTCATCTCCTCCCAATGCAAAATTTTTCGTCGAGTCCCTGTTTACAACATAATTGAGTTGATTTCTATATTAACGTCGCATTCTACCCCCACCCCGTACAGTATAGGGGTTAGTGATGCCGATTGCTGTGCTGTAGGGCCCTGTGTTCAAATCCCTGAGAAGGTATGGATTTTTGTAAATTTACAGTGCTTTTTTGGCATGGAGATTCTCTAAATAGACGTCGAGCCGCATGTATGTCCTCTCGTGAGGTTGGCGGTAGGGGAAGAGAAGTTTGGAACCCAGACCACACCTCCAGAATGTTCTCTCTCAAAATTGGGGTGGAACCAATCCAAAATGTACTGTATCCGAATGGTGCTCAAAGATGTGCATCTAGTCCTTTACAGCGATGAATTTCGTGGACCTCGATCTGACATCATCAGATAGGTGACATTAGAAGCAACAACATAAAACAATAAATGTAGATTTTTAAGAATAATACATATATATAAAGCTTTTTTCGAGAATCATGCATAGATAAAAGAAATACAAATTTTTTACCTGTTTGTTTTCATTTTTCAAAAGAAAAAAAATGTATGAGGCAGGAAACTGAATTTAAAATGCATTTCAACACTTTCAAATTTATTATTATTATTTTTTATTTCAAGACTGTTCCCAAAAACTCCTAGATTGACCAGAAAACTCCAAAACCATTACAATACCATCTTTAGTTAGCATTTAGTGCATTACAATCAAATTTGATTTTAGGAATATAGGAATATTGTTAATAATATGCATCGTCACCAATAACTGAAGGAATCAAAATGTTTTATGTTGAATTTCATACTTGAATGGTTTTGGATTCAAAATATATTCAATTGTACTTATTATGGTGAGTACCAATATGCTTTTAATGATCTATTTAAACGGCTGGTTGTTTTTGATAATTTATGAACTCGTAATTCTATCATTTTTCACAAAAATGCTTTAAATAAAATATTTTTCCACAAGTTGATTTTATTTTTTCTTATATAACATTTCATATTTTCAGTCTCAGTTAATCCGTATGATAGTCTGTGTGATTGAATCAAGACCCCCAATTGAGAACCTCAAAATCCTATGTATAATACAAAATTATCATTAGGCCCTCACAAAGCTAGAAAATTATTGAGGTTATTACTTCTGACTATAAAGCAAATAATGAATAAAATTCTCGGTCGCACTAGTTATAGAAATACAGTGAAATTCGCTTAACGCGAAAACACTTAAGACAAAATATCGGTTAATACGAAATAATACAACGCTCCCGACAAACACTACGACGTATTTTTCTGCATTTCTTTCCTCTTAACACGAAAAAATTCCCCCCTTCTGGGGATGAACTAATGCGGAAATTACCAGACGCTCAGGCTAAACTTAAGAGTGAGTGAATATTAACGTCGCTCTGTTCAGGTACACGAGGGCTTTTGGCGACGGACCTCGTCATTTTGAACCATGCTCAAGTGACGAGGACGACACCTGAGCTGGCACCTCCTCTCCAAACTACCGCACCACACCAAAGGAAGGACGTTTGAGCTCTCGACAGATTTAACGTGCATCCCTCTCCTACACGGCGGATCTTTAGTGGTATTGGGCTCGAACACATGACATACCTGCAATGATCCGATACCTTGAACATTGGACTACTGCAACCCCGCTAAATTTAAGAGAGGTATGTGAAATAAAAGAGAGGTGGTGTCACATGTTTCGTAGAAAGGAGGCTAACTTGGTTTTGAAATACCCCCGGAATAGCCTGTAACACGAGCCAGTTTTTTTTATCTAAGCTACTTTCAACCTCCATTCCTACAAGCACGCTACAAAAACATCTCATCTCTAAAAAATTGGCTTATGAAATTAGGTGACGAGTACATCGTAGTGCGGGTAAAAACAGTTTCACTTTTTTTTCTATTTTAGAAGAACTTTTTTACTAGCACAATAGAAAAGAGCTCAGGAGGAAAGCAAACTGCCATTTCGCTTGAAGATGTAGATGGAGCTTCTTAAGGCTCTTGGTCAAAAACAGAAGAGGAAAATCGAAATCTGTAAAGATTTTGGTATTGCTAACAGTACTTTATCAATGATAATAAAAAAAAGAGGGCAAATTGTGTAAATGTTTCAACAGTTTCTTTTAAACACATGCACATACACATATCTATTTGAATAAAATGTACCCTAATAAACTTAATTTTGTTGTCAAATAAATGTTTTATTTATTTATTTATGTTTTGCTATATCCTTTAACAAGAAAAAAAATTTTCAGTCTCCTCAGTTTCGTATTAAACGTCTTTCACTGTAGTTAATCTTTAACAGCAACGAATAGTATTGTTACGTAGATCCGGGTTCGAAGATTGTATGCAAAACAATCACAAAGAAAATAAACAGTTCTTTAAGAGCGATGCGAATTTTTTTTATCAAAACTCCAATCCTTTAAATACAAGATTCAGCAGCAATATTCACAGAGTAAGTCTCCGAAGGTCTTCACACCTTCAACAGCAATCAAACAAAATTATCAGAGTTTAACATACACGTATGTAAAAGATTATTCACAAGCACAGACGAGCTAATCGGTAATCAAAACAATGCTCACTAATCGCTGTTTAAATCAAGACTGACTCGTTGCGGCTAGGCCTGCTCTATTTATAGACCCGGCAGAAACTTCCAGAAAAATCCACTCGCGTCATAGAGCGTGAAATTAGTGTATTTCTCCACTAATTTCTAGAAGAATCCAGAGGGTCCCAAATTCGCAAACATGGTCGCCAATGACGCCTAAATGGTTGCCAAATTGGTGTCCAACTTGGTCGTAAAATATGATGCCAACTTGACTTTATCACCAAGATTTCGCCTAGTTCTCATTAAATCTCCACTATAGCACAAGGAACGTCATTACTTATGAATATTACAATTTTAAGATAAAGTAAATATAACATAGAGTAATAGAAATGCTTTTCACATCCAAATACGAATTGTTTACACAAAATTCGTTACAGTATTATGCGCGATTGCCGCACAATAATGTGAAATATATTATTTCACTTGCTTATAATACGAACAAAATTGTCATGTTTAAAGGTCATATTCCTAACACCAAACCAATAAAACAAAAATTCTCAATAACAAAACAAGAGCATAATACTAGTACCATGATGGGATTTTTCTTTTTCTTTTTCAATTTCTCTCATGATATCGACAAGAACTTTGCTGATTGAACGAAAAGCTTTCAGAGAGCTTTTATCAAAACAATTTTAATGGAACTAACCAGGTCAATAGAGCAAAGTTCCATTAATAGTCAGTAAGTATATAAAAGGTTTCGAAAAATAGTACTTCCAATCAAACCACTCTCTCAGGCAAAGACAAACAATACTCTCGTATTGATCAAGTTTCCAAAAGGGGTTTCTGGAAATTTCTACCAAAAATAAAAATTTGTTTTCCTTCCCACTGACACAGATTCAAAAAGGAAAACAGCCAATGGGTTAAAATTATTTAATCATGAAAAAAGTAAGTTTGAAATCCAAAACATAATAAACTGGGCAAATAAAACTATTTCAAAAAAGTACAAAAACCACCAAGGACAGTTTGTAAATTAGTAACTTTACTTCATCAACATAAAAAAACAATGCATTCAGACTATAGATTTAGTGAAGAACAATTCATTTACCTTGTCATATTATTGCTTAAATATAAATACTTCATCAGAGTTTATTTTTTTTCATTTGCTTGATTTTTCGAAACCCGTATGGAAATTCTTTTATTTCGAATCTTGCTAATTATTGTTAAGTGGGAAATTGAAATATATATATACTTATATAGAATATTTATTATTAGTTTATTAATATTGTTGTGTAGGAGATTTAAAAACATACCTAATACTAGTGCTAAATGTTATTTTTATTTAATATTAGTTCATTACACACACATATTATTTTAACAATCTTTTACACTTAAGGCTACACAGTGCCTTAAAAATTTCATTCTTACCGAAAAATTTTTTTGCATGTTTTGGTGGCCCATATCATTGAGATGCTTGCCACGAAATTTCAGATCTGTTAGCAAATTAGTTTTTAAGATATTTGAAGTTTTATGAGCTATGGTTTTGGTTTCGGTTTCCTTTTAAAACATTTTTTCACACTTAAGTTGAATTAATTAAAAATATTTTTGAGCTTTTAGTTTGAAATGGTTATTAATTCCAATTTTCATTACTAAAATCATTTCTGCTTGATTATGTTTTGATTTTTTTTAGTTCTCATAATTAGTTAATAAAGATTAATTTCATGGCCAATTTTTGCTTTAAAAATAGTTTATATAACTTAAAAGCTTTATCATTAATTTTTTCTTGTAGAGAAAATGCCATGGCAAATGCGTTCTGGGTTTCTGTGAGAAGCAATATTTCGAAGAGATGGAATACTACTGAAAATAATGTATCTAAAAATCAGTCCTCAGCTGATTCTGCACTTAGACTTCCGAATACAAATATTCTGAATTCAAATGCTGCAGACATAACTGAATATTTCCTTGATGTACCAAACTAAATTATACTAAACATATTGTAGTACTATATTTTAGTATTTTAAAGTCGTACGACAAGAGCTAAAACTTCCTAAACTGCCTCAATTTAAAACTGAAAAAAATTAAATTTTATGAGCAAACCTGACTATTTTTAGCTTAAGTTAGTATCATTATTATTTTGTACATAAATGCTTTGTGTTTCAAAACTTTAGTGAAATATTAGGTTAAGATAAAGCTGAATAAACTGATGTCTTAACAAATGCTATCAATATTATGCAAAAATATATTTTGAATTAAAAATATAATTTTCAGTCATATTTAATATAAATAGTGTTTTAATGTAGAACATACATTGCAAAAAAACATACTAAAAAATTAGAGTTTTACGGACATTATAAGTTTTTGTTTTATGACTTTACAAACTTTAAATGCGTTTTTCTCAGACTTTTAATTTTGAAGGTATAAGTGTTTTCTAATCCCTAAGGCTTTTTTCCTGTTCAAGATAGAGCCTTGAATTTTTTTGTATATACTCCCAAATGTATGTTCTATAAAAGTTAGCATGGATGTAGAGCTGAGAACTCTAGTTATTTTTCTAAAAAATGCTAAAGTTGATATTTAAAAAATTTTCGTGTTTTTTCCAGGTTTTTCTAGAAAAATAATTATTAAAAATCAACAAGGAATGGATTTTCAAATACATACTAAATATTGTTTGTAATAATCTAAGAATCATAAAAAACTTTAAATTACTAAAAAGTTTTAAAAATTGAGTATTTTATAAGAGTTTGAAAAAACTTCAAAAATTCCTCATTTTTTAAAATTGTAAAATAATGACTGGTCAAACCGACTTTTTGTTAACAGAATCAGCTTAATAATATAATCTAAATATAAAACATCAATTATTTTTACTGTAACTGTCTCCAAAAAAATTTTTTGAAAAAGGGTACCGTGTAGCCTTAATAATTCTGCTATATGTCTAATATGCCTTTATTTTAAACTTAGAACTTGTATTTAGATCACTGAATTTGGCAATTAATGAATCATTGCTTTTTGATTCTAGTAGTGATCTAAGGTTTTTCGAATGCTTTTATTACTCTGCAACCGATTTTTAAAGACATTTTTAAATCTTTTCGAACTTGATCATTCAACTCGAAATTTTAAAGAGCAAACAAATAAATGGGAATCTCGTCTTTTCTCAAAAATGGTTAAAATATTCGTTGTCAATAACTTATTTGCAATTCTTATTGACATATTAATCAGATAAACAAGATAACTATTAGATAATACGACCAAAAAATTACGAATATCGTAAAAATTTGTCATTAAACAACACGTCAAATTTCGCTTCAAAAATAACAGTAACATATTTCAGGCGCCTGATATGAAAAATTAAATTTATATATTTTCCCTTATGTCATCTGCAGCATAAACTTTCCATTGATATATTTATCTTACTACCATTTATAATAAGAAAAACTATAGCTTCTCTGAAATAAAATTCATAAAATTACGAAGGAAAAAAATAACAGTAATATAAAATCAAAGTCTTTTTTAAATTTTCACTACAATAAATGGTTTTTTGTTTCCAAATCTGATATAAAGTTACGTATTTTTATGTGCGGCTCGCGAGATTATAATGTTTTCCTGAAATGGCCCGCAAGGTCATTTGGGTTGGACACCCCTGTTCTACAGCAAGGGTCGGCAACCTATGGCATGCGGTACAATTTTCCGTGGCACTCTGTACAGCTCAAAAAATTTGTAATGAACTTTATTTGACAAAAATCTTCAGAATTATAGAAATTTACGGAATTCAGAAAAAATCTAAAAGCTAACTCTAAAGATAAATTTACAGCTATTTTGTAAATTATTGAATGTCATTGCTGGAGAGATTGAATTGTTTGAAGAAAGAAAATTGCATGTACTCTGCTTCCCGCTTTGGATTCTACATATCAAAAAGTAAGAAATCATTCCTCATATGAAAAATATTTCGAGTCCGCAAAGAAATTGTTTAACGACAGGATGCTCAAAATCGTATTAAATTGAAAGACACACATTATACCCCTGATCTTGTAATATGAAAATAAAGCAGTGCAGGTACGAGGTTTGCCTTAAAATTGTTATTTATCTTTTTACTTAACTATAATGAAGAAAAATACTTCTATTTTATGTTCTACTTCTTAATTTAAAAAATATGTTTAAAAATGCATAATACATGTTGAATTTTAATTCTGTTTTTGTTGAAGAAATGGTTATATTTTATGCTGTTTATTTATTATTTTTTTATTGAGAAATATTTTTTAATGATGCAAAACTAATATGCAATAAACCTGTAAATCTCTATGTTACTGACCTCTATTCTCTAACTCTGCATACATTGTCACAGTAATCGAATTGTTTCAAAAATGTCCTACAGTGGGGCTTACTAGCTCTATTCCGAAATGCTGATTTAGTGTAAAAATGTAGTACAAAGCACCTCACGCTTTTACCACACAATGACATTAATTTTCTCGTTAGTCATTTTATTCTTATATTAAGAATCATTTTTTTACTTTTTAGTTCGATTCACTATAAAAGCGTGTTTTTTAGTTTATACATACATATATATATATATATATATATATATATATATATATATATATATATATATATATATATATATATATATATATATATATATAAACAAACTATTATTTTATTTTTCATTTTTTAGTTCAATCTACAATAAAAGCCTGTGTTTTTTAGTTTTTAAAACTATTTATTTATTCTTTGTTGAATTTATCCTTGGGTTTCATATTTGGAGCCGGAATTACGTGGCTGCTGGTATTAGTCATTAGTCTTGCTCTTCAATGGATATTAGTTAATGGGTCTGAAGGGTACTTATTCTCTCCGTTTACAGATCTAAATTTTAAAATGTAATATGACCACCTAGGGATTGAATTTTCTAAGGAGTGGAAAAGGCTTAATTTAAAACTTAACTTGTTACATTTTTTAAAAAATTGTTTTTCTCCTATGTGCATAACCAAAGGCGATGATTATTGATAAGTGAGTATTGAGTAGAGTGAATATTCTAACATTTCATTACCTCAGCTCTTTGTCTCTGCACTGTCGAATCGGTCCGATGCAAACTTTTTTCTGTCTTCTGCTTTTATTTAAACTTTTTTTACCCCTACATCTATACACCAGAGAACGTCTTTTCCTCATAAGTAGGTTTCTTAATTCTGGAAAAACATTTCTGTCCACCCTAATGAAGAATTAATTTCAATGATATCTTTTTTTATGCCTTGCAACAATTTTTAATACGGAACTCTTAAATTGATCAGCACTGAAATGGCCAAAAGTAAACAACTAGTTAAAATGAATTACATTAGATTTATTATAAAATTTTGATTATTACTAAGAACCGATATATCTGGATAACATGTATTCTGTATATTAACTGTATGATCCCTGCGGTTTTGAAATTTTACCACATCCTCTATGTCCCAATTTAATCCTAAGAGAATTTTTCTTATTCCCAGAACTCAAGGGCTATCGCGGCCACAGTAGCCTAGTGATCAAGGTATCAGATCGTGGCTGGCCTTGTCCCGAGTTCAAGCTTAGTACCACTAAAGACCCGCCATGTAGGGGTGCGATGCACGTTAAATCTGTCGGGAACTCAAACGTTCTCCAGTTGGTGAGGTATGATAGTTAGGAAAGGAGTTGCCAGCTCAGGTGTCGTCCTCGTCACTTGACCATGGTTCAAAATGACGAGGTCCGTCGCCAAAAGCCCTAGTGTAGCTGAACAGTTCAATGTTAATATTCACTCTCTCCCTCACTCAAGGGCTATCGCGAGATCGGAGATTTGTCAACGCAAATAACGTCATTCAAAAAATGGAAAAATAATTTTTGACACAATCTGCTGAGAGAGAAAGAGAGAGAGTTCTACAATTAAGAGAATACTCAAAAGGACAACAAATGCTGGACAAAGTATGTATTATGTATTCTGGATCTTGACTATATCGAGGTCATAAAAATAAATTAAATAATAATAAAATTAAATTTCTATTTTGACTATTTTAGTAGTACTTAAAAATTTACCATACATCCCGTAGTATATGGAATAAAATAGCTTTTCTCTTTCTGTAGTATATGTACTTCTAGATTTATGTATTCCATAAGCAGCATGAAGTGCTCGAAAAAATTCCGGAACTTTTTCATTATGAGCTTAAAAATATGTGGTAATAGTAATAAAAAAATGTATTCCCATAAAATTTTTTTGTGTTGGTACAGAGAGCCTTTTCTGATTTTACAGATGAAGATAAGAGACACGTGAAGCAAAAACGATTTAACTTTGGATACATCTAACTAGTTACCTTCTATTGAAAAACAAGTAAAATAAAAAAAAAATATTTTTAAGTCAATTCCTACTTAGATCTACAAAGAAAAATTTTATAATTTAGCTACTTTTTATTAAATAGTTACAATTAATATAAATATGTATATACATAGGACAGATTCACAACATTAAGTGGTAATTAGTTTTTACTAATTAAAGTATCTTATTGTCATTAAAGTATCGTATTGTCATCCAAAACAATCGTGTATATAAAATTTCAGTTCAACTGAATGCTTTAAAACGCGAGAAAAAAACCTTTTCAAGTTTTGACACAAGTCGCCAAAAATGATTCCATCGTAGCTGTATTTGTAATTCTTCAAATAATTTTTATTAATAAAATAAAATTACTGTATTGTCATCTAAAATAACCATGTATATAAAATTTCAGCTCAATTGAGCGCTTTAAAATGTATTTTATTAACAATTAAAAATTCCACCAAGATAAATAAATAAATATAGAGAGAGCGTGAGCTAATAGTCGGAATTGAACAAGAGTGTTTGTAAGTTCTTCCGGTGGCTGTCTGCCTGGTTGCATTTTCTTTCCCTTTAGCGGTTGAGAAACTGTATTGACCGATCTAATTTTGCAAAATTCAATATTAATCAAAAAATTTGTCGAGGTTATCATTGAAAATAAATGGGAAAAAATTGTCTTGGTGAGGGGGAAAATTTGATTTTGAGCTGTACACAGAGAGAAAAAACGAGATTTCAATGGTATGTACAGGCGATACTTTACATTTTTGGAACGATATAATGCAGTATTACGAAAGAATTCTAGAATTTATACATTCATCCTTTTTATGATATATATTTTCTCTTTTTGAAAAAAAACTTTTTCATCAACTGATTTATGTATCAACTTGAGTAACAATTGTAATACGAGTACTGCAAGAGTTCTTATTCTAGTTTATGCAGTAACCGTTTAAACAGCTCACATAAAACAGCGATAATGAACAATACGGCCACAGTTAAAATGAATATACACTGCTGGCCATTACAATTGCAACACCATGCAGGAGGGATGACACAAACATCCAATTCGCATGAAAGGAAGCTGCTGGGAATGCAAACGATTAGCATTTAAGCGCAATCAAACGACGCAGGAGGAAGAAACGATGTCTCAAAGTCTGAATAAGAGACGCACATATGGAAGAAGAATCTCGTTACAATAAAGGGTCCCGTTGACTGAACCTGCGTCGAAGATGTGAAGGTCTGTACGACTACCAAGCATGATGCCTCCCCAAACGAGAACACCGCGACCTCCATACCTGTCCCTTTCAATGATGTTCGAGGGATCGCTACTCAAACTGAATTTGCTCTCATCTGTAAAGAGTACTCGTCCGCATTCATTGTCTCTCCAATTCCGGTGTTCCCGGCACCACAGAGAACGCTTTCTCCGATGGGCAGGCGTTAAAGGTACACACCGTACAGGGCGTCGTGCAAACAGACCACCACCGTGCAGTCTTCTGGCCACGGTAAAACGCGATATCGGTCGTCCAGTCGCCTGTGTCGTGTGTCTAGCGATTTCTTCCGCTGTCTGTCTGCCGCCTGTTTCTTCTGGCCTGTAAGACAATGTACCGGTCATCTGCGGGTGTGGTTCCTCGTGGACGACCACTACTGAACCCCGGATAGCTGTTCCTGTAGTTTGAAATTGTCTCTAAAGTCGTGAAACGATGCTGTGAGCAATTCGAACTCTGCAGCCACACTTGTCACACTGCGGCCTTCCTCCAACTTCCCAATGATTCGACCTCGGTAAAAGCCTCCAGATGTCGTCTAACAGATTGATTATTCGCCATTTCTCGCTGAGGCAGCAACTCGGTGTGATTTTAACTGCTATACGGCGTGCAATCTCTTTGCCAGAAATACTGATCTTACACCGACAACATGCTTTATACTACTCAGACACTCCCCCATTACGTCTACCTGCATATCTGCGCATGTGCTACCGTACATCACCTTACTTAATCTCCTGATTGGTCTTTCTGTCCGCTCTGCCTCTTCGTTCAGCTGATATGCTAATTTTTCGACTTCGTCCTTAATTTTTGCACACCAGTGTATATATATCTGAAGAGTAATATTTATTCAAATACAACTTTTGCATTGACTCTTTATCTACCGCATTATGATTTACTGCAGTTTTTTTATACAATATTTTTTTGAATCACTACATTGAAAATTAAGGGATATACATAAACAAAATGCTCAACTTTGAGAAATTTAATTATTCAGAGCTAATTAATTCATTAGAGATATTCAAATATAAAATTAACTATACAATTCGTTCACTTGAAACAAATAGTCAAATTGTTTTCTAAGGTCTTCATTAACATACAAAAAAAATAAGACACTCATCTTTTGACATTAATTATTTTTTTTGGAACAAAAATGACAATCTTCGCGATCCGCAGAAAACGCTATTTCTCCTATAAAAATTTTCGCCTACCCCTCTAAAATATTCATCATAGAACACGTGATGCAATATATCTTAAAAGAGTGAATTTCAAAGAATATTCCTGCTAAGTATCGTCAGAGTATTCGTAAAAATGGTTATTCTATGTAATTTTAAAGTGAGTAGTACTTATAAGTACCGTCGGTAGATGAAATGTTAAAATATAGACACATTTCTTAATGAGATGATTATCTTCGTAACAATGTAAAGAATAATACTGCTTCATGTTCAACACCAAGAAAAAATGGTTGCAATCACTTCAGATTTCGAGATTATGCATAAAACAAAACTAAACTGTTGATTAGATGTAAGACTTTTCTATATTGTCACACTTTAAACAGGGCATTGCAGGCAGCGGTGAGATTCCGTTCCTGTTTCAACCTACATAGACAACCGCAATCGACACGATTTCCACCGAGTGTACAGTTTTATTCTAATTTTTATAGTTTTTATCAAAATTTTTCACATGTTAAAGCAATTACTAGTTTATTTTAACTTTCCTAATAAAGGAAATGGGCTACAAATAACTTACCGTAAAATCCGGCCTAGAACGTTCACTTTTAACACAAAAAAATAGATCGACCTTTACGGGTGCACGTTACAGGCCAGGTATAAAAATGAGAACTTTAAAAATAAAAAAAGATGAACAAAGAAAAAAATTAGATTTATACATACATCGAAATACTACTTATTCAAAAGAAATGACATTCCTTATGAATTTAAAGGATTGCACTTCTAGAAGTATGCCATTTTTTTCTAAGGCTTGGAATAATACCTCGAATAAATGACTTCAAAACAAACGAGCATTGCGCACGTATGTTCCAGGTTTCTTCGAAAAAAAGGGGGGCCTCGGTAGCCGAGTGGTATAGGTATCGGATCGTGGCTTGCCTTGTCACGAGTTCGAGCCCAGTACCACTAAAGACCCGCCGTGTAGGGCGACGATGCACGTTAAATCTGTCGAGAGCTGAAACGTCCCCCCTTTGGTGTGGTGTGGTAGTTAGGAGAGGGGGTGCCAGCTCAGGTATCGTCCACGTCACTTGACCATGGTTCAAAATGACGTGGCCCGTCGCTGAAAGCCCTCGTGTAGCTGAACAGTGCGACGTTAATATACAATCAATCGAAAAAAAGGGCGCGCGTTATACGGCGAATACACCTAAAACTTAAAAACTGGAACTTGAAAGTATAGGTGCGCGTTATACGGTGAATTTTACGGTAATTTATATTAAACGCTTCTCGGACCCCTAACAATGCCCCCCCAGATTAATTTTAATTTACCACGGACCCTGTAGCATTCGCAAGGACATTTAGGAGACTGTAGGAACCCCTTTGGGAACTTATGCAGAGATACAAACTCTAGTGATATTCCCACATTAAATCGAAAGGAAAAAAAGGAAAAATATTTCGATTAACAAAATGTAAGAAAAAATTAACTTTTCTATAAAAAAAAAAAAAACAGTACTCCCCAACCGTGATATTTCCGCGGACCGGTCAAGACTTGATAATTTTGCCACGACGCTGATTGATTATATTTTAGATTGTTTTGATTCACTAATTTTAATTTAATTGTATTTAAATATGCCTTCAGAATAAAATGCAGTTACACACACACACAAAATGAATATAAATTGAAAGTCGCACAAACTTTGCGACGGATCTATACGCGATTTTTTAATTAATCCTCTTGGGAAATCCTTCGGCTATCAATTCGGGTTATTTATAACCAACTTTTCGGAAGAAGATAATCGTTATATGTAAATTAACTTAGTATAAATAGGCGAGGTTTTCTAGCTTGAAAGGGAGAAGGAGAGACATGATTCAACTAATCTATTTATTTCCATGCTAAGAACAGACACAATTTCAACTAATAATATTAAGATAATGTCTCAATGTTAACCGTGAAAGTGAAACAATGACAGTAAAACGTGAGCAATTAGGAGACTAACAAACTTGACCCTTATCTTAATTAAGGATCTAACCTATTATCCGATATAATCTAATCTAAATTCAATCTTAGTGAACAACCGTCCCTTTAAAATGTCCTTCTATTAAGAATCAAATCACTATAATTCTAATATTATACCTTCAGTAGCAATCTCACCTGGCTGGAGTACCTATACCTTCTCCCTTTCAAGCTAGAAAACCTCGCCTATTTATAGGAAGTTAATTTACACATCACAATTCTCTTCTTCCGAAAGGTTGGTTGTGAATAACGCGGATAAATATGTGACGAATCTGTACGGAATCTTTCCACTAATATTCTTAGGCGTCTTTTGGGGGATTATAAATTCGCGTATATATATATTTCAATCAACTCTGAAAAGTGAACGGGATATGCAAAGTAGATAGGGTATTTAAGTAGAACGTTATAAGCTAGCAAGGATGAAGGCTATTGAGCCAGCAGCTGTTGCCTCAAGTTTGGAGGATTCAATTGGATTGCGATATTGAAGAGTTACGGTTAGTAATCTACGAAGGCATCTTGTGAAGATACCTAAGTATTGCCAGGTGATATAATATAGTTTATCATCGCTTAAAACAATCGCTAGTTTAATGAAATTAGTTTAAGTTAATGAAAGCTAATAATTCGAGTTACGTGTATTTCTCAGACCTCCTATTTCGGTAAACCTTATTTGATCTTGCGTGTAATTATTGATTAATTTCATAATTCGTAATTTAATTCAGTATTAAAGGTAAATCCCTTTTGTTTGACGAAACATAGAAATATTATATGTTATTAGAG
Organism: Trichonephila clavipes; assembly: GCA_019973935.1. NCBI lineage: Eukaryota > Metazoa > Arthropoda > Arachnida > Araneae > Nephilidae > Trichonephila > Trichonephila clavipes. Next base: position 265,216 of record BMAU01016369.1, on the reverse strand, counting down.
CTTCTGATAATTGAATCAAGATAATAAATACAAGTTATTATTATACAAATGACTCTTGGTGATTCTTTGCCTCAAATTAATCTTGGTGTCCAGGGTGGAACCCAGAGAGGTTCCCACAAATAGCCCAAAGATTTCCCAAGAGGATTAATTAGAAAATCGTGTATAGATCCGTCTCAACCTGAGAGAAATACACCAGAATATATAAAATAGAAATAATTTCCACGGACTAGCACTGGTCCGCGGCCCGGGGTTAGGGGACCACTGTTCCAAATGAAGCATTCTTAAGATGAGTAAGCGACTTCGTACTGTTTTAAATAGTAATAAATGTTCAAAAATAATAAAATGATCGACCTGTGCAATAAACACAATTTTTAAATATTATCCTTTACAACGAAATAAACAGACGCCTACTTACGGAAGCAGAGAGAATTTTAGAACAACACTTTCCTCTCCTTTCGATCTCTTCCACTTCTTTTGCACGCAACGCTTTACAAGTCGGGGCACAACAATAAGTCCTTCCCATTCTTATCAAACATTTTAACGCCACTCAAATTCCTCACACACCGACACACCTCTCCACAAAGCCCATTCCGCGACAGGTAGTGGTTACGCTCGTGGGCATGTAAGAATAACCAAAGGACCACTGATTTTCTCCGTAGGAGACCCAAAAGAGAACGCGGGAGAAGAAAAAAAGAATAGTAACGAAGAAACCCGTACACGTAGTATTAAACTTCGTGTAAAATATTAACTAGTTTTCATTCCAACGAAGAAATAAAAAAAAGAGGGGAGAGAGAAAATTTCTCTTCCGTATGACCCATTTTTCTCTCTCAGTCTCTAAGTGATGTATCGATTTGACTTTAGCTCCTTTTCAACTCGATATTATGTTGAGAGGGCTCTTTGTCCCAAGCTTTGATTTTTGGAAAGAAAATTGTTTTTGGGCGTTCCCATGCGGAAAAGATTGCGGAAGAAAAAGAATTTGGTGTTTCTATTGTATAGAAGAGTAATCTGTGTTCTTAAGTGATTGATTGTTGTCTAAGGTTGCAAAGACGATACAAGAGAAGAAAAGTCTATATAGATTCTACTATTAAATTTTTAGCATATTTAAATCAACGCCTTCATTATCGGGTGAGAGTTATATTAACGTCACACTATATCATCAAAAAGGATTTATTTTAAAACAAGAATAGGTAAAACAGGCACATACATTGTAGATTTATACATAAATACAAATTACCCCTGAAATTAACTTCAAAATGAAAAAAGTTTAAAAACCTGATACTTAAAATTTTTTAAAAAGTCGGCGGGCCACATTCGGCCCGCGGGCCGCGTGTTGGACACCCTTGTTAAAGGATTGTTTATGATATTAGGCCTAGACCTAGACATGGGCAACGGTCATCACATGATAATACAGTCTTACCACTTTTGCCAGTTGACATGCAGTCTAAAATTCGCTGTTTTTCAGAGAATATGTACGGGAATAATATTTGCCCACACATTAAAATTATCCGGATTATTATCTTATTAAGAGAGAGTCGAGAATGAAACGAGGCCTCCATTTAGAGCGAGCCCCTAGGCCCGGGCTCAGCTAGCTCTTGCCTTAAGACGTCCCTGCTTCTAACTACCACACAACATCAACGGTATGACATGGAATCTAGATATATTTATTGACCATCGGACCTCTCTACATTGCGGGTCTTCAATTGCATCAGGACTCGAACCCGCTACATTCCAGTCACAAGTTTGTGCCCATGATTAATAGGCTACCGCGGCCTCTCACGATACAAGGGATGTAGCTACGTTTAGTCAACAGATACTCTAGTATTACATTTCTAGCATGCAGCACTATTACCTGTTTAACATATTGAAATTGATGACTCGACATGGGACGTAGTCGTGGTAGCCGAGTGGACACGGTTTCGAACTCTTGACCAATGGTGTTTCTGTCGAATGATTCATTGTTTAACGGCGCACTCTACGAATCAGTGTTCATTCAATGACTATTGTCTACTTATAACGGGTTCTCTTCGCGTCTTTCTACTAATCCTCAAGGGAAAGTACTTTCTATGAATTGTTTCATTTGAGAGCCTCTTTTTGTAAAAGAGCTCTCAATTTACAGTCCTTTATGTGAATATAATCACTATTTTTTTTAAGCAATTTCATATAGTCACTTAGATACGAGTGCTCTAGTTTTTGTAAAAATTAAAATATCTATTATCTTGAGGTACATTTCAAACATGAATAACGAAGTAACACATTAAAACTGAAAAACTGAAAATTTGTTCAAAACATTTTTTTGTACAGAGCGGTCCCCGTTTATGTCATTTTTGTACATTTTCCCCAGTTTTTTTCCCCATTTTAATAATAATAAATTATTTTTCTGTTACCAATTTTACGATTTTTTCCTTAAAATATACTAAATAAACCTAAAAATCACAAAAAAAACCCCTTATCTCCATTTTTTCAAAAAAAAAAAGTTGTCGCAAGTAGTCGGATACCTTAAAGAAGGAAAGCAATAAAAATATCTTTTTACCTGAGTAACCAGGAAACACAAAGAAGAGATGGCAGACAGATGGTTATCAAAGAGGCTATGTTACAGGGAAGACACGCAAAGATAATACAACATAAAACGTGTAAGCTCTAACCTGGTTGCTACAGGAATCCACATGATAGTGAGCATTCGAATTGTCATGAGTTAAATGAGAAATCTTTGAATTATCGCATCTTGTAGTCTGGTCATCCACAGATTTTACTACGAAATATTGAATGTGCCAAAACGTATTGTTTTAGTTCAAAATATGAAGAGTTTTTCTAGGGGTTGAGCATATACTTCGAATTAGCAAGAGGTTCGTATTATCGAAGGTTTGATTTAGCGAGAGTCGACTGTGTGTGTATGTGTCATCGTCTCCATAAGTCGGGATATTCGTTTGCCTGTTACCAAGAATTGTAACAAGTTGTCCCTATAAAGGAAAACCCGGGCCTTCAATAAAAACTTGGAATTCCAAAGTTCTCGTTATGTTCAAAGTTCTCGGGTCGCTGATATATGTCATATATTGTTATATTCATGATTAAGATAACTAGATAAAGTGGCATTTATGAAACCAGTAAAATTTCATGATAAACGTTCTAGGAATATATTTTTTTCATTATTATAATATAAACACGAACTAATATCTATTAAGTGAGAGCAGTTAACTAACTACAAATTTCCATTAGATCTCGAAATTTGTAATCCTACAATTTTTGTCTAAAGCAGGGGTGTCAAACTCGCGGCGCACACCAAGCATATTTTTGAAGCCCGGCAAATATATCCCTACACAATAACGCATAATAAAATTTAAAAGAAATACTCACGAAATTGGAAAGATAGCGACAAAAAAGAGATGTCAACTGTCAGGATAACAACATTAATTTTTCTTTTTTTGTTCATTTATTTCTGTTTATTATAATGTATTATTCGACATAAATCTACGTTTCTATGAATATGGATTTTTTTTGGCGGCCCGGCAAAAGTTAAACCTTGTTTGCTTAGCCCGAGTTAGCTTTTGAGTTTGACACCCCTGTCTAAAGTAATTTCCACCGTATTTAATAATATGAAGTCACAATTATGATTTCGGCAAATTACTAATTATTGAAAAAAAGCGTTCCATTAAATTAAAAAAATAACAAGCCGTCTTTAGCAAATCCTTTTTGTTTCATTATTTTAAGAAAAAGTTGGAATTACAATGCTCAGGATTTAGAAGAATCAGCTTAAACATGTTCCATTAACAAGTAAGTCAAACAAGAAATATGTTTATTTTTGCCAAAAATATGTAACTTTTTCAATTGTAAAAAAAAATATTTTTTACTCAAAAATTATATATTTTTTTTGTTTATTATATTAAAATAAATCTTTTAATAGATTTATTCTTTTTTATTCTAGAAATAATTAACAAAAGGTAGGCTATTTCCGCTAAGGAATATTTGATCCTTTCGTTTGACTCTCAGAACCTCGTAATTACTTTATTAGAGAATTTAGAGAATATTTTATTCGAATAATGTTTTTTATAATATATTTTACTTAAGAACTATTTTTAAATTTCACTTAAAAATCATTTCTGTTATACAAAGCTGAGGAAATCTGTTATTAATGAAGTTTTATTAAGACTATGCAGTACCTACAATTTTCAAAAATACTTTTTTTTTTTTTGCATTTTTTGTAGCTCATATTATTGGGAAATTTGCCACCACAAATTTCAGATCTGATAACAAATTAGTTTTTAAGATGTTTGAAGTTTTGTTTTCTGAGCTTAGGTTTTGGTTTCACTTTAAAGTATTTTTCCACTCTTAACCCTTTGACGGGCACACAGATGAAATACAATTTTCTGTGATAAAGTACTTGATGAATGTAATGTTCTCATCCTCTATATAAATATTATTTAGTTACAAAAAAAATATCTAATCGAGGGTTTTTTTCCCCTTGGTGGTGGCTAGACGTTATAGCCACTGCGCACTTAGGACATTTAACTTACTTTCAGAACAGAAATAATGAATCATATCACAATAAACGTTTTATGAAAAATTAGCATTTATGCTAACAACTACTTCAATAACAATTAAATACTAAGTATAAGTGTAATGAAATAATAATAGAATACTTACTAAAATATGCATTGAAATTGGTATATATCCACATTTTATACCATTATTTAATTTTAGTATAAAAAGTTAGAAATAAAGTAATGCTTTTGAAGATTTAAATTTGTCATTTCACAAATTTGATAAGCTATTTCACTGTGGAATTTTTCAAAGCAAGTAGGACCAATTGCTTGAAAGCACAGTGGTACGCACAGAAAAGCTATAATGAAGGATTTTCGAACCCAAGAATCTCGTAACACATATTGGAAACAAAGTTTTATTTATACTTTCCACCCCCAACACCCTCGCGTGATTCTAAGTGCTCTCCCTCGAAGAGGAAGAGCGAAAATTTCAAGGTCATTTTTCTGTTCTATGTGGGCAGTGGATAGAGCCTCTATCCACATATAAAAGCCTTCCAAAAACCTAAATAAAACATTTTTCTTTTAATTGCACATTTGCTTAATTCATTCAGATGAGAGAAATGTATACTTAAGACATGTCGAAATTTTTTTTCAAAGAATAGTACTGGTGATAATGATGTATGTAAATATCATTCTTCAGCTGATATTGCAGTTAGACTTCCGAATACAAGTATTCTGAATTCAAGTATTGGAGATAAAATTAAATATTTTCATGATGTACCAAACTACATTATAGTAAACATATTGTAGTACTATATTTTAGTATTTTAAAGTTGCGCAAAAAAAAAAAAAAAAAAAAACTCAAACTTGTTAAGCTGGTTTGATTTAAAACTGAAAAAGAAATTATATTTTATGCACAAACCTGGTGATTTTAGCTTAAGTTAGTATCCTTATTATTTTATACATAGATGCTGTGTGTTTCAAAAGTGTTGTGAGAATATTATTTTTAAGATTAGGTTGTAACACACACAAACGCTATCAGTATTATGCAAAAATATATTTTGAATTTAAAAAAAATGTTTTCAGTCATATTTAGTTAAAGTAGTGTTTTAATGTAGAGCTTAAGTTGGAAAAAAAACATATTAGAAATTAGAACTTAAAAGGCATTATTAAATTTTTTTCCTTTATGGCGTTACAAACTTTAAATGTGTTTTTCTCAAACTTTTGATTTTGAAGTATAAGTGTGTTTTCAAATCCCTAAGGTCTTTTTTTGAGTTCAAGATAGTCTTGAAACTTTTTTTAAACTCCTAAATGTGTGTTCTATAAAAGTCAGTAGGGATATATATATATATATATATATATATATATATATATATATATATATATACATACATAGGACTGAGGTCTCTAGTTATTTTTTCTTTAAATACTTAACTTAATATTTAAAAAGTTTTCGTGGTTTTTTCGGGTTTAGCTAGAAATATAATTATTTAAAATCAACGAGAGACTAACTTTGTTCGCAATCATCCAAGAAACATAAATCACTCAAAATGACTAAAAACTTTAAAAATCGAGCATTTTACAAAAAAATTTGAAAAAATTCGAAAAATTTTAATTCCTTAAATTTGTAAAATAATGGCTGGTTAAACGGACGTTTTACTTTCCTAATCAACTTAATAATATAATCTAAATGTAAAATATAAATTACTTTTACTGCTATTGTCTCTAAAATTTTTTTTTGTGAAAGTTATTTTTTTGCTAACTACTCTTTATACTCTTAAAATGTTTTGAGGTTAATAATGTTACGTGGAATTTTCAGTCAATTGTGATAATAAACGCATTCTTAAATTAAAAAGTAATTGTGATTTCTTACTTTCTTATATTTAACAAAAAAGAACTTAATTTTTGTAACTCTTAAGTAATCCATCATTACTTAACAGCTAAAACAAATTAGGTAATTTTAAAAAGATACAAATAAAATAATTTTGACGTTTTCCGATGATGACTGTAAGCTAATTTTAACTGACCCTTGCCACTGAAATCTTATGAAATGTCAATTTGAATGACACATAATAAATACTTATTTGACTGTTACGCAAAATTTTACACAAACTTTAATAAGAGAAATTATTTTGATTGAAGTCTTACTTAAAAAGAAAGCTCAATTTTTCTACAATTCATTCTTGACAATTGCTTTGAGAGTAAAAATAAATAAATAAAACATTTGAAGATAATAAAATGAAGTGAAGAGGCCTTTTTGACAAGCTTTTCAAAATCAAATTACTACATTTAATGAAAAAAGCAAACATTAGAATAATTGACTTAATTAAATATAAAACGATTACTTAAGCATTAATATGGTTTCAGAATTCAGTCTCACACAATAGAAAACTTTACAACACCGATAGTTTTTATACATACATATACAAAAGTAGAAAAATAATATAAAGACTGAAGACAGCTATATTTCCGTTTTGTCTTGCGAATCTTTATTTTTTCTTCCACAAAGTTACGAGGTATAATCTTTAAAATTTAATGCATACTCTTTTGAAAATTGTTCCATTTTTCAAAAAAATATATGTTTGTATTCTTTATATATATACACTGCTCAAAACAATTAGGGGAGCACATGATTTTAACAAAACTAAGCGAAGATGTATACCAATAAGTAACATAAAATGAATTATCCATAATGTAAAGCCTACCAGGAAACCGAAGAAGAAAAAACTTTATATGCAAATCAAAGTTCATGACGTCAAAACCAGAAAAAGGAGTTAAGGGCAGAAATCGGGATGTTGCAGAAACGTCTGTTTTATTGCCGTAACTGTGAAATTCGATTGCGCAGTATTTTTTTTTGAGACAAGGTTACTTGAGAATGTCTCAACAACGTGATTTACCTGAATCCATGGCATGGCGTGTTATAGGCAGACTGGAATCGGGGCAAACACAACGTGGTGTCGCGGACGCTGTTGGAGTCGCCAGAAGTGTTGTTGCAAGGCTGTGGAATCGATTACAAGAAACAGGAAATGTTAGACGTCGACCAGGGGCAGGTTGGCCACGCGCCACTACATCAACTGATGACCGGTATATACAGTTAACAGCCCGTCGAAACAGAACAGAGAATGCTACGCAGCTGCAAAGACAGTTGCTCTTGGCAACAGGACGAAGGGTGTCCAGCCAAACAGTACGTAATCGGCTTCATGAGGGAGGGATCTATGCACGTAGGCCAATGGTCTGCATTCCGTTGACCCCACGCCCCCGTGCGGCCCGAAGAAGATGGGCTGCTGAACATCGATTGGGAGCAACATGATTGGAGCCAAGTGCTGTTTACAGACGAGTCCCTATTCAGTCTAGAATGTGACACCCGATGTGTTCTTGTATGGAGGGACAGGGGCACTCGAAATAACCCCGCATTCGTCCGTGAAAGGTCACAATACAGAAGAGCTGGTTGGATGGTATGGGGTGGAATCAGCATAGGCGGACGTACGGACCTGCATATCATTCGGAATGGCACTTTGACTGGACGAAGGTATGCAGACGAGATACTTCGACCTCATGTCATCCCTTACGCTGGAGCCATTGGAGATTCCTTTGTTTTCCAGGATGATAATGCCCGACCGCATAGAGCTCGTCTGGTGGAGAACATGCTTGAAGCTGAAACAATACAGCGTATGGAATTTCCAGCGTGCTCTCCTGACCTGAATCCAATCGAGCATGTTTGGGACATGCTCTGACGACGCATTGCTGCGCGACCAAGGCCGCCTGCTACTGTCCGAGACTTGGATATTGCACTTCTTGAGGAGTGGAACAGTATTCCCCAAAGTCTGATCGATAACTTCATCGCATCCATGGCAAACAGGTGTGCAGCAGTCTTAGCTGTTCGAGGAGACCACACGCCCTATTAAAACTCATGCATCATGTCTAAACAGTACCTTTTTTTTATCGTTTACATGTAACCAAATTGTTGCCCTAAATCATCTTTTCATGTTTTTTCCATATTTTCAAAGAATTAAAGCTTAATTCCAAATTTTTTTACGCCATTTTTCTGTATTGCGCATTGATACGCGTGTACCATGCATTGCATGCCAATACGTGGCTGTCTCACACGGTTTTCTTCACTTTTTTGCTTGCTCCCCTAATTGTTTTGAGCAGTATATATGGATGTTTGTATACATGAAATCGCTTCAGTCGAACACCGTTCAACCGATCACTATGAAAATTGGCATGTATATGTGTTTTTTATTGAGAAGATTTTTGTGCTGTTCTCTTTGTTGCAGCTTCCCACCAGGTGGCGCTACAGCATATCATCTTCTGCACCGTTCAAACAATCGTCAAGTTGCCAACAAGGTCGCCAAAAATGTCAATTTGGTTCTATCGCCAACAACTCGTATGTTTCCATTAAATCGCCATTATAATGTAAGGAACGGCGTTGCTTGCGAATATTACAACTTTAACATAAAATAAATACAACAGAAAGTAATATTAACGTATTAAACATCCAGATATAAATTATTTACACTATTTTAAGCATTCATTACACAAAATTTGTAACAATATGCTACTTTTGCTGAACAGAGATTGGCTTAGGAGGGTGTTTTCAAAAATCGAACCATAAGGCAGATACGGGGGCGTTATAAATAAAAAAATATTCCTTATAAAGGGTGTTTTTTTAGAGGTATAGAACTTTAAATTGAAATAAAACAACGATGTATGATTCGATTGACATGAATTTTTTTTTATTCGAAAGATAATCTTGTGGCATTACATTTTAAATAGGATTTCTGGCATAGGACTGCCACAGCTGGCTCGGATGTAGTCCAATCTGGACGTACAATTTTCGATGACTTTTTCCAACATTTGTGGCCGTATATCGGCAATAACACGGCGAATGTTGTCTTCCAAATGGTCAAGCGTTTGTGGCTTATCCGCATAGACCAATTACTTTACATGACCCTACAGAAAATGGTCTAGCGGTGTTAAATCACAAGATCTTGGAGGCCAATTCACAGGTCCAAAACGTGAAATTAGGCGGTCACCAAACGTGTCTTTCAATAAATCGATTGTGGCACGAGCTGTGTGACATGTTGCGCCGTTTTGTTGGAACCACAGCTCCTGGACATCATGATTGTTCAATTCAGGAATGAAAAAGTTAGTCATCATGGCTCTATACCGATCACCATTGACTGTAACGTTGTGGCCTTCATCGTTTTAGAAGAAGGATTTCACCAGCCCATAAAGCGCACCAAACAGTCAGTTTTTCTGAATGTAACGGTGTTTCGACATACACTTGTGGATTAGTTTCACTCCAAATGCGGCAGTTTTGTTTGTTGACGTAGCTATTCAACCAGAAGTGCGCTTCATCGCTAAATAAAATTCGCTTATGAAAATCGATCATTATTTTCGAAATAAAATTGCACAATTTCAAAGCGTTGTTCAGGCGTGAGTCTATTCATGATGAACTGCCAAACCAAACTGAGAATAAATCACTTGACAGCTGTTAAATCGGTCACCATCTTGGAAAGTAATGCCAACTTAAACTTCTATACCTGGAAAAAAACACTCTGTATATCAGGCATTAGACCTACTGACTTAAAATTTAATAAATATGATTTTTTTTCTTCAGCTGAGATATGCAAAAGCCTTTTTTTTATTTAATTTACAATTCACGTAAAATTAACTCATTAAAAACTTCTTTAACCTTCAATTTGTATTGTTTAATTTTTCGATTCACCCGTGCGAAGAACAGGTATATCAACTAGTTAACTGTAAAGAAAGAATTTTTAATGTAATACTGAATCGTAAATTAAGACAAATTATTGCAGGCAATTTAAAAAGTTCTACACAAATCTAACAATTCATATAAAGTAATAGTTATTTTATTGGCTGTGTAAATGGCCTAAGCTGAAGATTATTTTCAATGGTATATTTAAAAACCATTTTGCTAACGAAAATTTCAGCACATGAATATATTTTTTTAAGAAATTGCTATCGATGTTTATAGATTCGTCTTCTCCTGATAGGAAAAGGAAAAGGGAATTATGTATATGAATGTTTATTAAAGTGTACTATTACAGGACTCGAGGGCCATTGGGGGCAGAACTCGGAATTTTGAATCTTGGTCAAATGACGAGGACAATACCTGAGCTGATAGCTCACCTTTCCAAACTACTACACCACGTGAACGAGAGGACACTTTAAGCCTAGATGGATATTTCATGCTTCAGTTCCTCTACACCCAGGGTGGGCATTGTCGATCGCGGTCTACCGGTGGACCGTTAAGACATTTTGGGGTAACCGCCTTCACACATAAAACCTTAGACGCGCATACTAAAAGAAACAAAGATGCTTATCAAGATAATAGAAACACCCGTGAATAAAACTCCAACACAAATTTGAGAGACGTTTTCAAGAACTTACTAGACGAGAATCATACAAAAGTTGCATTCATGGGTTATCCGCTTAGTTATGTGACAAATATAACTAAATATATGTTACGTGTTTTCTTTATCTCTTGAGGAAAATGAAGCTTTTCTCTTTCTAAAGGGTGTAAAGGGGTCTCTTTGTGAAGAATAACTTTTGGAATCTATTAGTCGAAGCAAAGTATCCCAAATTTAAAAAAGCTGCAGTTCATTTAGTATCGTTCTTTTGCTCTACCTACCAGTGTAAATCTACATTTTCAACGAAGAATATAATTAAGACAACATATTCCAGTTTCACAGACGACCACTTAGAATACAGTGTAAGATTAGCAGTTAGTAGTTATATATACCAAGGTATTCACAAGATTGGGGCGGATAAAATGAAGACTAAGTCGTCTGTTGAGACTATAACTATAAGAACTAATTTTAAGTGAAAATTATTTAATTTGTGATGTATTGTGAATTGTTTGAAAATGCATCATTTAATATTAAATTTATTTCAGTAATTATTATGTTTGCATTTTACTTAAAACGTAGTTTTAAAAGAGTAAATTTTGCTGCTGTAGTTATGTAGGTAAGTACACACTGCATTTATTATTGTTATAATACAAATATTGTGTTGAGCTTTTTTTTTTGCTCATCGCACCTACGTCACATGGTGGACCACAACACTTTTAAAAAATTAAAAGTAGACCGTGCCATGTAAAAGTCTGCCCACTTCTGCTCTACACGGATGGATTTCACTGACACTAGGGCTCGAACTCATGATACGCCGACCGTGAGTTCATGACCACGACCACTAGGTTACTGTGTGGCCCCAAATATTTATTTGAAGGCCCTCATCTACGAGTCATTTTGAATTATTGAGTGTGCTGCTTATTCTATGAAATTCTTATATCCTTGTCAAACCTATACAAGTGCGTCTATTAAGGGCACTCTAAAGATTAAAAATATAATAATTTCTATAAAAATAAATTTTTCTACTCATATTTAAAAACACTTTTATATACTTTTAAAGATCTTAAGACCCATGATTTATTTGCATTTCAGAAGTAAAAATAGCAAATCATTTCAGATATAAAAATATTTTCGAAAAAGTAAGTGCAAAAATACAATTTAAAAATTTTGAACTGTTTCTTTTCAGATGCATTGAAAGATATATACAATAATTAACATGCGGGAAAGAAAGCAGAAATTCGATTGACTTCACGTTGCGTTCACGAATTCAAACGTTTAAGTAAACAGTAATGAAATTTCAAAGTATTTTCTCTCTCGCAAATTGTGTATGTTCCCCCATATTAATCTCTAGATTTATTTTGAAAAGGCATGACAATTAAACGGGAGCAAAAACAATTCTGTCATACAAGAATAAAGAAAAGAAGATTTCAACACGTTAAAATTTCAAACACGTGTTTTTTTTCCTGCAAATGAGTTTCTTCTTAACTAATTAAAATCAATTAGGAAAGGAAGCAAAGGTTACTTTTCTTTGATGGAGAAAGGAGTGCGGTAACCTTTGGCCTTCTAAAACACAAAGAAAACAGAAGAATAATGCTGTCTAGAAGGCTTTGAAGTAGAGGTTACCGCCCTGCGAACAATGGAAAAAAATGAGGTAAAGGCCAAGTAGACCTTGGTTTCTGTAAGTAAGATGCAGAGTAAAGTTTCGGAAGATATTGAAACTGCCTAAGAGAGAAATAAATAATTTTAACAACAGATCCCCTTTTGGCACATATATTAATTAAAAATACTTATACTATGCTATCCCAAAGCATCTATATTTAGAATTATTCTTACAATAAAAAAATCTATTTTAAATTCTATTTACATTTACAACTAAAACGAGTTGATTAAGGAGATAATAACTTTATTTATTTACCAAAAAACCAAGACAATGGATATTTATTCGTAAAATCTTCAAATATCCCCTTAATATCTTTATTTGCGCAGATGCCGAATTCAATTTTATCCCCGCCAAATTTGACAGCAGTGCACTTTTGTGGTAAGCACACCATTGTTTCTGGCAGCTCTTTAGAAAAAAATTTTTGAGCAATGTTTCGAATTCGAATAATCGATAGTTCAATTAAAATAGTTGATTTTCTTAAAAACATTTCAGAACTACTTTTACCTCTTGCAACAACGCCAAAGAAAATGGCATAAACCAAACACAAAAGTGACAAGTCCTTCCTATGTAATAAAGGAAGCTCCTTCATTTTTAAATCCGGATTTATAGTTAATAAACAAAATGGCGGGGATAAAATACATATTTGATTAGTTGCCATTTCGAGAGTCAATTATGGTTGGTTGCCATATTACGTCTATTGTGAGTCTACCTTTAGGATTACACGAAGGAAATTACAAAAGATGAAAAATAATAGTATAAAATGTCATGAAAGTTATTCTACTGAAAATAAAATTGTATTGAATGATATTTTTTCATTATATTTCAAACAGGATAATCACTGTCATTAGTTCTAGTGCAAAAATCAATAAAATAGCAGCAATAACCTGTATCTAATAACATATACCACCTGCAAACTCCCTTGGGAGTCGATTTTCGTAAGACCTGTCTCTGGAGGATCTGTAAATGAGACAAACTTCCTTGCCATATTTCAAGTCTGTAGGTCTGATAGTTTCGGAGAGCTTGTGAGGAGTGAATAAGTCGCCTTTCTCCTTTTTATATATAGATAACACACAAACATTTTATTGGTAAATTTATGAATATTTCTAAGGTAACCCCGAAAAGAGTTTGAAAAAAGTTTAAGGGGACACAGTACGATTCAATAGATAAAAATTGATCAAAAAATCACATCTAATTTTTAAAATTTAAATTATTTTTATATACTTTTCCACAGACTTAGAAAATTTGAAAGCTCTAAGTTTAAAAAACGCAGAGTTATGATAACTTTTACGTTTGTTTTTATTCACATTCCAATGGTAAATCAAAACTTTAAACTGACTTATCTCAGAAAGATAAAATAACTAGTTTGTCTACATTTAAAATGCTAAGGCTTTTTTCTATTGGGCTTAAACTAGAAAATTTTTTTCTCTTGTTGCTAATAGTACATGGAACAAAAGCTGGTATGCATCTTTCAATCAAGCAAAACTTATTTTTTAAAAAAATAATTAAAGTTAGAATTTACACACACATTTTTTAAGGAATTTCCGACAAGCAATGCATAAAAAGAATTGTACGAATACCAATCATGTTATCACAAAACCCATACCAACTGTTGTTATACATAGTTTGATGTACTTGTAAATCAAATTTCATATATGTACGCCAATTTTTGTAGAAGTAGCATTTTAAATCAATTCATAAGTTTCAAGTTTTTCCCTTAAAAAATTAAATGCTTATATGCTTTATATGAAATTTTGAGCCCAAAATCTGTTTTTCGTCATACATACACATAGGAGGCAACCAAAAAAATTTATGAAAATCATTAAATTAAAAAAATTTGTGTACAACGCACCATGTCCCCTTAAAAATTATGAAATCTAACAACATTAGTAAATATAAAGTGTCTCAATCAGTGATGACATGGACTTATTCTACAGATCCTTGATTATCAGAGTCATTGATGCGTACGGACGAATTTAAATTCTTTTTTCCCCTTAACTTCACCTTTATAAGTTATGCGAAATAACTCTTATTATAAAGTAGCTATAAACACATGATCAGATTCATGCACTACTTAATATGAAGTTCTGAACGATTTTTTAAGCTATTTATATCTTTCTGATTTCTTATATTTTCAATAAAATACTGATGTATATAACGATTTTGGTCCTGCAACACCGGACGATGTACCTTACATTCCTAGATATAACGCGCACTTTTAACCGAACAAGTAATACAGAAAAAAAAATTTAAGTCCATTTCTACTTAGATCAACAAAGAAAAATTTTATTTTAGCTATTTTTTATTTAATAGTTACAATTAATATAAATATGTATATACATAGGACAGAATCACAACATTAAGTGATAATTTTTATTAATTATCATTCAAGTACCGTATTGTCATCCGAAACAATTGTGTCTATAAAACTTCAGTTCAACTGAATGCTTTAAAACGTGAGAAAAAAAACTTTTCAAGTTTTGACACAAGTCGCCAAAAATTATGCCAACGTGGCTGTATTTGTAATTCTTTAAATAATTAGTTTTAATGAATTAATTTTTATTAATTATAATTACATTTTTGTATTGTCATCCAAAATAACCATGTACATAAAATTTCAGCTCAATTGAGCGTTTTAAAATGTATTTTATTAACGATTGAAAATTCCACCAAGATAAATAAATAAACATATAGAGATTGTGAGCTAATAGTAGGAATTGAAAAAACTAAGATCGAATTTTACTGATGCGTGTTATACGCCGGGTATAAAAATGATAGTTTTAAAAACAAAAAAATGAAGAGCATGCAAAAACTACATTTCTACCAATGCATTAGGCCTACTTTTGTTAATGTTTTTTTCACCTTCTAAAATCGACATATTCCACCATCGTTTTAAATTTGCTGTGAATGATTTATTGGTACACACATCTAAAAGGCTGAACTAATGTTGTTAACCGTCATGTCTACTTTACCCACTTTCAGTAATTTCGTAATATCCGTTAGATGGAATCTAAACTTGCCCCAAATTAAAAGATTTTCTGGATTCAATAAGGCACCTCGATGTTTTAGCGAAACGTTTCTTATCCACAGTATTACACCGATTTGTCCTTCCCTCCTTCTCGCGTACATAATGAAAACACCTTTTGAGAAATTAGATTTCCACATCAGTTTTCTTTTTAAAAATTACCATGGTTTTTTTTTTAATGTGCAGTCCGCTACGTAGAAGAATGCTACGACGACGAAGTGAGATATTTCGTGTTATTTTGTTTTTATGCACTATTTTTGTCAAAGATAAGCGCATTGTGCACGAGTACATTTCAAGCTTCTCCTTAAAAAAAATGTGCGCTAATGCAGTGAATAAACTTAAAATTAAATGGAAGTATAGGTGTGCGTTATACATCGGAGCTAGCAATACGTTGGAAAATGCGGTAAGTTATTTTTATGCGTATATTTGTTAATTTCGGTCCATATTGTATACCTGTTACCAGTAGCGCACACAGGAATTTTTCAAGAGGGGGGAGGGGTCCGGGTCGAAAGTTCACCATGCTCCTTTTGATTTTGTCGACACACACAGTAAAAAACTATTGAATAAATAATTAGCATTAATTAATAAAATTAATCATTAATAACAAATACTTAATTAAATTTTACGTACTATATACTTAGAATTATAATCAATCGAAAAAAAATCAAGGGCTTTGGGGGGTCCGGACCCCCAGGACCCCCCTTGTGTGCGCCACTACCTGTTACTATACAAACGGCATTACTTGATTTACATCGGAGTTCTGTTACGGGTCCTATTCGGGCTTCTACTAATTCTCTTGGGGAAAATACTCTTTTTAACTTCGATATTAGTTTAAACTTTCCTTAGAGATGATTTGGTTTTATGCAAATGCAAATTCTATTTAAGTGCCAGTCGTTGAGTAGGCGAGGTAATGGTTAAGAGTGATTGCAAGCTGAAATCCCAGTGTTAGTGGTCGTACGTCGTAAGATTAAATATAGAACAAAGATCCACGAAATAGGGAAAGATGTCAACTTTACGTCTGAACCAGCTATCAGGCTGAAATCCTGATCATACAAGAGAATAAACTAGATAAGTACATTTCGTGATTTTGATATATTAATTCGAGTTAAAAATTTTTATTGCTCCTCCAGTTTAGTTATTTGAGTGCATTCCTATACTGTTATAGGTTGAATAAAATTAGTTATTTATAGATAATGGCTGCTTCTTTCTCGAACCCTCTCACACCCGCGAACTCCGGGTCGCGACCTTTCAACGCAAATGAATGAAAAGTTTTGTTTGACCACCAATCCATTTCCATGATCAGATTTTAATCATTTTGATTTTACAAGAAATATAACTTAAAATAAGGATATTTATACAGAATTACTATTAAGTTTCTTTTTTAGAAAATTAAAACGCACAGATTTCAAACAGTCATAGTACTTTTCGCATCCTAGTTCTATTATGAATATAGCATTACTTAAGGTATCCGACTACTTGCGACAACTTTTTTTTGTGGCTTTTAGATTTATTTAGTACATTTTAAGGGGAAAATAATCTAAAATTAAGAAGAGAAAAATAAATTATAACTACTAAAATAGAAAAAAATGGGTAAAAATTGACAAAAAAAATGACACAAATGGTGCCCACTCTGTACAAATAGTAAATGAACAAATGATCAATTTTTCAATTTTGATGTATTCCTCAGCTATTCATTTTTGGAATAACCTTCAGGAGAAGAGATATTTCAATTTTTACAAAAACCTGAGCACTTTATCTTAGTTATTATATGAATTTGCTTAAAAAACAGTGATTATATTCACATAAAGAACTGTAAATTTTGTAATAAAACAGAGATTGATAAATTTGAAGGTTAAAACACTTCTACTGTTATACAGAACATACACAAAAAGTTTCAACAAATTATTTTAAAAACCTTTTGAGCAATCGCTGCCCCCATTTTTTCAGCTTTTCGAAAAAAAAACACATTTCGAGTAAAACGCATTTTAAAGTTTGACATCTTATGTAAAGTTATGGCATCTGCTTTTACTAAAACACTTGTAGTTTTTGTTCTAGTGAATGAAAAATAAAAAAATTTAGTATTTTAATAAAGCTAATAAGATGGCCTATAAAACAAAATCACAAAAAAGGTTAATATTTTTTAAAAAAATTCACGATTTTAGGGGGGATACCTTAACTCACACATTGATAGGCATTTTAAAATACAGGATGTA
This sequence comes from Trichonephila clavipes, assembly GCA_019973935.1. NCBI lineage: Eukaryota > Metazoa > Arthropoda > Arachnida > Araneae > Nephilidae > Trichonephila > Trichonephila clavipes. The sequence goes on along the minus strand of BMAU01016369.1, from coordinate 247,469 downwards.
TTCTTAACAAAAGTGTACACTAATTCTGAGTATAAACTACCATACTTACTCGAATCTAAGCCGCACTTTTTTTTCCAATGTTAATACTACTGAAAATTGATTGCAGCTTAGAATCGTAGTAAAAGACATTAGGTGGATGGGGCAATTAGAGAAATTACAGGATCATGTATATATTTAAAAGTTTATAATATTGATAAAGTAACTAATTATTCACTTTTTCTTAGTACTTCTAAATTTAGTTTAATTTCGTAAAATTGGATATCGATAAACCATTCTACACAATTTATCATTTTTCACAAAAACGATGAGGTGCGGCTTAGAATAGACGGCGGTTTAGATTTGAATAAATACGGTAACTCTCTCTCTCTCTCTCTCTCTCAACTTGAATTTAAAGTTCTTTTAGTAGAAAATTTAAAAAATTTTAAACTGAACCTTAAAAAATGTCTTGTTATTTCCATATTTTCAGCTTTAAGAACAATAGAAAATGAAGAGTAGAGTCCTGATGGCTATTTAAGTAACCAATCCATTAAACATGGCTCTGTTTTTCAAATGCGGAAAAATTAATATCTGTACCTTGCGGAACTAATGTATCATTATTCGGTTTATATTTCCGAATATAAGCCGAAAGTTCCGTATACGTTTTTCTTCAAAAATTTCGCGAAATTCGAAACCCATATGAAAGCTAAATCGGAGAAAAAAATATCCTACAATTTTCAAACATATTGCCATGAGAGTAAAAATGTTTCCAAACATTTTTCAATCAAACAATCAAACCGCTGTAAAGTAAAGCGCCAACGACCATAGCTTTATTTCTGGTAACCCTCCGAAAAACTAATACATTTTTTCCCAATCATTTTCTATTTTGTACGTTAGCTCACAGTGCTATTATTACTTTTTCTACATTTTTTGAAAAATGAGTGGAAGGAGAAATTTGTATAAGGCGCGTGATCGTGGGCCTTTATTTTATATCCTGAAGGAAAAAGTGAATGATGATCAGAAGCATTCAGAAATCTCAATGCCTGAATGGGAATTTTACGAACTATTTTGTAACTCGGATTCGGACACTGAGCTTTTAAAGATTTATGAGACTACTTTTCTTTCCATTTACACACACACACAACAAAAGTTCCATTGCAAACGCCTAAAATGTGAAAAGAATAAAATCGCAAGACATGACTAACAAAAAATTAAAAACAAAAACCTTTTTACCTGCACTATATTTTTCTCCGAGATTTGTGGAAACGTATATACGTCGCCCCCCCTTGCTTTGAATTTAGAAAATTTCATAAATTCTCGGCGTGTTCACGGAAATATACGGTACAAATTTACATTATTTAGTCAATAATTTTTATTTTCTTACTAGAATAATCCGTTAGTTAAGGAGATTCATGATTAATATTTTTTAAAAAATTAGCATAACCAGAAAATAAATACTCGAAAAGGCAAATGATTGCTTAAATAATACGAAACGCTTGAGTGAAACCACCATAAGTCTCTGGAGATGTTGGGGCCGGCCAGTGGCTCCCCGGTGAGGTCACTCACCTCCGTCCGATTACGAGGGAGGCACGCGCAAGGCGAGCAGCCTTACGACATTCTCATGCGGGTCACGCGAACTAAGGAAATAATTTACTCGCACGCATCCTTCTGATGACCATTTAAGTGGTTTTTATTCCCCGTGCCTCCTAAAAATTGCACACATTGAGATCTAATAGTGTAAACCAACAGTAAATGATTACTCTATGGGGCTTATTGATTCGACGTAAAACCAATCAACATACCTTTGACTTCTAATATTATTTTTGTTTGTGTAATTTATTCTGATTATTATTCTGTTAAAGATGGTTTTAACCCGCGGTCACTCGCGCCTGTTTCTGCTACCGTTGTTAACTCTCGGGCTGTAGAGAACACTCCAAAATTTTAACACGTGTATTTTAGTTATGAAAAAACATTAAGTCTTATGATACACATTTATAAAGTACAAGATGTTTTTTGTATTATACAAATAAAATTATTAAACTTATTGCATACAAATGAGACTAACATTCATTTAAATCGTGGTTTTGCGCATTCTTTTTGGAATACTGGGAGACTTTTCTTGTTGCTGGGGTGTAAAGAACCCCCCGCGCGGGAGATCGGGGGTAAAAGTCGTACGGGGGAAATTTAACATAATTATTCATCTCATCACACACATAAAGTAAAAAATACTGCTGACTTTTTTGCTTGTGTGAATATGTTTTCGTTTGAAAATGTGTGTGAGTATCTTTGTCAAAAGACCAATAAAATTTTTATTATTGGATCGGTGTTTTACCATTGAAGTTCTAGAACAGGGGTGGGCAGACTTTTCAAGGGTACTTCTAATTTTTTCTAGGTGTTGCGGTCCAACCAATATCACTAACTCACACAAAGGGGGGGGGTTCCACAAGTCTGGAACCTCTTCCATAGCCCATGATTTTTTTTTCAATCGATTATAACAATTTACAAAATGAATAAAAAAAAGTTAGGCTGCGTATTGGGATAGGATATATAAAAATGGTCGACATTCGACCCTGAACCACTGCGCCGCGTCTCCTTTAAAAAATTCTCGAGTGCGTCCAGTGTCATAGGTGTGGTGAGCAGTAGCACACACAGGAATTTTTCAAGTGGGGGGGTCCAGGGTCGAAAGTTCACCATTCTTGTATCATGCTCCTATTGATTTTATCGATTTTCGGGAACAAAACACAGTAAAAAAATTAATTATTGAATAAATAATTAGCATTAATTAATAAAATTAATCATTAATAACAAATGCTTAGTTAAATTTTGCGTACTATATACTTAGAATTACAATCAATTGAAAAAAAATCAAGAGCTTTGGGGGGAGAGGTCCAGACCCCCAGGATCCCCCTTATTTGCTCCACTGGTGGTGAGGTAAGGAAAAGATCAACAATATTTATTACAACAATGTTTAGAATAAATACCGAATATGTAGTTACCTGCATAAAAAATAAGAAACTCCCTTTTTTGAAACCGAGTTTAAAGCAAAACGCAAAATATACTCACAAACACATATTAATAATAGTCATTAGTATATAATAAGGTGCATTTATTATCAAACAATTCAAAATACATTAAACAATAAAACATTTTCATCTAAAGTTAGTTCTCGTAATTACAGTCAGTAGAAGACATAGTCTGCGTACTGTCAGCCAATCTTGAATATTTCTGTATATAATTACTGACTGCTGCTAACTTTAAGCGGTCACCCAAAATTGTCTTGGCGGTCCCCCGGACAATCGGGATCGACGTGATGCCCACCCCGGTTCTGGAACATTCCCGGAAGCTTAAATCTCTTTTTAATGCGGCACCATATAGGCGGATACCAATTGCCACAGGTTATTTCGAAACCCAGTTTCCTTCCTAGAGGTAGGCACCTGAACTCTTTCGATGCGAACCTGTACTAGGATTTAATTTTACTGAGAGAACCCAAGCCAAACAGACACGTTAGGTATCTTTTACACGAAGTATAATCATACGACATGGCTGATATCGACTTTGCATCATGAAAATCCACCGACTTGGCCTGGGGTCGAACCCGCAACCTTGCGTGCAGAAGGCTAGCGACAAACCAACCACGCCACCTAGCCGGCGACCAAGAAACTTAAGCTACCAAAAACTACACAATGCATTCTAAAATCCGTTTAAATCCAAGAATATATTCCTGGACATCAAATCCATTAAAACAATTAAAAATTTAGGAAGAATATTAATTTGGGGGGGATATTTATACAATAGATAAATTTGTTGAAAAACATGTTACTTTCTGCTGAAAATTGATGATACAGCTAATATTAAGCTAGTTTATTTTTAATGAAACTTTGCCTATTTTGTTCCTTTCATTTGCATTTGCTTATAAAAGTATATAATACTTTCAATAGTTGCAGTAATTTTTGGCAATGCCAAGCAAAAGATTCGAAGTGGTGGTTTAAAAAGTAAAACATTTGAATTAGAATAGGAATAGAGGAATATTTAAGCAATAGAACGTAAAAAAAAATGTGAAGGTCTAAGAAGGGAAGTATAAATTCAAATTACCTTGTTTTCTAACAATGGTTTCGGTTCTTAAAACTTTTGTCTCCGAAAGTTCACTGTAAAATTATAATAAAGTACAAATTCAAACAATTCTTAAGAACAACTTAAAATGTCTATAAACTTTCAGTTTTAAAGAAATTTATCCATAAATTACTAGTTCTTCTTATAATGTTGAAGTTACTCTAATAAAAGCAGGATTCTGTTTTGATGTTCACTTGTACTTTTCTGTTTCAGTTTCGCTTGGAATCATTTGAAGAAAGCATATTTAATTCAGTTGAATGAACCAGAAGTATAGATGACTTTATAAGAAAAATATCAGTCTGAATATTTTATTTTTGGCATCTCGGCATGCGATCATTCACGGATGTTTGTGGACCAAACATATTCAACCTGTGGCCCGCCGAACTTTTTAAGTGGCCCGGCGATGACCCATTGCTCTGAGAAATTCACTTATTTAAGAAAATTGTATAAAAAAATTTGGTGGGAAATTCTTTGTCAAGAAAAACAATATATCAATTTTACTTTTTGCTGTCAGTATCGTACGGGTACGAATTGATATTCTTTTTCTATTTGGAACAGTTACGGTTAGTAATAACAGACAACAGTGGAATGAACAGTGGGTGGAATTAATTTTTAACTATATTTCATATCTTACAAGAGAAAAATATTCGAAGAAAATAAATCGATTCAAGACGATTGGGAAGTTGACTATTTTGTAGTGAAAAACAAACATGGCTCAGTAATTATTTGATTTGTCACGAAAGTGCTGTATTTAAAAAATACCAATAAACAAAAATCATTCAATGACACTTTTCCTCGAAGATCTCCTTCAAGAGGTGATAAATAGGCTTCTTCTTGAATAATCTTTGCAACAACAACAAAGTGTTTCGTCAGTGGTAATATCACAGCGCAGGGCCGGCTCTATCAGATTTACCACCCCGGACAAAAATGAAGAATATACCGCCCTCTCTCTCCAAAGCAAAAAATTATTCTTAAAAAAGAAAAATTGTTCACACACACACCTATAAAACTTGAATAATTCTTTCCAACAAACAGGATCTTGGTTCCTAAGACCAGGAGTTTGTTATTATACTACTGTGCCTAATATTTCCTATCTTGAATAGTTATACTTAGTTTCTATAGCTATCTGTATATATATTTATGGATTTTATATATATATATATATATATATATCATGTATTGGAGAAATTCTTGGATTGACAGGAGAAATGCAACGGGCAGCCGTTTATCCTATTATGTTTTATTTCAATATTCAGTAAAGCATCCTGCACTCCAAGCCATGACAAAAACGAGAGCTCTTTCAGCGTTGATCAGCAGTGAGTGAGTCCTTAGTACACGTGTCTTCTTTTAGTCCTGCGAAAGTAGAAGTCAAAGTTCTTATGTGGGAGACGGGTTGAGTTGTCCTGGTAGGAAGTTTATCCCAACTGACACTTGAGGGGCTGGGGATTCATCATATATATATGAGTCTTAGAAAATACAAAACAATTTGAAATTAAGGACATAATAATTACTTGTTAGTATTTAAACCGAGTAAAAAGTAAAAGAAATCACTCTTTTCAGCGAGCCAATTTTTTCGAAATAGAGTCTACTGATGGTGAGGATCACAAGCGCTTATTTAAACTTATAGCAACTACACACAAAACTAAAATAAAACATCTCATGTGGCTTCCTATCTACCAAAAACTCTTTATTACCCCTGTCCTCTTATGGATAGCTGACACCGGACATCGTATGGGTGCAAAGAATGTCCATTGTGATCTTACACCTGGATGGGGAGAAAGTTACTTGTGACAGATATGTAAACATATCAATTTCATCATTTAAAATATACTCCCTCCTCGAAAACTTCAACATAACAGAAAAGTGATATTAAACATAAAGAGTAGAAAATAAGGAATTAAGATACGTTTAATGAAGTTCCAAATTCACACACAATAATATTCAGAAAATATATACAAAAATTTTGTAACAAAAAGTATATATGTTTTTTTCAAATTCGATCCAAATGCCGCGCCGGGCAGGGGTCCGGTTTGTCCGGCCCTAGAGCCGCCCCTGCACAACGGTAACAAAGACATCCCATGAAGTTTGTTGCATTATTGGTAATCATATAAAAGCGCTTACTAGTGCATAAATTGAGGAGTGTTTCTTAAATGCTTCTAATTTAGTGTTAGTGACAAAAAAAAAAATATTAAAAAAAATAATAATTAAAAAAGCAAAACAGGGATTATATAATATTATGATCAATTTTCCACATCTTAAATTTCCAATGTTATCTTGATCCTAAAGCATCCCCCCCTTCCCCATTTATCCTCATGTTGCCGCCCGCGAAAAATAACTAACATATGTATGCGGCCCGCGTGAAATAGCTGACATATGTATGCGGCCCAGCAGAAAAAAAAGGTTGAGTATCCCTGGTGTAGACCTAGTTTTCAAATGCGATTTTGATAATGGATAACAATGCCAATGATCGCCGTTCTCCGCCCGTATCGTACATGCTGGTTAACTGTATCAATTCACATAGTGTAACAATAAAAAAAGAATAAAATCTTCTAAATTTTGATAGAATTACATCTTTGATTTATGATTGAATTATGTTTTTGGTACAAATAAGAATATACATGAAATAAAATTACTTCGTTCGGAACTGAACCGATATATTGTTTTTTCGTTGAACTAGAACGAAAAATTTGCGGTTCGAAGCTGTGATTAAAACCATCGATTCGTATTATTTCGTTTATTAAAGCAATAAAAATTAAAATAATTCTAAAATGGACGATACATTAAGCATTCATTAACGAAAATATAATCATTATGATGTAATACAATAATTATTTAAATCTATTAATAATTTAAAATCTCAAAATAAATAACCCTTAAAAGAACTAAAAAAAATTTCAATTTTTTCGGCTTTTCTGCCTTAAAACCACTTGTTATTTCTTCAAATTAAAAACATCTTATAACACCGATTAAAATCTTCCTTTTACTATAAGACATTTTTCATCAAGTTTTTTTTTAAAAAAAAGTCACAGTTCACATTGCTTCGTTTGTTGATAAATTATATACATATATATATATATATATATATATATATATATATATATATATATATATATATATATATATATATATATATATACATTGAAAAAATAAATAACTAAATCATTTCTAAAGTCATTGCCATACATTAAGAATGATCACAATATTCATACTTTTAAATGCATTTCTGTCAGAAATAATAAATCACTATTTAAAGTTCTTGCTTCTTTAACACTGGAAACATTTTCCGAGAGCTTTTATCTTTAATGGTCCATTAATTTTAAAAGGATTGCGTCTTTGAAAACCGCCCGTGTTTGTTTTTTAATTATTATGCCGTCTTAAAGAAAGAAAAACAACTACTGGAACATTATTGAGAGGCGACCCTGAGTAAAGCAGCAATGACCTTTACCTATTTTTTTAAACTCAAGGACAAAATTGGCTGTAAAATAAATAACAATAAGGAATTTAAAGAATTCATTGCGATATTAGAATCATATAATTTTTGAAATTATATAAAATGCTTTTCTCAAAACAATTCAATTTTACATATTTATAAAACGAATGAACCATCAAAAGTGTTCAAAAAATTAAGGAAATATTCTTTAAGTAGATTATAATTACTTAGGAACATTTTCAAACGAAATGTCTCCATTTTATAAATGAAATATTTAAAAAATTCTCAAGAAATTGTTATTTTTCATCTTTCACGATGCATTTTACCGTCTTAGTTTCTCTTGTTTAAATGCTCAGATGACATTAATAAAACCTTGGATTATTTTTTACTCAGGATTGATTCTTTACGCTTTAACCTTAACGATCTCTTTAACTGGATATCTCATTAAGAAAACTTTTAACTGAGAGAGAGAGAGAGAGAACTTTTTTAATCAACTCACTTATTTTTAATAAAAAAATACTTTTCTTCAAATTGCGAATTATTATTTTTTTAATAAAGAAAAATAATTAAAATATACATCGTGAGCCTTGTAGCATATAGATTAAAATGCGACGTTAGTAAAAACTTACCTTTTTAAAGTAATAAATTTATTTTTATGATTATTTTTTTAATAAATTCATGTTATTAGAGATTTTAGCTTTCGTTGTCTCTAAGCCTGAATCTAAGCCTTAATGAATAGTTAAAACGATAGAGCATATAAGAGCATATGAAAGGATTTTGACACTTAAGAAATTAATCTAGAAGATATAAAGATATCTTTGGAACTGGCGCGGGTTTTCCCCCCTCCCCCCACCTTTTTTTTTCCAAAATCGTCACATGTTTGCTTTTTAAAAGGATAATTGAAGATCAAGTCAGGAATTATTTTAGACTAATTGGCAACGGCTTGGTAGTCATATTTCGCACTGTCAGTGCGCTAAACTCATGATGGTCTCGTGATAAATGGAACTACGTTTCTCCAATGAATTTAAAACTGACATCAGACTTCTATCTATAATTCGACTTATGAAATTAAGATACAAACAAATATGTACTTTTTAAATGAACAAAAAAAAAAAAAGTTGGCAACAATAAGGTGGCGTATGAGCTGATTGACTGGAAACATGTGATTGCATTTATCATATGACTATGATGTCACATGAATTTAGACCATTGTCAGTTTGAAAACATTTAAACTTGATTACGATGAGTTTTAAAAGCATATGCATTTAGTTGGTCCTCAATAAATATTGTACGTTAACATCAACTGACAATTAAAAAGACTAGAATCCGAAACAGATTTCAAAACGTAATTTACTGATGTATTAGTAGTTCACTGATAGTTTCTGCAGAACTTTTAGATGATATGACATAAAAATCTAAATTTTAATTATCAGGCTATATCTTGTCAACAGGAATAAATAAATTAAATTTTAAATAATAGTATCTCTAAAAAGTTTTGAAAAAGTTTCATCGTTATTACGCAAAATGTTTCTTCAAGATCATAATCGTATGAACAATGTTATCCACACTGTGTGTAATTGAATAAGTAACTAGTTAATGAATTTATCAAAAGACATGAGCATTTGTAGCATTTATAAGAATATGTTTATATTAATCCTGAAGGAATATTTTTTTACCTTATAAAATTTCGCATCAACACAGCATGACATATTTTTATTTGCTTTAGTTATCTATGATTATAATTATTGTCGTATTTTGTCTTCTTTATGTAATGTAATGAATTTCTTTAAAAATTCATTTTAGTTCTCTTTTTATGCGTACTGTGTGTTAGATATCTTGTCTTTCTTTTTTAAATCTAAAATGTCTACCTGCAGATCATTCTCACAAACTCACGCAATCAGACCTTATTTTCAAAACTACTTTTTATGCTCTATATCTTCTCTTTCTATTATTAAAACAATACTCCATTTCACCTACTGTTTAAAAATTCGAAATTGTTAACGCTAAAAGCTACTTCCTGCCCTAGATACATGGCACTTTGAGAAAAGTCAAACAATTTTTCCATTTATAAAAAGAGAAAAAGAAAATGTCAAAAGTAATATTCAATTTCTTCAGGTGCACTTTACTTTGGTTCATTCATGACTAACATCATTCATATAATGAATCACTTTTATCTATAATAACTTTACTAATTCTAGATTTCATTGACTCACAGAAGTCAAATTTAGAAACTAAAATGTTTATTTATATTGAACTAAAAATTATTTTACAGACTTTCAACTTAAGAAATAAAGTAAAAGTATTCTTCAATTTGAGGCTACAACTGAGAATAATTATTCTTTATATAATTTTTACATTATAATTTAACAAAAAAGGCAACATATGTGAGTTACAATTTAAATACATAACACAATATATTTTCCTAAGCCTTAAACAATATATTCCAAGTTAAAAACGAGTACAGTTACAGCTATTCTTTTTTTAAGAAGTGATCCAATTCACCTTATCCTCTTACTTTCAACTGCATCTAAGAGCATCATTACATATTAACCCAGAAAGAACATTTCACTTTTGCTCAAGCATATTTGCATAAATATCTTCGGGAAATGAACATAAACTCACTGAAACGTAAACTTTTTAGAATTTACTTTATTTAACTAATTTGGGAAGTTATAAGAATTATTGTTTTTCATTTACTTGAGTACACAATAAAATGATTTTTTCTTAGTATTTTGTTTAAACGAAATAAAGTAAAAATATTGATTTTCTGTGAGTTTTAGGTAATATTCTTCACAAATGTTATTACCTATAACATCAGAAACCGGGCATAAAAGAGAATGTTTTGTGGAGAAATAATAATTTCAGAAATTTAAATAAAAATATACGAATATTCCATAAACTTATGCACATATAAATATACTTGATTCAAGACAATAAAAAAGAAGAAGAAATATTTCATTGCGCTTACAGATTTGAATACACTATTACAAAGAGAACATTAATTAAAAATCATGACAAATAATTATAAATATTGATTTAGTACATAAAATATTTTATTTTATAATGAAGAAAATAGATAAATTAATGTATTTTGAAGAAAAACAATATCTTTTTTTTTCAAACCATTTTGCTACCTTCAACAGAGTATATAATGAACTACATTGAACAACAAATAATTCCAAAAATTAAACAATTCCATAAAAAACTTGAGTATGTGCAGTTTGCAAAATCAAGCTATGATGAAGAAATTCAATATTTTTAACTCATACTCGGATAAAAAAACTTTTGTAAGAATTATAATAACTTAATATTTTATAAAAATTATAAGAATTATAATTTTAGAATTCATCACGATTTTACTTAAAAACAGGCTCCAGCAGTTTCAAAAACCCTCATAAAAATACTACCGACTACAAAAGGATATATTGTAAAAAAAGACTGTTCTTTGTGTGATGATGATTTCAATAAAATATAAATTATTGGTGGGATTTATGGCGGTACGCTTGCAAATGTCGACCTTCTAAAGGACGCGTAATTAGTCCTTAGCGTTCTTTGAAAGCGCTTTCTAGCCGTCATGTCAAAACTAGAAAATTACAAAAATGTTTTTAAACGAGAACGTTTTGAAGCAAATCGTGCTTTATCTAGTCATTTCGCAAGACCCATGAAATTTATGTCGAAAAAATTAATTAAAAATAAAAATAATGGGATAACAATAATGAAAATACTTTCGCTATTTCTCTATTACTACTGTAATGAAATACGCATGCATTGTTTTTCGAAAAATCGTAGAAACAACTGAGATAATGATCTTTAATGTTTTCACCTACAATGGTGTTTACTAACACCAGTCATGGTTCAGTGGAGAAGGCGGTTATTTCATCTTCTACGTTCTCATAAATTTCCCTCCACGAATTATTTTTTCTTTTGGTAGTGTTCGAAATATTACACCTGCTTTTTGGAAAACTACTTCATATTTGTGTGTATGTGTCTTAATTGTTTAATTGAATTTAATAGTAATAATTAATTTTATGTTTTTCGATCTCTTTCATTTATACAAGTGATCACCAAACCTTTGAGTAGCTCGAGGAAACACTTTCTGTAGACAGAGTTAACTCTCTTGAAGGCCTTTTGTAGAGATTGATGTCGAAGAGTTCCCTGCCTGTTTTTGGGAGCATTTTGATTTTCAAGATGACAATGCTGCAGGGGAGTTGGTATTGATTTATTTTCAAAATGATTTATATTTGAAAAATCGTTCTCTTCTCAAGGTCTGACAATATTCGGCCCTGTGCCGGTTTAAGCTCATTTCGGATCCTAGGCGCAAAAGATATACAGGCTTTCTTGGCACTAGTGGATCCAAGGAAAATCTCGTTAAGTGCAGTTTATCCAAGCCCCGGGCCTATGGGCCCAGTGGATACACCCGCATTGATTTGGCCTATTGTTACTAAGAAAAAGAATCAAATTTTGGTCCAGCTTTGTCTCAAAGTGAAGCAAATATTCAGTTCTATTTATCTGTGAGAGATTCCCCCTCCCCCTGTATAATATTTATTAAAAATAAGTACAGAAACAGACTCATTAATTAATACTTGGACACCTGTATTCGAATAAGCACAGTCGCTACCTAATCTTCTAAAGTTAAAAAAGTTGTTGAAGACAAAATAAACGCTCCAGCCTTTAAACGTTCCTTCTCATTAAAGTTAATAAGTCTGGTAATATATATATATGTTATATTACGCTTGTTATTTATTAGTAACTACACTTCAATTTCTTTCTTATGTACAATTAAAATTCAGTTTATTTTTATCATATGCAGTTTAATTTTAATTGATTTCATATTTACTAGAAACGAAAGTTTTATAAGCAATAAACAAATGTAAGATTTTTTTTTAAAAGTGGTATTTATATTTTGGTTGGTAACTCACAGTAGGATTAGAAAACGATACGGAAGCCAAGAAGCTTCATAAGTTAGGCGATCCCTGCTTTATACAGTAAGACCCCGCTTAACGCGGTGTATACGTTCCATCAAAGTAGAGCGTAATATGAAACAGCGTTAAACGAGGTTATCTCATCATGTAAATAATGGGGTTAGGGGAAGAAGGGTAGAAAATTGGCCAGGTATTTTACCATTAAATTTATTAATTATGTGTTTTATAACAATAAAACAAAAATGTATTTCTTACAAATATAGAAACATATAAATGAATATGCATATAAAAATAAATAAAATTTTAAGTCAGTATGTTTACATTTTAGATCATACAGTATCTTCTGTATTTCCAATTTTCTGCCTTTGTGTCAAGAAATCATCTAATGTAAATTGCGTTTTCCTTTTACGCTCTGTAAGAAGTTGTTGGTAAGTGGATAAGGCATCCATAACGCCCCGTCTTGCCTTTTGCCTGTCAAAATTTCCTCCTGCTTTTTCTTGCTGCTTTATTTTCGTGTTTTTTATTATCACCCATGATAAAAACTAAAAATCATAATATTAGTCACTATAGCAATCGTTATATTATATAGATTTATACTTACAATAACGTTAACAAATGTTTGAAACGATAAAAATACGTTCGTATAACACCGCTGGAAAAAAGAAACATAGATAAACTGCTTCGGATATATCGGGAAACCTACCGCTGTGTGTATAATTTCGGGGAATCCCACAATTCAAGTAAAAGATCATTAAACCGAAACAGCGCTAAACGAAACAGCGTTAAGCGGGGTCTTACTGTACTTTAAATTATTTCAAAGACGTTTGTTCAATAGTTATAAATAATTCAACACCATTGATTAACTAATACAATACCACAAATTCATGGCCGATATCACACACATACATAGAGTGCGCGATATTCTTGTTGTTACTTATATTGCTCAAATCCCATAACCCGTTACCCTATTATATGTTGAATTGAAAGCACTCGTGTTTGTGAGCCAGGAATGGGAAAAGTAGGAGGCCACTTGAAGTGATGGCATTGTCATCTGATTTTGAGTTGAATAGTAATTGACAACCAAAAACATACGCACGCGTATATATATATAGTTATATTATACTATTATTATATAATTGTTATGTTATTACTGTTATTACACATGCTCGTGGTGAGGTTGGTACTTATTTCTGTGATCTGGTTGCTGTTGTTATTCTTTATAGTGAAAAATTAATTTAACTTACAATAAATTCAAGTTCCAAAAAACAGAAAGCGAATTAATCTTCATATCCTTTTGATTATTTTTAAAAAAAACAGATACGAAGTTCATGATGTAGGATTTTGGAAAACATTTGCACATATATGAGGAAGAATATATATTTACTCTTGCAAAAATTATGTATATGGTGGGTTCATTTATGAAGGTAAACAAAGTTATTCTATTCAATCATTTCGAATCTTTAAACTGTAAAGAATACATCAGAGAGAAGAAACCCAATTACTTTAATTACTTTGATTTTTAATCATACTACACCCTTTTTTCTTCAATTAATGCAAGGCTCATTTCATTGTTTGTAATAAACTCTTAGTACTTCAAAACAGTTCTCGGTTTTCCTTTACTAACAAATTTGCTGTTCCTTTACTTTACCTTCCGCAATGCGAAAGCCTTTAAGTTTCACTTATATTTGTATAAACGAAATGCTACATAAATTCACGTGATGTATTATTGTTCGGTTCCTTTAGATTTCTAGCAACTTAAGCGAATATCTTTTTAACATAATTTATGCATCTTATGATTTTCAATCGTAGTAATAATGCTTTCCAATTTCTGTCAAATGTAACACACTTCAAATTTCCAAAAGCTTTATGCTGCTTGAGAGAACAAACTGTTAGCTATTGGAGTCGAGACCAAAATTTCTAACCCCTATTTAATTATTTTGTTGTACTATCATTATACAGAAGTTTATCTTTTATTTACTTTATCTATAAACAAGAAATGAGTAAAATGTAAAAGAATAAACGGTGAAGGAATTTTAAAAATTAATCCAATTTGTGGAATTAATAAGTGATATCGTAGCTATATATGTACTTGCAACAGGTTTCTGAATAAGATCCTATTGCTAACTAATATGAAACCTTACAGTTACTCTAAGGAGTCTAAAGTTCTTTAGTAATACTTGTAATACCACAGCTCCTCTAGTAGTGCCGAACTCACACTGGTCGAAATAAAGCAATTCTTTTATATAACGAGAGAAATTCGAGTAATTTTCATCTTAAGAAGTAAAATAGCTAGAAGTTTTAGTTTGAATTAAACAGAACAATTATATATAAGCAACTTTGACAACAAAAGAAAAAAAATAGTAAGATTGTGTGATTTATAACAAAATAATATGCAAGGTTATCACTATTCTGGCTCTTAAGTCGTTACATTCAAAATTAAATCTGAGTAACAGCTACACCAGTGGTTGGGGATAACCCTCTGTAAGAAGTGAAACAATTTAATCTATCTACTGCTTTTAAGGATAACACTAAGTAATAAGAAAGAAAACGGGGTTTTCTTCAGTTCTCTATGTAATTTTTAAAAACAACATCGGGAATGAATGTGACCTTGCTGAAAAGGTGAAATCTGCACACAAAACAAAATAAACTACAAATTAAAGTAACGAACAAGGCCAATCTTCCATCAAAAAGATTATATATATATATATGGGGGGCGTGTGATGAATCTCCAGCCCCACAAGTGTCAGTTGGGGTAAACTTCCTACCAGGACAACTCGACCCACCTCCCGCATAGAAACTTTGACTTCTACTTTCGCCGGACTTAAAGAATACACGTGTACTAAGGACTCACTCGCTGCTGATCAACGCTGAAAGAGCTCTCGTTTTTGTCATGGCTTGAAGTGCAGACTTCTTTACTGGATATTGAAATAAAATATAATAGGACAAACGGCTGCCCGTTGCATTTCTCCTGTCAATCCAAGAATTTCTCCAAAACATGATAGATATATATACAGTCTAATTCTCTACAAACGAGAGATGAACATCCATCAATCAAAATCTAAACACACAGAGACAGTAAGAATGCCACACAATGAAGGACACATGAGCGATCCAAATTTAAAAAATGGATTTAACATTGCTGACTTAGGATAGCTTATATATAAAATAATTTATATAAAAGAGGAGGTGAACATGTTTTGTGGCCAGCCAACCTTCCCCCTTTATGTTAGTAAAAATAACCACCCATAACCATAATTAAACCATCATCACTAACCCAGTATATAATAACTTTTCCACTATAAAATCTCACAAAATAATATAACCTTTCCAAAAATTATCCTTCTAAAAATTATTCGCGAGAAAGTTTTTATTTATTAAAAATGTTGACAAAATTATAAATATTTAAATTGTAGTTCTTCGGGTTTATTTCTGTTTTATTTTATTCATTTATGTTCAGTTTTCATGCATGCAGTATTGAATGCCGCTTACAGTTTTTTCAAAATATAAACAACAACAAAATAATAATAAAAGCTTTAACGTTTTGTCCATATCTATAAGTACAAATGTTTTGGACTTAGATATGACGCCCAATATATTGAAGTTTATATTAAAACAGTATTTCAAAACAATTTATAATCATTAAGTATGAAAAATGATATAAGACATTAAAACAGTTCAAGATTTATTTTATAATAAATAACTAGATTTAATCAATAGAATATTTTGTTTAAAAGAAGTAATAATTTACAGAGTGGGGGGGAGGGAGATTTTCTTAAGTATTTTTAAGATATTACATAAGCATATTCTTGAAACAAAATGATTGCACAATGAAACATATAAAGCAAAAAAAAAAGTCATTACACTAATATGAAAACTAAGACTAAAAAAAACATTTCTCTCTCTTTATGCCAATCATTCATTACACTCTAATAAAATATTTAATTCAAAATTACTCACTTCAAAAAACAGTAATCTATGTTCAAAGAAACGATTAATCCGTTACAGTGTTCGAGATTCGTTCCAAAAACAATTCCTAATTCCGAATGCAACAGAGAAAGGAAACTTGTCGAACGCATTCAACCGTAGATTTTCATTAAAAAAGCGCGCTTTGACAACCAGCGATGGAAAACTTTTGGCGCATGCGCCAAATTTGCTGATTCAATATTATGGCTGTTGACGTTGCCATAGCAACTGGAATGCATTTTTCGTTTTGAATGTTGGAAACGTAAGGTTGTTTTTCTGCTGCGATTATGTAATTTTCCGTCTCTGTCAGAGAAGGGTGATTTTAATCATTCATTGATGAAATCTCTTTCATTGCACTTTCAAGGATAACGAATTGCAAAACTTGCTAACGGATTCCTAAAAAAATTTTAGGAGTCTTGGTTACACACAACAGGTGGTCATGTTACTTCAGACCATGCCTGGAGAACATGCTGGAAGATATTTGTGTCCCTACGTGAATTTCATTAGTTAAGGGATATGTTGCAAATAAGCAACACGAAATATCTTATTGGATGACAGTCACGTGTTTTTGTTGTTTATTAAATAAATGATTTAAAATAGTAAAGTAATGATAAAAATAGAATATTTTATATTAAGAAACATATGATGCATATCTCTTTAAAATATCTAGTTGTCTTTTGGGGCTCATTTCATCCACCGTGTTGAAAATGCCGTTGCACTTTAAATCTCTCGAGGTATAAACATTCTCTTGTTGGAGTGGTGTGGAAGTTAAGAGAGGTGGGTGCAGGTCAGATGTCGTTCTTGTCACTTGACCATGGTTCAAAATTATGAGATCCGTCGCCTCTAACTTTTGTGCAGCTTTATATTGTGACGTAAAAAAAAATATCGCTCACTCAAGAGGCTCAATTCACAAATATTGGGGAAAAAATTAACTTTTCAATTCTATATGAAAATAAACTTTGATTCCTTCGACTCCTCCAGCACAATTTAAATTTGCACTGTAAATAAGTTAGAAGTATTTTAACATCCAAATTATGGTATTGGTATGTAATACTTAAAGTTAAAAGTGTCTACTGTAAATTTAAATTTCTCAAAACTGTAAATTACAACACAAGGGAAACATTTTTTCAAAATTCTGCCCATTTTATAATTTTAAAACAAGAAAAATTACTCATTTATTTAAAAAAAAAAGCTCTTATAATAATAATAATGCAATAAATACAAATACAAAAAGTAGTTGACTCTCTCTACGACCAGTTAATTTTTACTTAAATATTTCTTAAACTTTGTACTTTTTAACAGTACGGAAATAGTGAAAACGCTTCGTTAAGTGACCCCCTAAAAGGCATTAGAAGACCGTTATAGTAATCCAAATATATATAATTCTCGGTATGTTTTCAAAATAAAACCTTTATTATATTTTAAGGTACAGCGTGCACCATGTTTACAAATGTAATCACTCGAGGCTTTTTTAAATGTTAAAAATGCACCTGTTTACCTTTCTAGTATAAGCTTGAAAAGTAAAAAAATAAAGAAAGATATTGCCCTGTATTCGTTCAAAAATAATTATTTCAAGTTATAATTATAATTTTTATAGTTAACTTCATTAATTATATAAAACACACACAAGTAACATAAAAAAAATTTAAGACAATTCCTACTTAGATCAACAAAGAAAAATTTTATTTTAGCTACTTTTTATTAAATAGTTACAATTAATATACATATGTATATACATAAGACAGAATCACAACATTAAGTGGTAATTAATTTTTATTAATTATCATTAAGGTGCCTGACTAGTTGCGGGAACATTTTTTTGAAATAATGCTGAAAGTTTATTTTTAAACTCGTTTTTTGTTTGATTATCACTGGAAACTTATAAAAAAAGCAAAGAAAAAAAATTCAATATATTTTTGTAAGAAAATGGATAATTTTAGGTTAAAATTAGGCATTTTTTGCACATCGCGGTTAACACTGCAAAATAAATTTTAATGCATAAGATAATCTCTTTGAATTTTATTCAGAAAGCGTTTACCTATAATTTGCTCTATCATCTTTGAATAATTTCAATCACAAAATTGGGTGTCAAAGAGTGCACAAAAGGAAAATTTTTCAAAAATTTTGCATTTATCATAAAGAAAAACAATCATAAAAAAGGTAAATATATTGTTTTTTCATATTCTCTAGTGCACAACATGCATACTATAATAATAAACAATGATGCTAAATTTCATGTAATTATCTCAAGGAATTTTTGAGATATCATGTTTGCCATACGATAAAATATGGAAAAATCTGTTTCGGAGAAAAACGCATTTAAAGATTTAAAATCTAAATCTTAAAAAATTATGTAGCTAAAACAATCTAAAACCTCTTTATATGAAAAGAATAAACTTTTTATAAGCCCATATCAGTATTATAAATTTGTTTCAAGTTATTTTTTTAAATTTTGTTACCAGTTTTAGAGTCAAAAAAGCTTTTCTTAACGTCTGAATGCACAGTTTTTTTTAAATACAAATTAGAGATATAAAAAGGACACTAGAAAAACTTTATTACGTTAAAAAATAATATTTTTATATGGAAAAATAGGTATATATTTCCAATAAGTATCTTAGAGCTTAAGAGATATGTAATATAAAATATATTAATGTGTGTTATTATGTTAGTAAATATTCCCGAAAATTTCTTTTAAAAAATATTGCTTATCACAAAGGTTATAAGAAATTATAATGAAAAGCATATAAAGAACAGTTTTTAAAACCTCCATATGAATACACTGTGACATTTTTCCATCCTTAGTAATTTTGTTTTCTATGCAGCTTTTTTTCCCGAGAAAATTTTCTATACTCTAAGGGGTGTCCCACAGAAGTTAAAATGCGTTCCAGATCAAATTTTACAAATCCATGTACAAGATCTTAGGAAGGGAAGTATTTGCATTTCTAATTATATATATATATAAGAAACCTGTATATCACAAATTAAAAGAAATTAACGTTAATAATGCACTTAAGCGAAATGTTTCAAGTTTATATAATAATTGTACCTTTAAGTAAAATACTCCATAAAATGTTACTGAAAAAGGCTTTCTCAGTAAATTTTGAAACATTTATGAATATATTTCAACTTTTTGTCACCAGCTGACTATATGTTATTGGGATTAACTCTGTGTCAACATTCTCATTACTGCTAGCACCAATGATGAGGCAAATTTCTTAGACCTCCCAGACCTTGCTTTAGGCATAATTAATTAATATTTTGTCTTTAAGAACAGAGTTTTCTATCATACATGTAAGAAAAAGTTAAATATGAAACAAAGTATCGAGAAGCAAAGGCATAAAAAAATCGAAAAATGACAAAAATTTTATGAATTTATTTGCCAAATTTCACTTAAAACTAATAAATTATTTTTTAAAAAAAATATCTCCAAATACCGTCATTACCTTACCTAAATTAATATTTTTAAATAAATTCGATAAACACCAAAAAAGTGTAAAAAAAGTAATAAAATGTAAACACTTCAGGTTTCGATATCTAACTTCCGGTTCGTTTTTGCTGCTCTATCTTGACATAAAAACTGTTATAACTTCGTAAATAGTTGAAGTATAAACAAAAGTAAGGTGTTTTTAGAAAGCAGAAAATTCAACTATATAAAATTTAAAATAAAAAAATTCTTCATTTCAATCAAAGTTGACGTTTTTGCACTAGTCAGGCACCTTAAAGTATCGTATGGTCACCCAAAACAATCGTGTATATAAATTTCAGTTCAATTGAATACTTTAACACGTGAGAAAAAAACCTTTTCAAGTTTTGACACAAGTCGGCAAAAATGATGCCAGCATGGCTGTATTTGTAATTCTTTAAATAATTAGTTTTAATCAATTAATTTTTATTAATTATTATTATATTATTGTATAATCCTGCATATAAAATTTCAGCTCAATGTAGCAGTGCTTTAAAATGTATTTTATTAACGATTGAAAATTCCACCAAGATAAATAAATATAGAAAGATTGAGAGCTAATAGTAGGAATTGAAAAAATAAGCACATTTCATCTAGATTTGCATTAAATGAGCGTTACATTTTCAAAGTTTTGTGCTATAATTCCATCTCGTTCTCTCTGAATTCAGTCTTTGATTAATTTTTATTAGATAAAATAAATTTCTTATAAAATAGCTCTCGATTTTTCAACTTTCGACCCAATTTATCTCTTTCCATATTTAATCACATTCCGAATACGTTCAGAATACTTTTTTTAAAAATAGCATACTAAAACATTGCAAATACTTGTTCTAGGGATCAATGCCGATAAACAACAATTCTTAAACAGAAACGTTTAAAATAAATTATCTAAATTTTACAAAAATCTCAAGCATAAGTGAAATGTTAGCATTTTTTTTCAAAAACTTTTTAAAGCAGATTGAGAAAAAGTAATAAAGTACTGTTAAAATAAACTACATACATTTATCTAGGAAATGTACAAAAATTGTTATATTTTACTCAAACTCAGTAAGTGCAACAGCCCATGAAGGCCAGGGTCTACTGTGCCCATCCCGGTATACGTGACCATTGGGCGCTAAGGTGCATGAGCAGATGTTCCGATCAGGTGGTCAGCCTGAAGCGAGACCTCTAATGTTTAAATCCCTAAGTATACTCTCTCTCTCTCTCTCTCTCTCTCGGTACTTATTTATCGACCCACTGCAGTAGGGAGGAAAGGCTGAATCGACCTTACCCAGTCCTGGAATAGAACCCGGACCTGTGATGTGGAAGCACGATACGCTACCACTCGACCACTGGGCATTCAATATATCACTAAAATTTCAAATTTTAAAAAGCTGAGCGTATATATATTATAAAAAGTAGTCATATTTATGAGGGGCTATTATTGAAATAACTGGTTATAACTCAGTTTTCATTCAGTAAGAATCATTTTAATACATTCCCCAGAAAATAATATAAATTTTAGGCTCAAAAAGTTTAATAGAAATGCATTTATAATGTTTTGAGTTGTCAGACTCTCCATTATGCATTTTGAACAATTTAAATGCCTACTTCTGGTAGATCAAAAATTCACTTCGGGTTTTTCTAATTTTATGTATTTTATTCTAAATACCGTAAAATCTGGGGTATAGTGTAAAAACGAGAGCTTTAAAAACTAAAAAACATGAGCATACGAGAAAGTTAGACCTCTATATGTATCAAAATACTATTTATTTGAAAGCAGTAACATTCCTTATGGTCTTAAAGGGTCGTAAATTAAGACGTATGCTATTTTTTTCTGAAGCTTGGAATAATACCACGAAAAAATTACTTCAAAACATAAGACCATAGCGCACATACATTTTTCTTAGAAAAGGGGGGGGGTGCGTTATACGGCGAATATACCTAAAAATTAAAAATTGCAGCTTGAAAGTATAAGTGCGCGTTAACCGCCGAATTTTACGGTAGTTCTCTGCGTAACGTAGAAACACAATAATATACGTTTTGCTAGGCCAAAAGACTTTTCTATTCTAAAAAATTTTAAAAATGTGTGTCTTGATCGAAAGTGCCATTTCATTGTGTTCAGATGTTACTGAGATTGGGTAAGTAATCTTGCAGCTTAGATCGATCCATAAACCAGTAGTACTTTTTAATACTTTCATCTTTAAATTTAAGTAGCAAAATAATCTTAAATTAAAATAAAAAAGATTATAATGTCAAAAAATATATTTCTATACAATGTAAATATGTATGAATACGTTTTTATGGAATTCTTTTTTTGTTACGAAGGTATAATTTCATCAACGATTTTCTATAGCACATAATACAACTCATACAGCATATATCAGTTGAATTCTTATCGTTAATAATTCAATTGATTGAGTAAAAGATGTCCCTGGCATTTCAATAAATATTAATAAAGTAACACGGAAATAGAAAAATATATTATTGAAATCAGCGTCATGAATATTTCATTAGAAAAAAATTATTTTTAACTCGTTCGGTTCGACACTGGACTCATTGATGTATATTTCCGCCATTTTGTATTTACATGGTTTCAACATGCTTAAAGAAGCAAATAACAACAATGCTTTTTATAATTTGAAATGTTTAGGAGAAATATCAAATGATTTGCAGTTGTCTGTTTTCACGAACACGTTTTGTCGATAACAAGTGTTGTAAAGATAAATTTACTTTAAAACAAAAACTTTTGAATGCTGATTCAGATTCCATCAAACTTTACCCCCTTACGCTGTCTTTTGTTTTTCACAGCTCAACATATTCCCAGAAGAAAGGCTCTTATGTGTATAGTTTATTTGTCACGCAAGCGATCAATATGTCTTGTTTACCAAGCACTTTTCATCATCAGATAGTTGACATTTCGACGAAATGGCCGCTACAAAATGGCATCCTATGGCGATTACATCGATTTCTGTATCGATACATGCTCAGACACACTCATAAATATTTTTTCTCTACATTATTTTAAGTGCATAATTAATGAAAATAAATTATCAGAACTGTCAGCAGATCTGATGCAGGTTACAAAGTGGTTAAATTTTTCTGTGTTTGTTTCTAGAGAGGGATTTAAAATACTTTCAACAAATAAATGGAAGAGTAAAATGCTTTCCGTGAACGATTTCGCTTCGGAAAATTATTAGCTTAAAAATGAAATATAGAATCTTTCTTTCCTGTGCATTTTTTATAAAATGGTAAAGAACTTTATAAGTGTTTGAATGTTTCATATTTTTTTTAAAAGGAATCAAATTCTTGTATTGTATGAAGAGATTTTTGAAATTGTGTTGTTTTACTAAAACTATCTGTGAATTATATTTTCTGAGAATAGAGGCTATTCACAATAACATGTACATCGTAATTCACAATAACAATTGCATAAAATGGTATCACAAAGCATAATACGTACTTCTTTTATTTTTAATATGTGTGCGTATATATATATATATATATACGCACTTTGTATTTAGCCAGGTAGGAAGTACAATTTTGTCTCTTATTATTTTATTATACTATATATTTATAATCAATTGTAATCAGTGACGCACACAGGAATTTTTCAAGGGGGTTCGGTATCGAAAGTTCCCCATTCTTGTATCATGCTCTTTTTGATTTTGTCGATTTTCGGGAACAAAACACAGTAAAGAACTAGTTTTTGAATAAATAATTAACATTAATTAATAAAATTAATCATTAATAGCAAGTAGTTAATTAAATTTTACGTACTATATACGTAGAATTATAATCAATCGGAAAAAATCAAGGGCTTTGGGGGGAGGGGTCCGGACCCCTTCCCCTTGTGTTCGCAACTGATTGTTCGCTAAAAATCTAAACATGCAAAGCAAAAATCAAAGTATAGTCAGACAGTATTGGTAAAAAATAAGTTAACCCCAAAATCAATCAGTTGTTTAAATATTTTTATTTTCACTTTTTTTCCATTTAAGCTAAAAATATAAACATTCAACCAAGAAAAGTTATTAAAATAAATCGATAAATTTAGATAATTGATAAGTGCTTTTAACGGTTATTTTTTAAAATTTAAACTATTCAATTTTTAAAGCACCACTTTTATATTTATGCTTTTAGATATACTTCCAACTCTTTTTTTTACACATTTTACAACTCCGAAAAGAACGATTTATAAAATAAAATAGTATTGGTAAAATGCGAAAATATAGTTAACCCCAAAATCAATCAGTTGTTTTTGGAATATGTGATTTTTATTTTTGAATGCGTCACTTTTTTTTCCATTTATAACAAAAAAGTTATCAATACAGTGTTATTTTGGCATAAAAACAATACAAAAATGGGTGAATGAAATTGAATGCATTGCATTTTCCCATGCTGTTTATTAGAAAATAGTAAGCCTTGTTTCATTAAAATAAATCGATAAATTTAGATAATTGATAAAAACCGTGCCTTTTCAACAGTTATTTTTCATCCAAAATTCGTTACCAATAGCAGCAGCATATGGGCGGACTATGGATCAATCCCGATTTAAGACAAGTTACGGTTCCTCCATGGAACACATTTTATATTTATAACTGTGTCTTTTGTTGGATTGAGATATGCGCTGTTCCCTCCAGATCAGTAGACGCCCTTCACTTTTGTAAATCACTCGTCTGTGAACAGCACAGAAGCCCATTTTGCTGCGTCCAAGAAACATGTTCTCTTGCCCAGCATAAGCGGTTCCCTTCGCTGTCGTCCGTTGAGGGAATGCACACAACTGGTCTTCTTGCAACCTGCATTGTGAAGACGATTTCGCACCGTAGTAGCGGAACGATTTATAAAATAAAAAGCTAGCAGCAATCAAATAAATAAATAACAACACTACGAGACACATAACGTCTATCAGCCTGCGACAATCCCATTTCCATTCATCCAACTGCCCGCCATAACGAATTGGGTAAACGACGTAAAACTCTTTTGACTATTGTCACCGAAACTGCCAACTGTTGAAAATCAACACAACTTACACACAAAAATACAAAAGGTATTTTCCAGGTTCATTTCTAAAATAACAGTGGTAGCAATCGAAAATTTGTTATATAAATACATTTTATTGTTACGAAGTCAAATATTAAAATATTACCTTTAACACCGCCGTGGAAGACGGTTTCATAAAACCCGTTGTTAGCGGATCTCTACTCAACATAAGAAACACGGCTGTCGAATTCCAAGTCTATAGGTCCAAAATTTCCGTAGATCTCAACACGAGTGAATATTTGAGAAAATTAAATTTGTCCTATATATATGTGTGCTATCAAGTATACCCATTCTTGCACGGGTGAATTAAAAAATATAACAATTGAGACAGAAAAAAATAAATTTTAAAAATTTAATGGGGTCAAAATTTTATAAATATTTTGAACAATTTTAAGTAAATTTCAATTTAAACTATAAGCAAAGAACGATTTAAAAAATAAAATGTTGAAATAAAATAAATAAATAAAGCTGAATTACCCGGTATTCCTTATCAGTCACTCAATATATAAACGTATTGTGAAACAAATATCTAAATATTTTCATTAACGCTTCTGTGAAAGGATTTCAACAAAACCCGTTTTTAACGCGTCTTTTCTGAACAGAAAAAAACATTATTGCCAAATTTCAAGTATTTGCGTTTAATAATACTGGAGATTTCGTACTTATGAGAGAGTCGTTTTTCTCTTAAATATGTATATATATATATATAGAGAGAGAGAGAGAGAGAGAGAGAGAGTAGAGTAGGTTTTATTTTTTCACACTCCTGTAAACTCCTTGGGGATTGATTTCCATAAAACTTCTTAGTGGAACGCCACAGAACAAAAGAAACATGTATGTTAGATTTCAAATTTGTAATCTAGAACGTCTAATAGTTCAAAAATGGAAAGCTTTTATAGAGACCCCGTAAGAGCTCTAGGGGTCATTTTCACAAACAAACAGTCTTAATGGATATCTAATCAACAAAATAAACATGTCTGCCAAATTTCAAGTCTCTAGGTGTAATAGATAAAAAATGGGAATTTTCGTCTATAATGTCCCAGCCCTGAGAATAGATTTTCTCAAAAACGCGTTAATGGCGGACCTTAATGAAATTAACAGGTCTTCCCCCACAAATTTCAAGACTGTAGGTTTAATAGTTCCATCCAGAGGTCTTGCGATGGGTGAGTGGGGAATCTCTTTTCTCCTTTTATATATTGAGATAAAAACTTATACAGTTGATTTTTCGTAACTTTTCACGTGTGGTTTTTCCAATTAAAACAAAACACTTTAGTTCACCTTACAGTTCTCGAATAATGTACACAATCCACACACAACTTCTATTTTTTATTTTTCAAAATATATCTTTAATATCGAACGATTTTTTTATGCACAATTTTTCAATAAACGTGTCTAGTGTAGAAAGTTCAACCACCAACAAAAAATATAGAAAAGAATAAACTTTTACTCTTGAAAATAACTTTTTTTTTTTTTTACTTGTCTTACTCACATATTTTACAAAATGACAGAACATAATTGTTCCAAAATTATTTTCCGAGAGAATACTTTGTGTAATGGTTTTCCCCTTTCAGAGAATAAACTGGAAAAAAATGTACTTAAGTTTGTTTTACAAACATTGCGTGCCAATTATTTGTCAAGAGGTTAGCGTTTTCATTGATGGTTTGCAATATAATTGAAATTTTAATCAAAGAATTGGCAACAGTACATCTGTTGTTGATTTAGAGCGATTGAAAGGTTATTAAGTTCTTTTAGTTGTTTAAAATAAATAGGGAAGAAATGTATCAAAATAAATATATAAAACAATGGGTGCAGGAATAATCGATAGCAATAGAATAATCGATCGTTCCTTTTTTTATGAAATTGCATAGAATTATAGTAAATAAAATAGTTGCGTTTGCATTTATTTACAAGAGTTTTATTGTTATTACGTTGTATTGTCACAAGACATGAAATTAAATCTGTAATTATAGTGCAGCGTTTCTCAAATTGTGGGGCACGCTCCCCTATGGGGACGTGATAACTATACACGGGGGGGAAAGCATGTCAAAGAGTCGAAAATAAAAGATTATTTTAAAAAGAATGATTAATTTGCTGAAAGGAAGCAAAACAAAATATATTCTGACATAATAAAATACACGTTGCACTTTTGTTACAATCTATTCTAATTTAAAAATTAAAAAGGAAGTGTAATATAAACTTTTCTTATTACTTAAAAGTAATTTACTTAAAATAACTATAAGGATAAGATTTTAACGCATGGGAAAAAAGTTTCGAGCTAATATTTTTAGGAATTGTGAAGTTGTTAAATGTTTAAATATCAAATGTCGATTAATTTTAGAAGAATTGTAAGAAAAAAAAAAGGGGGTGGTCGGAATCTGATTTTTGAAATTACAGGGAATAAATAAGCAAAGAGTGTCTTCTTTCAGGACTCAATGCAGAGCGAATATTCATTGAAAAATCCGAACTCTCTTAAAAAATAAATCCAAAAAGAGGGTTGAAAATCTAATTTTTATTTTTTTGTACGCATTTCATTTTATCTCATCAGAAAATTCATGCTCATTGTAATTAATAAAAGTAATCATTTTCTTTTTTTCGTGAACTTATTTCTTAATATTACATAATTTGATGGTGGTTACAAAATGACGACTTCTTCCGCTATGTGACGGTTCAATTATAGTTTGTGAAAAGTATTACAGGTAGTATATGTTAGCTAATTTGAATTTCGAAGTAAAATGAAGTAATAATTATAAGTAGATAGTAAGAGTATTTTTTATTAAATAGTTTCATTGAATGAAATAAGTATTATGACACAATTAATTATTGAAATGACACAACAGGAGAAGTCAAGAATTCATTCTGATTCTGAGTAATGTGTCCTTCTTGAGTAACATTTACTTTTGTCAAGCATTTGTGGTCATAGATATCGTAAAAAAAAGTAGAACAATAAAAAATTTATTATTCTATTGGTCAGTTCTAGGATTTTACAGACGAAATTCAAATTCAAATGCAAAATGTTTCATTAGAAGTATCTGATTACTCTCGAAACCATGATTTTTCAAAAGCTTCTAAATCAGCACTACTCAACCTCCAGCCCACCGGACTTTTAAGTGACCCGGTCATGACCCATTGCTCTGAGAAATTCATTTATTTATGAAAATTTGGTGAGAAATTCTTTGTTAAAAATCAAATGCATCAATTTTCCTTTTTGTTGTCGGAATGGGTGCGAATCGATACATTTTTTTTATTATTGATAATAGACAACAGTGGAATAGCGACCATTTTATGTGAGTGGAACTATTTTTTACTATCTTTCATATCTTGGAAGCGAAAAATATTCGAAGAAAATAGATGGTTTAAAGGCGATTTGAAAGTTGACTGTTTTGCTGTGAAAAACAAGTATGGTTCAGTAATTGTTTGATTTGTCACAAAAGTGTATTTAAAGAATACCAATAAATAGGAATCAAATTCAATATGACACTTTTCCTCGAAGATCTCTTTCATGAGATGATAAATAGGCTTTCTTGAATAATCTTTACAGCAGCAAAAAAGTGTTTTGTCAGTGGTAATGTCACAGCGATAATAAAGGCACTCCATGAAACTAAACTTGTTATATCATTGGTAATCATATGAAACCGTTTACTGGTGTAGAAATTGTTACTGGTGTCAAATGCTTCTAATTTAGAAAAATTCAGTAACAAAAATAAAAAATAATAATTCAAAGAAAAAGCAAAACAGGAGAAATAATATTTTGATCAATTTCTATATTCTAAATTTTCTATACTATCTTGGTCTTAAAGCATTTCTTCCCCCACCCCCTCCATTAATTCTCATGTTGCGGCCCGCGTGAAATAGGTAACATATGTTTGCGGCCCGGCAGAAAAAAAGGTTGAGTATCCCTCATATATGAATATTTTTATTTATTTCGGTATTTACGAGTAGAGTCACTTAAATTAGAATATACATATAAAATTTTAAGGATATTAATAAAACAAAAAATTATTTAAATGCAATTTTTTTAGCAAAAAATGAAGAAAGAATGACACATTTTGAAAATATTCTACTTTTATAAAAAATAATTTTGAGAATAATAATATTTTGGTATATATATAACTAAGATTTCTCTGCAGATCCTAAGCTAAGATTTTTGAAATATTTCTTTTATAGGTGGATTTATTCATATTTAGCATGAGGGTAGTGACGTTTTAATTGAAAACAATAATTATTGTGTTTCGATTGATAGTAACTCTAAGAATAGTGTGAATCCTATAGTTTAGACTTTTATAAAATTCTTAGTTTTTCCTAGCAAAATATTATTATTATAAAATCATTTTTCATAAAAGGAGAACGTTTTGAAAATACATTATTCTTTCTTCATTTTTTACCAAGATATTGAATTTAAATAATGTTTTTTTATATAATAATATTCTTAAAGCAATCTTACTTGTATATTTTAACTCAATTGACATTAAATACAAAATATATATATACACATTTATGCGCTGCAAAATCAAAATCCGAACATAGGCAGTCCCCTTAAAGTGATTTTTTATGAAATATTTCTAATTAAATCATTATTTTTTCAGAAAAATTCTTTAGATTTACTTCGGGAGAATTCCGAAAGAAACAATCAAATAAAACATTTGTAAATACATAAATTTACTACCACACACAAAAGGCATTTTTTATCAAAATCAAGTACTCTTAAAACTAAAAAAATATGAAAATAATTCAGTTAGACGTTACATACTTCATTTACACAAAAATAAATAGTTTAATAGTTAGTATTCTTATTGTAAAAAGACGTTACATACTTCTTTCACAAAATATCTTATTGTAAAATAGAAAATAAAACTTAAATATTTATTCTACAAAAAACGCAATGAAAGTGAAATAGTTTGAGATCCTCAAGTATTGTATTTTTTTATGTTTTGTATTATTAAAACGTATATCATTTGTTATAAATATTTCTTACTTAAAAAGAAAAAAAATAAACTTAATCGCTTTTCATCCGAAAAATAACACCACGTTTTATACTTTTCCAACAAAGCAATAACCCTTGTTGAACGGCGAAACGTGGAAACGTTTAAATTTTTCCTCAAATCCAATTAAGGTCTCAAAGAGTTTTCGCCACACAACTAGGTTGCTTAGGGTCAAAGTAGAAAAATGTGTTTTTCTGTCGAAAAAAAGATCTGCAGAAAGTTTACAAATGGAAGGCATTTTGTAATCCAATTAACACCTCAAAATTTTCCTCTTGTTATCTACCGAGATGTAGTAGTTGACACGCGTTTATTTCTTTTATGTAGGCTGCCTTACTTCCCTATTACTTTGAGATCGCTCCAGTTAAATGATCCATTTTCAAAATGCCGGTCATTTCATTCCACAATCAGATAAAAGGGAAATACTAGGAGAATTAGATAAATACACTTATATCAATCTCTTTTCAAACAAATGCATTTTTCTCGACCAACCCTGTTTGTTTATGATTGACGGTGAATAATGATTGTGTGTAACCATAGGAATTCCTTTTTTACCTGATGTAAAATTATTTGTTTAAAGGTTTTGGCATCTGTCTTGCGTTCATTTTTCTTTTTGCCAAACATTTCCCAGGAATACAAAGAATTCATTTTTTTCCTTCCTTTTTTTTATAATGTTTTTACTTCGAAATACTGTGCTATTTATACAACCTGTTTCATCTTCTCCATTACTTCACTTCCTTTTACAAGTTTAATTTATGGTTAAGGAAGAAAGGAGAGGTCTCCGTTGAGAAGTTAGGATGCATACATGTTCTATAACATTCATATACAAACTTCGACTAATTATGTCTTGTTTTAATTTTAACCCTTATTTATGGCTTGATCACAAAAATTTATTTTCCTTCGAATACATTTGGTCCTTTTTTTTTATCTTGACAGCTTAAGTCCTTTTCCCTGAGTTTTCAAATCCATTGATAACATGTGCTGTCGACAATTGCAATTTCTACATAAGATTGACGCGTTCTACGGCATACTGTAGCTGCAATACTGTGTTTGTCGAATTCGTACAACAAACAACATGTCACGTGTGCTTTATCATTTGTCATATCTCGGTAAATGTTAGGTTTTTAGCAATACCTTGCTGTGTGTGTGTGAATGGGAACCTATACGTCTTATTGACTACAGCCATCACAACGCCAGGTGTGATCGATAACAGTTCAGTTGGTAATTTGTATCTTAGAAAATACAGGTAAAACTTTCGCTCGTATGTTATGTATACGTTTGAGTGGTTTTTCTATACAGTAAAGTACTACAAGTTGTGGTATACTTCTTAATATAAATGCGATGCCTGGTTTTGTCCGGAGAAGGGCAAAAACTCATCGTGCCATTGACTCAACAAATCTTTCTCAAGTCCTGTGAAGAAATATTCAGTCATGCTGCCTCTACAAACATCCACAATTGCGAAGGTAATACCAGTGCAGTAATTTATACACAAACTGACGCTTCGATCATGTCCCATATATTTGAGGAGATTCACGCCTAGAATTATCCAGAATGCTCCTCAAACCAATATTCGAAGGTTTTTGATCAGATAACATGTATAATGTCAAAAAATTCCATTGCGTTTTTCATTTACATGTAGTCTAAAAATGGCCTTATAAGGTCTCCAGGTATCTGAACAGGGCCATTTTTAGTCATTATTAGTTCAGTTTGACTGGAGGACCTAGTTCATGCCATGTAAAATTATACCACACCATTATGGAACTACCAACAATGCTTTGTTGACAACTTGGGTCAATGGTTTCATGGGGTTTCCCTCACTCTCTCTAAACCCCCTATCATTAGGTCTTACCAGCTGAAATTGGGATTCATCTGACCAAGCAACGTTTTTCCAGTAATCTATACCAGTGGTCCCCAACCCGTGGACCGGTTCATGGATCAAATAGTACCGGGCCACGCAAGGAACATTAAAATATTTTCATTTTATTTACTCTGGTTTATTTCTCTCGGGTTTGTGTGACTTTCTATGGAAATCACTTTATATTTATTTATAATGTAACTGTATTTTACTATGAAGACATGTTTTAATACAATTAAATTAAAATTATTAAATCAAAACAAACTAAAATATAAACTATGGATATTTTTTGCCCCTCCTCTCAGCGGGCCGCGGTAAAATTATCAAACATTGACAGGTCCGCGGTGATAAAAATGTTGAGAAGCACTGATCTAGATTCTAATCGATATATTCACTAATATAGAAGAGGTGATGCAGCCGATAATATGTTGTTAATAAAGACACTCTAGTCGATTTTCTAATGGCATATTCCATCAATACCAAATTTCGCACCATTACGCATGTAGATGTCTGGCATGCATTCCACATTGATTGTTGCCAGCCAAGTAACACTTATTACTCTTCGCGGTCGTTGCGGGTCTCGGTAATAAATAGACGCGTTCAGCACCTGCGTTGTCCACGATGAGAGGCAATGTCTAAAATCATATATCTTCCACGCATTCTTCACATTATGAATCAAGGAATGTCAAATTCCCAATCAAGTTTTGAAAAGGAAAACCCCAAGTGTCTAGCTCCAACAAGCATTTCCTCTAAGCATTAAAAGTCTCTCGTACGGTCATAATGAATTAATACCACTTCTTTCACATGGATTGTTTGAGTACAAATGAAAACAATGACAATGCGCTGAACTTTTAATATATTTCTTATATGATGCAAAATTGTCATCTGGATATTTGCATATTGGTATCACATAACTTTTGACACTTCAATGTATATAGTTATCAGATGCAGTAGCCGTGGAAAAGTAAAGGAGAAATACGATCAACTGTGAACTTACATCCTAAGATACATTATTCAATTTTCTCCTATCATTGTTAATGCAGATTTAAATTATGATAAATTTAATCTGGATTTAAATACTGATCATTGGCGTATCTATTTTTATTGTTGTTAGCCTTATTTCCCCACTTCTGTTCAGTTAAATATTTGTTCCTTCCTATTCTTTGCTTTCATTTTTCAAGGTGAGAATTTGTAAGGGAATTTTTTAAATAAAAAAAGAGGTTTTTTTAAATCTTAATCGGTTTTGTAAAAGTTTAGTATTAAAATCCTAAGCAGCTACATACTTGTAGTTAATGCAAGAAAAAAATCCAGACTCTACATTTCAGCTAATATTCGTTAATTTTAGTTAGACATCTTCATTGTCTGCGCGTGATATTACAAACGATTAAAAAAAAGCACAAATATTTTTTAAATTTTATATCAATTTAAGAAATAATTCAAATGCTAATTTCACATTTTCAATTAAAAAAGAAATATTTTCAGCATTTTTTGATTAAAAACATAATTTTAGAAGGGTTTTTTTTCACATAGATTTATGAAAACGAAAGAGAATAAACTTCATCATTGAGTACACAAAGTTATTGAACGCAAATCTTTCAAATATATACCATTCGACAATAAGGAAATCTTTAGAAGAACTAAGCCAACCTTAAATATAACTATAACAGAAATGAAAATATAAAATATTCATATAATGCAAGTAGAAAAATCTCAAAATGATATATCAAGTTTTTTTCAACATCTATTATCTCACCATACTTTTCTTTCGTTCACAAATATCTCTAATCCATTTGATAATTTTACAAAATCACTAATTATTTTTGCACTATCACTTTTGAACTGTGATCACAAGTGATCAGGATGATGCCTCATATGTTGAATTCAATTTGTAAAGAATGAAAGGCTATAAATTTGCCCAAATTGCACTGAAGCAGAGCAATTGTACATTATAGAGACGCAGTAACCGAATGCGGATTGTTATGGGGGGATGCGAACTTTTTTTTTCTAATGGGCTGCGAATTGATCATTAACCATTGCAGACCTAGTAAAGGGTGTTTTTTAGAGATATAGAACTTTAAATTGCAATAAAACAACGATGTATTATTCGATTGACATGATTTTTTTATTCGAAAGATAATCTTGTGGCATTACATTTTAAATATGATTTCTGGCATAGGACTGCCACGGCTGGCTCGGATGTAGTCCAATCTGGACGTCCATTTTCGATGACTTTTTCCAACATTTGTGGCCGTATATCGGCAATAACACGGCGAATGTTGTCTTCCAAATGGTCAAGCGTTTGTGGCTTATCCGCATAGACCAATGACTTTACATAGCCCCACAGAAAATAGTCTAGCGGTGTTAAATCACAAGATCTTGGAGGCCAATTCACAGGTCCAAAACATGAAATTAGGCGGTCACCAAACGTGTCTTTCAATAAATCGATTGTGGCACGAGCTGTGTGACATGTTGCGCCGTCTTGTTGGAACCACAGCTCCTGGACATCATGATTGTTCAATTCAGGAATGAAAAAGTTAGTAATCATGGCTCTATACCGATCACCATTGACTGTAACGTTGTGGCCTTCATCGTTTTTTGAAGAAGTACGGACCAATGATTCCACCAGCCCATAAAGCGCACCAAACAGTCAGTTTTTTCTGGATGTAATGGTGTTTCGACATACACTTGGGGATTAGCTTCACTCGAAATGCGGCAGTTTTGTTTGTTGTCGTAGCCATTCAACCAGAAGTGCGCTTCATCACTAAACGAAATTCGCTTATGAAAATCGGGAACAACGGCAATCTCGTTTTGGGCCCATTCGACGAATCTACGCCTTGTTTGATCATATTTAAAATGTAATGCCACAAGATTATCTTTCGAATAAAAAAATTCATGTCAGTCGAATAATACATCGTTGTTTTATTGCAATTTAAAGTTCTATGCCTCTAAAAAAAAACACCCTTTACATTTCCTAGAAGTTGGTATCACTTTTTAGTGCAGCGCCATATGGGCGGATACCAATCGCCGCAGGTAATTTCCTCCCTAGAGGGAGGCACCTGAGATCTGAGGATGTGAACTTGTACCAGGATTTAATTTTGCCGAGAGCATCCAAGCCAAACAGACACTCTAGGGATCTTTCACATACCGTATAATCATACAACATGGCCCCGGTCGATTTTTTGCATCTTGAAAATCCACCGACTTCGGCCGGGGTCGAACCCGCAACCTTGGGTGCAGAAGGCCAACGACAAACCAACCACGCCACCCAGCCGGTTTGTGTCCAGCATTTGTTCAGTCGAGTCACAGGTTCGGGTCTGGTGTCATTAAAGACCCTCCGTGTAATAGGACTGATACGCGTTAAGTCTGTGTAGGCTAAAACTCTTCACATAGTGTAATAAAAATGGAGAAAATTTCCCATTTAATCATGTACCTCACACTTTAGGTTTATACATTGTGTAAGGTTTAACACCTTAACTGGTTTGCCCGTACACCGTACGGGCTACCGAAAGCTTGTCACAACTGGTTTACCCGCACGTTATACGAGCATTGATATTTTTTTACTCTCTATCTTTGATTGGCGCATATTTTTAATTATTACAGTGAGATTATTAAGAAACGCACTTTGTCCAAGGTACTGAAATATTTTTCATCCGGGATTTTATTTGTGGCGATGGCGGGAATTTTTCATGGAAGGCATGAATTTAGATTCTTGAAAATATTCGATAAACAAGGATTGGCAAGACAATTGTGCAGTTTGTTGTTTGAGAATAAATGAAACGGAAAGATAATCCAAAAAGGCCGATATTATCTCTGTCCTCAATGCAATGTAAGACTTAGTATTACACTAGGCTTCAAATTGTGTGTGTATATATATAACACATACACACAAAATCCTCAACCATTTGAAGAGGTACGAACATGAAAATTTTTTGTAAGTATGACAGAAATACTTCAAATATATTTGAAACATTCTTCATGGCATGCAGAGTGTATTTATAAAAAACACACACTTAGGGAGGTTTGTGTACCACAATTCAAAAATAAAAAATTGTGTGAAAACTTTAAAATTGAAAATTAAAACAAACTTCTTTCTTTTTTGCATTTTGTTAAGTATTATGCTTAGTTACTCGTATATACAATAAAAAAAATACCTTTTGTTTTGGAACATTTTGGGCAAAAAAATTGACAATAAGAATTTTTCAATATTTTTTACCTTTGTTAAAATTTACTAAATCCATCGCCAATAGTCTTCGAGTTATTTTGAAAGGCAACGTTAACAATTAATGAACATCATGGATTTTTTAAAGCGCAAATCTCTTAACACATTTCTCGTGTAAAATAATACAGCCCTTCACTCAGCAATAACCTATTACACTCAAATGAACGTACTTTTTTGGCAAAAAAAAATTGACAGGCACTTCGCGGAATGTTAACTTATGAATTCCTACTTCAGTTAAGCCTAAGCTAACAATGCTCAATTTAATGCAATTCGAAGGTGATAATTTTTAGGAGAGAGATGTAGTGAAGTTAATTTTACCAACAAAAACACACAATTAGCAATAAAAATCGACTTTGATGCAATCACAATTAAATTGTAAGCTGTTTGTTCAAACGAGAGATATTTTAGTTGAAATCTTTTTTCAGTAAGCAATACTGAGAATTTAAAATACACGAGAAAAAGCCTTGAGTTTCTTTTAAAAGTATAACATGCTCTTAATATTAAAGGAATATATTTAATTCAGTTTGTAAAAACCATTTTAATTCTAGAGGGAATGAAATATGAATTTTTCATAATATATATGTTTTTAGCGTAAAATAAGAATTAATAACAAAAGTGCATTTCATAGTTCAAAAAGGAAATACAGTGGAACCTCTATATAACGAACCGCAATATTGCGAATTTTTTTATATTGTGAACTTTTTCCTGAAACCTTGAACATTTCACGATTTTCTTCATAAAATAACCTCTCTATAGCGACGTTCCTTTTCTAAAAAACGAACTTTTTCTTTTGTGATTCAATTTTTTTCCCTATTTTTTAAGTATTTCTGAACACACATTTCAAGTTATTCTCTTTTTAACACATTGTATGGTGGTCATAAATCTTGAATTGGTTTTATTAGATCCTAACTCGCCGAGAGCCATAGAATTCTGCACGTTTCATCCTAGAAGTACAACCTTTAACCTCCATCCTCCAGCTCACTAGAAGCATCTTCGATATCCTCTTTCACCCTCAGTGGAGTTGACCCATGTCCCCGTGTTCTAATTATAAAGTAATATATGTTTAATATTACTTGTATGTTTTTTTGTAAAATGTCCTTAAAACTCATTAATTTTAGTATAAAATTATTTTCTTAATGTTGAAAGTACAGTAAACACTTCGACATTCTTTTTTCTTGATTTCCTTGCAGTTTCTTTCTTTCTTTTTTGATGGGTAAAACATATAACATAAATATATATTAATTTACAAAAAGGTGTGAATAGTTATTTTTAATACATAGTGCTTAGGAATTTAAAATTTGTTTTATGTGGTTTATAAAGTACATTAAAAGATGAACCTCTATATACCGAATTTTTCATGAAACGGACTTTTTACCGGGATTTAGCAACTTCGTTATATAGAGGTCCGACTGTAATTATAACAATGCTTCCATATGTCAACATATCCATATGTAAAGAAATTTAGACACTGAACTTGCACTGTAAAAACTAATCTCTTTGGAATTTCTGTAAGTAATTTTCCCGTTAAGCTGGATTCATGCAAATTCGATTGTATTTATAACGAATTAGCTCGTTCACGATCATTCTCCTAATCTATTTGTGGAAATCTCCAGATTTTAATTTATTTTTAAAGTTTGCTCAGTTTAAGAAAGATAAACCTCCCTGGATCAAAAATAATTTTTATTTTGACAGTTAAAGTAATATAGAGCCTTTTTAATAGTATAATTATTCTCATATGCCATACGTCATAACCCTCAAAGTAGAGAAATTAAAAAATTTAAATTAAATAAACCAAGTTATAAGTTGTTACTTGTTTATTTATATAACATTGAAAAAAAACTCGAAGATTATTTCTGACTCTCTGTATTTTAAGAAAAGGTTTTCGTTATGCTGTAATAAATTTATTCCGTTATTGCAAGCTCTCACAGAAAAATATCGCAAAGATTGTCTGGGCTGGAATCATTGTGTGAGAAGAAAGGAGTTGGCTCATTCGAAGACTTAATAACAATCAACGGAACAAAAAAAAATAAATTTTTCAGGAAGCTGCAGGTTTTTCAAAATCCGAGGACTTTATCAATGAAGCGTTGGACGATGCAACTTCAGTGATGAATTTAACTGAATAGAAGCACCAAGAAAAAATTTTGCGAAAAAAAGAATAAATAAATAGTGCTACATAATACATGTAAATTACAGTTTTACAATTTGAGCAACTGCCATTAGGTGGACAGGGGGTACCCCCCCCCGTTTTTAATAAAATTAAATTCTTTTTGATAAAAATTATATATTAGTAAAATCTTCGCAAGCTTTTTCTACCTTATTTTATTGTATGAATGAACCATGAAAAATCTACGACAGCCCTCAAAACTAGAACGATTTGCCTCCATTGTTTCTTTGCGCGATTTGATACTGCATTCACTGATCATTTTAATAAAGAAAACAATCAAAGCAATTTACCTTTGGAAGATACTAATCAAGGCAATTTTCAAGCAGGTGCAGCAGGCAAGGTTAAGAGGAAGAGACCAGGGCGCCGGAGAGAAATCTTCCCTTTCACCTTCCTAGACGCATGTATGTGAAAAAGAGAATTTCGGTTGTGTGTTTACTTCCTGCAACGGTAGCAAAAAAGCTCCCTAAGTGTCGTCATCTAGGTGCTGAAGAAAGTTTTCAACCTCGGGGTTACGCTCTGCGGCACCCAGCCTCAATTGCGTCTTTCTTGGTCAGGAGACGTGACAGACGTTCGATTTCGTTTCTTTTTGGAACGAAATGGAACGTCTTTGTGTGTGAGGTAGGTGTCTTCTTCGAATTGGGCGGGTGGATGCCTCTTTTGAATGGGAAAAAAAGGCATTTTTCTGTTCATGCTTGGTAACAGAAAGGTTGGGATATGTAAATACATTACTCATACTGTCTGTTGTTTTGGCATTGGAAATAATAAGGTAATTTGCAATCGAATGATTAAATTTAAAAGGATTTTTTTAAATAGCTCAAATTTTTTAAAGTTCTAGAGAGGGCATAAACATTTAATTAACAGCCAAAAAGGCTTAATCACATAATGCTGTATTTTTTTTCGTTTTGTCGAAGGAGTTTGAGTTTTTTAAGCCTCCCTCTATAAACAAAAATAACAATATTTATCAACAAAGGATAAGGCAATAATTCTGTTCAATTTTCTCTTCATTTGTATAATATTCACTCGATTCATTCTTTAACGAAAAAAAACTCTAAACATGAATCATGGAAACCCAGTGGTAAAATTCATGAGTTTATGATTGGCGAACCTCATGGTAAATTTGTGACGGATCTATACGCGATCTTCTAACTAATCCTCTTTAGGAAATCTCCTATCAATTCGCGTTATTCACAGCCAACCCTTCGAAAGAAGAGAATTGTGATTTTTAAATTAATTTACTATAAATAGGCGTGATTTTCTAGCTTGAAGAGAGAAGGAGCAAATATATACTCAGGACAGGTGAGATAGCTACTAAAGATATAATATTAGAATTATAGAGCTTTGATTACTATTAGAAGGAAACCTTAAAGTGACGATAGTTCACTACGATTGAATTAAGATTAGATTAAATTGGATAATAGGTTAGATCCTTAATTAAAAGGAGGATCAAGTTTGTTAGTCGCTTAATCAATCACATGTTACTATCGTTGTTCCACTTTCACAGTTTTCATTCAGACATTCTCTTAATATTATTAGTTAAAATGTGTTTGTTCTGAGTGTTGAAATAAATAGATAAGTTGAATCATTTCGAGTGTTTCTTCCCTTCCCCTCCCACGCTCGCGAGAGAGGCAAGGGCCTTTTACAAATTTAGGTTTAAATGCTCCAAAGTATACTTAAATACTTAATACTTATATACTTACATACTTAAACTCCTAAAAACATCGAAGGAGGGGGAAGACAGTGTTTCAATATCATATACTTCAGAGGTTCCCAAACTTTTTTTGTTTCATAGACCCCTTGCCATGTTTTTCGGTTTTGGGTAAGCACCTGCTTACTTAATATTGAATTTTTTTTAAATTTATCAACTTAAATGTCTTTTTGATAGCTCTGGTACTACTACTTACTTCAAAAGAATTAAATTACCAACTGTAGTGAAGTTTAAAGCTTAAGGAGTACATGTTAACGGATTAAATTAAAATGTAATTAATATATAAAATAAGTATTACATAAATTAGTTGAACAATAGACAAATGCTGCTGCAATAACAAATGTTTAACATTTGGTATCAATCTTGTCAAGTTTAACCCTAAATCTCCTCTGTTAATAGTCCCCAGAGTTTTTTTTGGGGGGGTTAGACTGGCAATCTTGCTGAAACTCCTTATCACTATGAAAAGCAATTAAAATGTTCTCACACTATTCCATAATTCAGGACAAATAACAGGTATGTCTTTTTAAAGCCGAAATTGCTGACACACACATCCATCTCTAAACTTTACTTTAAGATCTCCATTAGTGCCTATTCCGATCAGTTCTTGTTGTAATATGAAATTTTATTATTCAATGTGACCATATGAATTCCTTGCCTACTGTGGTATTACCATAACCAAAGCATTCTCAAATCTAGTTTCATAATCTGAATAAATGGCCTTTAAATGTTGAACCTAGTTAAAATGTCCTGACAGTTTGTCTGGGACAAATAGAGAAAAAATTCACGACCTTCAATGTTTTACTGATTTAGCATAATTCTGGAAAGAAACGCTAGTCCTTGTTTTAACAAAATTTATACTTCAACATTTTAACTGAAAATAAACATTAAATTTAGTAAATAAATCTGTTTAATAGGTAAAATCTGGTTTCCTCTTGATTATTCATTTAATATTAAAGTCACGATCTGGTTTAATTAGAGCCTCTATCATAGACCCCCATTTACACCTCATGGAAGCCCCAAAATATTTTTTCGCTGACCTGGACCCCTTTAAGGTCATCATAGACCCCCCGAGGATCGATATAGACCACTTTGGGAATCACTGATTTACGTAGTGAGGAACTCAAAAATGTGGTGCAAATTCAATGGATGTCACTTAATGGTTTACTTAAAACAATGTGTAGCTCTGTGAAGCCAAAGAACTAAATTTACACTAATATAAATTACATCTCGGCTGAAAATTAAAGTAATTTCTCTGAATATTTAATTCTTA
This sequence comes from Trichonephila clavipes, assembly GCA_019973935.1. Taxonomy (NCBI): domain Eukaryota; kingdom Metazoa; phylum Arthropoda; class Arachnida; order Araneae; family Nephilidae; genus Trichonephila; species Trichonephila clavipes. Next base: position 206,400 of record BMAU01016369.1, on the reverse strand, counting down.
TCAAAGATCTCTTCTCATCTTTTAATAACAATTATCATAGGAATATCTGAAAATTGTATATTTATGATATATTTATATATGAACTGAACCTTTGACAAATAACTAATTGATTTTTTGCTTCCAGTTCACAATAAATTGTTAAATGCCTTACTTTTAAAAGCTATGTATGACCTAACAATGTGATAGCAATAATTATTGTCATTTAAGGTATCTGAACACGTTTGAAATATTTTTTTAAAAACAGCATATTAAAACATTATAAAAGCCTTTCTAGGAATCAATACCAATAAATACTGATGTTTAACTAACCCAATGCTTACAAAAAATATTTAAATATTACAAAAATCACAATTATATCTGAAATTTTAGCAATATTTTTGAAAAACTTCAAAGCAATTAAAGAAAAAGGTAATGAACTTATATCAAGAGAGTAAAAATATAACTAAAACAAAGTAGATGTATTTATCTAGAAAATGTACTAAAATTTTAATGTTTTATTAAAATTAAACAATTTTAGAGCTGATCGAGTAAATATTATATAAGAAACGTGACATTCTCTCTTTATGAGACTATTATTTTAATAACAGAAAACTACTCAAAAGATATTCATATAAATGAAATATTTTGGTACATTCTCTAGAAAATAATATAAATATCAGATTCAAAATGTTTAAAAGAAATACATTCATGAGTTATCAGACTCACCATAATAGATTTTAAGCAATTTAAATGTCCACTTCTGGTAGATTAACGACCCACTTCCGGCTTTTCTAAATTTATAAAATTGATTGTAACCTGGCTTCTAGGTAATGTAGAAACAAAACAAAGTATGTTTTGTAAAGCTTAAGTATAGCTCTATTCAAAAAATAAAAAATATGGGTTTTGAATGAATTTGGTAATTTTAACGTGTTCGGATGTCTTAAGAATCCAATATATTACATTATATACCAATATTACATTTACAATTACCAATATTACATATTATACCAATATTACAATATTGTTATACGTCAGCGTTTCTCAAACTGTGGGGCGCGCCCCTCGGGGGGGCGTGATAATCCTACAAGGGGGGGCGAGCATATTGAAAAGTCGAAAATAAGGATTCAAAAAAATATATTAATTTACTGAAAGGAGCAAAAGAAAATACATTCTGACCTAATAAAAAATAAAATACGTATTTACACTGATATAATATACTTATAAGTGTATCAGTACTGCACAATGTATTTCACCATTATTTCATCGATACTAAATTAAGAACAAATTTAATACCATTGGCATGACATTTACAAAATTATATACAACATTTTATATTCTTTTCTTGATAATTTATACGGTTTATAATTAAGGTCGCACTGTAGATTCAGTGACAATGTGCATTATTATTGCATTCAATGTATTGTCTTTGGGGGGGATGAAAATTATGATTGAAAATAGGGTCACGAATATTGAAAGTTGGATAAACACTGTTATATGTATAAAAAAATTCTAAAAATGTTCAGAGAGAACATGAATCATCTCCTTTTATTTCGAGTTTTTCTATGTAGTTCTTTTCAAGGTATCTGAAAAAGCACCAAGTGTCCGGAAATGAGAATTTTTGGTTAATTAAATACATTTCATACATATCCTCAGGTAATTTTTGGAAATATTTATGACAGCTATGATTATCCTACAAAGGTGCTTCCATGAATGGATTATGTCATGGGAAATTACTGACCTCTGACTGAGGTCAGAAACAAGTCAAATTTTTTTCTTAACCTTTCTTTTATACCACATATATCGTTTGAATGTTCCTAAATCCTTATCTTGAACTTAATTAAAATCTTCAACGAGCAAAAACTCAAATTGTTTTTTTTTACGAGTTGATTTTTTTATTAACAACTTCATTGTTAAATAACTATTGAGTTTCAATTTTGAACGACTATTAACGAAAAGTGTTTTTTTTATAATACACTTGAGTTGTTTAAACAAGAAAAAGAAAATGTTTCACGAAAGGAAAAAATTTTTCATTGATTGATATGGCTTATGTAAGATAGTTAGAAACTTATTTCAGTTATTTCTCAAAAAATAAATCATCTAACTTATAAATACAGTCGGATCTCTATATAACGAAGCCGCTAAATCCCGGAAAAAAGTTCGTTATATGGAAAATTCGTTATATAGAGGCTCATCGTGTGTAATGTACTTTATAAACCACATAAAACAATTTTTAAATTTATAAACACTATATATTAAAAAAATATCTATTCACACTTTTTTAAAATTATTATATGTTTATCTTATATATCTTACCCATCAAAAGAAAGAAAAACTGTAAGGAAAACAAGAAAAAAGAATGTCGAAGAATACACTGTATTTCAATATTAAGAAAATAATTTTATATTAAAATTAATAAATTTTAACTAATTTAATTATTTTATAACTAGAAAATGTAGGGATAAGGGACAAATCCACTGAGTGTGAAAGGGACATCCCCTTTCACCCTCAGTGGACTTACTGAAGATGTTTCTAGTGAACTTTGCAAATCAGGGTTAAAGATTACACTTCTTGGATGAAACGCCCAGAACACTGTTGCTCTCGGCGAGTTAGGATCTAATAAAACTCGTTCAAGATTTATGACCACCATAAAATGTGTTAAAGGGAGAATAACTTGAAATGTTCAGAAATACTTTAAAAATAGGTAGAGCGAAAATTGAATCCGAAAGGAAAAGTTCGTTATATAGAAAATGCACTTCGCTATAGAGAAGTTATTTTACGATGAAAATTGTGAAATGTTCAAGGTTCCTGGAAAAAATTCGCGGTATAGAAAATTCGCAAAATAGAGGTTCGACTGTACTTTAATTTCCCTTCCCATAATCGAACGATGTATTTTCAGTTTGACAAAAATACTGTTGTCGCAGAAGAACGTGACATATATAATGAGTTATTTCGTAGAACACATGAAAAAGACTTCAGTATTTTCTAAGAAAAAATATGAGCATTAACCCCTCGATGTACGAGTTTTTATATGTTTTATCATAGTGCTCCGTTTCGATGTTGATTCCTAAGCAAAGAGAAACAAAAATTGTTCCACAGTTAACAAAATACTCAGATATATTTTAAATTTCAGAAGTTATTATTCCGTATTCTTGCCGTAACTTATATATTCTCAACCCAGTCTTTAAATAAACATTGAAGAAAACAAATTTAAAGTACTCAAAGGAATTCTGCACTCAGACATACACAGAGAGAGACACTAATTAAATTTTTCATTAACTGTGTTTTCTTTTCTTTTTCAACCCAATGATACGGACAAATTTAGGGGGAGGTTGGCGCCTTAAAGCTACGTTCAATCTACGTTCTTAGTTCCTAAGATTAAATGTTTGCTAACATATTACTGTGGCCATTTATTTTTGACGTACACTGACTTGGTACATTTCTATTAATTGTTCAGCTTTAAGTGAAATTTATAGCAACTTAGTATACTAATAATGATAATATGTATGAATTATATATACAGGGGGTGTTGCCGAATTCGACCGACAAATTCAGAGGGGTAATAGTAAGTAGCATGGACACGACAAATAACCATAGAACATTGTATTACAAACCTCGTTTAATTGGTGAAAATCGCTGTAGTAGTAGTCTTCGGGAGGACGATGAACCAGACGAGGAGAAAGGCCAAACGAATGCAAGGATTTGGAGCACCATATGTGATGGGTCTGAAGAAGCTTGCACATATGCAAATATCCCACATGTCTGGAGAGAATAAAAATGGCAAACAAGTTGGCGCTGTTGCTTTGCCACGCATGATGATGCACCAGCACAATTTTCGGTTGTAGCGCACAACCACCTCTCTACTACATACCCTAAGGTGGATTGAACGCGATGGATCTGTTGCTTGGCCTCCACGCTCCCCAGACCTCATTGTCTTGATTTCTTCTTCTGAGGTCGCCTGAAATCGCTTGTGTATTAGATGCCAGTGGCTACATTGGAGAATTTCACGGCACGAATCATCGACGTTTCAACTGACATCGCCAGCCCAACGGATTTGTTTGAGCGTCTTCGCCGTGGTGTCGGTTGTTCTGTGATCTACGTGGCTACAACAACGAACAATTCTTCGTGACAATCACTTGTCGCTTCATTGCCGACGTCAATCTGTGGTGCATTATTCGTACTGTAAACATGCTTTACGTATAATAAATGTATTTCTTACTTCTTATTGTCGCTTTTCTTTCCATACGATATCATACCCTTCATAACTGTTTTTCCGAATTGATCCAACAAAACGTTATTTGTGACCCCATGTTCTGTGATGACTTGCCCCATCCCCATGCTACCCACTGTCACCCCTCTGAATTTTTCGGTTGAATTCGACAACACCCTGTATATGTATGAACATAAAATCCTTGCTGCCTTTTAAGGTGGCTGCCTGTTAAAAGAAGGCTTATAACTGAGATAGTTGAAAAAAATATCTTTGGAAAATACCATCATAAAATGACTCGTTACAATGGACACTGTCAATTTAATTACTTTTATAAAAATTAAAGTGGGCTTGAAGTTGATATTAAACATTCATATGCTGCATAAAATTATTGATTCGAATTTGTAACCATGTTTTCAATAGTTACATAAATGTTTGACTTGGATGTATTTTCAGGAATTTAAAAAGCATTCATTTAAAAACAGATGAGTGTCTCGGTCAAGAAGGATGAAAGCGTGTTTTTGTGTTTGAAAATGAATTTTTACAGCACTCAACAGCTTCCTATGCTCATTCTTTTGAAACACAACTTTAAAAGGACATTTTGTTCTCCGATTATCATTAAGGATTTGATAAATATTTGCACCAGAAAATGTGTGTGTAGTGGCAATCTACTGAAGATGGGAATAAAATAGAAGCCTCAGTGTATCAATACACCAGCATAAAAACTCTCGTCTGTTATTATTATTGTATTCATGCAAGGTTCGTGTTGCCTTGACTGCATAAACTTGAGGGTAAAAGTAAAATCTCTGCGGGTGCTGGAGGTAGAAGCCCTCATTTTATGATCTAAATTAGTTATCTTATTGTTCTTCGCTTAGACGAGCCATTGTTCTATACCGATCTCAGCCACAATGAAACGGAACTAGGCTAAAGACCGCGGACCTTTGAAAGTAGAATTCTGAACTTTCCCTTTGACATTCTAAGAAAATAGTCCGACGGACTCTGAATCGAGAGAATTCGCAAGTTATTCTAAGTAAATAAATGAATATGTATTAATGTGATTAAATTGTAAAAAGAATTACATATTTAAGGAGCTTCTATTTCAAGACCTTTCCATTTAAATGAATTTTTACACGAAAAATGTCCTCCTTTATATAAAAATGAAAATATGAAAAAAAAAACGTCACATTGTTCTTAAAATATTTCCGACATTAAATTAAGGCTATTTCCAGGTCCGTTTTTTTTTTTGCACCTTTCTAAGTCTTGGACCGAAGGAACAAAATTCTCTACGACTCCCCTCCCCTCCCAACTAAAAAATTTAATTCATGATGTTTAAGGATGTTTTCATGTGACGTCATAGTTACATGATAACAGCAATCACGTGTTTCCAGCCAACCAGTTTCAAACGCTTCTTTGTGGCCAACTTTTGCTTTTTAACGAAACTTTCTTTCAAAATATACTTCTTTGTCAATATTAATAACGCATGTAGGTACACAAAATACACTTGATTCGAAATACATGTATACAATAAATTTTTTTTCAATTTGAAAATTTTGTTTAAAGAATCATATTTGAACATTTTGACCGAATATCATGTTTCAAATTTTATCTAAATTTTATAGGTAGAACAACAAATACATGCAATGTCAATTTTAAATTCAATGAAGAGTTTATCACGTGACCTCTATGAATTTATCCCATTCACAGACAAAGGGCTGACTTGTTTTTAAAGATTTTGAGATACACATATTCCAAGTAAAAGTAAACATAACTAACAATAAGCTGAAATTTAAAAGTTTATGATTTTATACATTTGGTTTGTTATTTTTCCTATTTCCCACCCCCTGCATCTTTCCTACATCGTAGTCTGTGTTGACCCTACGAGAAATTTGACTCTGACTGTCTGCAGATTTTTAGGTTAATTTGAAAAGTAGTGCAGTGGTACTTAAAAATAAAATTCGAAAACAAAATCATTGATCAAAGAGAGAACTTCTAATATAAAGAGTGTATTTTTTCAGGTATAGAAGTTTAAGTTGGCATTACTTTCAGATGGCGACCGATTTAACAGCTGTCAAGTGATTTATTCTCAGTTTGGTTTGGCAATTCATCAAAACGATCATCAAAGGCGTAGATTCGTCGAATAAAACGAGATTGCCTTTGTTCCCGATTTTCATAAGCGAATTTTGTTTAGCGATGAAGCGCACATCTGGTTGAATGGCTACGTCAACAAACAAAACTTTTTCGAGTGAAGCTAATTGTATGTCGAAACACCGTTACATCCAGAAAAACTGACTGTTTGGTGCGCTTTATGGGCTGGTGGAATCCTTCTTCAAAAACGATGAAGGCCACAACGTTACAGTCAATGGTGATCGGTATAGAGCCATGATGACTAACTTTTTTCATTCCTGAATTGAACAATCATGATGTCAGGGTTGTGGTTCCAACAAGACGGCGTAACATGTCACACAGCTCGTGCCACAATCGCTTTATTGAAAGACACGTTGGGTGACCGCCTAATTTCACGTTTTGGACCTGTGAATTGGCCTCAAGATCTTGTGATTTAACACCGCTAGACTATTTTCTGTGGGGCTATGTAAAGTCATTGGTCTATGCGGATAAGCCACAAACGCTTGACCATTTGGAAGACAACATTCGCCGTGTTATTGCCGATATACGGCCACAAATGTAGGAAAAGTCATCGAAAATTGGACGTCCAGATTGGACTACATCCGAGCCCGCCGTGGCAGTCCTATGCCAGAAATCATATTTAAAATGTAATGCCACAAGATTATCTTTCGAATAAAAGAAATTCATGTCAATCGAATAATACATCGTTGTTTTATTGCAATTTAAAGTTCTATACATAAAAAAACACCCTTTAAAAGCAAAATAATATTATTATAGAAGTATTTTTCATAAAAGAAGAATGTTTGAAAATAGATAATTCTAAGTTTATTTTTTGCCAAAATATTGCATTTAAATAATTTTTATTGTAATAATATTCTTAAACAATTTTATACGTGTATTTTAGTCTAAGTGACCCTAAATATTAAAAGAAATATTCGTTTGTACGCTTTTGCGAAATCATGGTTTTTCGACGTAGTTGTTTTTGCAATTTAAAGTTCTATACCTCAAAAAACCCTTTTTAGTACATATTTTTTCTTCACAGTGACAAATCTATTCACCATTTCAAAATAAATTTAACGACTTCTCAGACACCTCAAATTTTTCTAAATTTACAAGACTGCTTCTCCGGAAAAAGGATTTTAAGCTCGATGAAAAAATTGATTTGATCAAATGACATGACAAACCATACAAAATTACGCTATAAGAAACTAACTAGTGTAATGGCTTAAAAGAAAATGTAACGATAGTGTACTCTATCCTTTTGGTAAGTATTGGAAGATTATTCCGTGTAACTAAATAATATTTTTTGGTCGCCATTCTCCGTCGTTGCACTAAGACCTTGATGGCAGTATTATTAGTTTTTTTTCAAATAGTGAAAATCATACTTGATATAAAATTTGGGGGAAAAGGCCATTTATAAATATTTCAATGTCAGTTGCAGCTATAATTTCATAGACCCCGATTTAAATGCGATGTTCAAACCATGGAGTTTGTGGGGCTGTGCAAAAAGGCGCAATAAACGCTAACGGAACATTGCCCGACGTCATTCAGAAACCTATTTAACAAAATTTATGTAGTGTCACTTATATCCCAATAATGTTTTTTTTTCTGCAATTCTGAAAGATATTTTCAGTTTTCATGCCACATGTTTTGGCTGAAATTTTTATCTTTTTCTAGTATTTTTTATTTAATATATAGACCTTATAAAATTATTTTCTTCTATAGGTTCCTTTTTGAATATTCAGAATCGTAGATGACGAGATCGACAATGAAACTGGCACACCACTTGTTGAGTATTTGTTACTCGACCAACCAAACTACTGAGGTTTTACGTATTTATAGTAAAATGTTTAAACATTTCATGAAGTTCGAATTTTTGAAAATCTTCCAGTGCATTTTTATTGCATGACAATTAAAATACTGTCAAACCTATATTTAAGGTATCCGGCTACGTTCGGAACCGTGATTTTAAAAAATCTCATAAACGGATAATTTTCATAATATTTAGTGACACTTAGATTAGAATATATGTATAAAATTGTTTTAAGGACATTACGACTAAAAAAATTATTTAAATACAATATTTTGGCAAAAAATTAACTTAGAATTATTTATTTTCTCAAAACGTTCTCCTTTTATAATACTTCTATAATAACAATATTTTACTTATATAAAGTAAAGACTTCTCCAGGGAGTCTGAACTAGGATTTTTGAAAAATTCACATTGTTTTCAGAGTTACCAACAATTGGAATAATTATCGGCGTTTTTTTCTTAAAATTTCTCCCCTCTGTTGTAGTAAAATATAGATAAATCCACTTCTAAGCTATATATTTCAAAAATTCTAGTTCAGCCTCTGTACAGAGGGCTGAGCTATATACAGGCAAAATATTATTATAATAGAAGAATTTTTCATAAAAGGAGAATGTTTTGAAAATTGGTCATTCAATGTTCATATTTTGTCAAAATATTGTATTTAAATAATTTTTTATTGTAATAATATTCTTAAAAGAATTTTATATGCGTTTACTAATGTAAGTGACACTAAATATCATAAATATTATCTATTTGCAAAATCATGCTTCTGAACGTAGTCGGATACCTTAAAAGGTATCTACTTCCCTAAAATCATGACTTTTTTAAAAAAAATTGACAATTTTTTTTTATTTTATATGCCATGTTATTAGCCTTATAAAAATACCGTTTTTATTTTCCATTCACTAGAATGAAAACTGCAAGTATTTTAGTATAATGCAGATGACATATTTTACATAAGATGTCAAACTTTAAAATTCCTTTTTACTGGAAATGTCTTTTTTTTTTTCGATAAGCTCAAACGGGGACAGAGATTGCTCACAAAGTTTTTAACCTAATTTGCTGAAATTTTGTGTATATTCTGTATAACAGTAGAAGTGTTATAACCTTCAGATTTATCAATCACTGTTTTATTGCAAAAGTTACAGTTCTTTATGTGAATATAATCACTGTTTTTTAAGCAATTTCATATAACTAAGATAAAATGCTCTAGTTTTTGTAAAAATTAAACACCTCTTATCCTGAAGGTCATCCCAAAAATGAATAGCTGAGGGAAAATTGAGAATCAAAAATGAAAAATTGAGAATTTGTTCATTTACTATTTGTACAGAGTGGGCCCCTTTTGTGTAACTTTTTTTCCCTTTTACCCATTTTTTCCTATTTTAGTAGTAATAATTAATTTTTCTCTTCTTAATTTTAGATTTTTTCCCGTTAAATGTAGTAAATAAATCTATGAACCAAAAAAAAAATCTCCATATCTCCATTTTTTAAAAAAAATTGTCGCAAGTAGTCGGATTCTTTAACGAAATCGCTAAATCCCGATAAAAAGTTCGTAGTATGGAAAATTCGTTAAGTAGAGATTCAACTTGCAATATATACTCATGGACAAAAAAATTAGCGCACCAAGAAATAATTGAGGGATCGTAACGAAACTTGGTATGAAGGTACATGTCGGGGAGATATAAAAATGATTGGAAAGGCAGCGGGATTGCGCATTACGTAAAGCCGGTAGAAGGCGTTTAACGTCGTTTTCCGTGGAGTATAAAAAAAGGTAACCAAAGCTTGTTTGTGTGTGCTGAATCGTTCACAAGGAAAGAGCTGATGTAGACATGCCATTATGCCATTTTCGAAGACAGTATGAGCAGCTGTCGCAGTTTGAGAGGGGGAGAATCATCGGCAGGATGGAAACTGGGTGGTTAGGTAGGCGAGTAGCTCGTCAATTAGGCCGCTCTGATTGTGTTGTGATGAGATGTTGGCACCAGTGGATCTGAGAGATGTCATTTACACGAACACCAGTCTCAGGACGCCCTCGACAGACCAGTCGTCGAGAAGACCGCCACATCGTAAGAAATGCACGCGTAAAGCCACCTGCTTCATCGGCCACCATCCAGGCACAGATTGAACCTTCCCTATGGGCCCCTGTGCTTTCTCGAACCAGAAGAACGGGCCTGGCGGAATGAAATTTGGGATCGCGGCTCCCATTACGTGTGCTGCCCTTGACGCCCAACCATCGACGCCTCTGTTTGGACTGGTGCCGCACACAAGGAAACTAGACTGCAGTGGAATGGAACCAGGTCATCTCAAGTGACGAATCCAGATTAAATCTAAGAAGTGATAACAATCGTGTTCGCGCGTGTGAGAAGTCCCTGTGGTGAACGCCTCAATCCTGCCTTTGCTTTACAGCGACACACCGCTCCTAAGGCTGGTGTGATGGTATGGGGTTCAATTGCTTACAATACACAGTCACCCCGAGTATTGTTCCGTGGCACCATTGCAGACCAACGGTATGTCCATGACACCCTGCAACCACATGTGTTGTCACTCATACATTGGCTCCCAGGAGCCATTTTTGAACATTTTTTCCTCTGGTCTTTTACCCTTCCCTGGCCTGCCAGATCCCCAGATTTGTCTCCAATCTAGCATATCTGGAATCGTTTGAGTAGGCGAGTTGGGCATCCAACGAGTTTGAACGAACTATAGGCAAGGTTACAGCAAATATGGAACCAAATGTCTCAAGACATCATACAGAACTTGTATGTCCTAATGCCCGATCGCATCGTGCATTCGTGCTAGAGGGGTACAACAGGGTATTGAGTTCTCCGTTCTTTTGCCTTTTTCTCTGAAATAAAGGATCCTTTTTCTTTGATTTTCCAATCATTTACTTATATCAAAGTAGTCATTATGTATGTAAAATTTCATTTCCTTTTTGAGGACTTCTTCTTGGGGCGCTAATTTTTTGTCCATGAGTGTACTTTCAAGGCTGAATCCAGGGAAAAGTTCTCAAAATAGAGATTCGTAAAATGGAGGTCCAACTGTATTTCCAAATAAAAAAAATTATTCTACTAATTACAAAAAAAAATCTTCTGTAATTTATTTTATTTTATTGTAGGAATGATCGTAAAAAAACATATGCCAAATATTCTTATCTAGTGCTTAAATTGCTTTAAAATATTTGCAAATAAACTAGATTACAATACAATGAATGAAATATGTAATAAAATTAAACATATTGGGTCCACATTTGTTTTACTGGTTCTTCTTTCTCTTTTTTATACCAGGGATGGTGAACCAAAGGTACGTGTCATTGATGGCACGTGACACAATATTTTGGGCACGCCAATAATCAAAATGCTTTGCATTTTAGTTCAAAATAACAAAGTTCACTATGAAGTAATCCTTATGAGGAATCTCATTCTAGCTTTTTACGCTAAACTTCCTATTTCCATAAACGATATAATTACAAGAAAAGCTACAAGTACTTCCCAAACTTAAAAAACAATATCAAAGATTTAGATGTGCATGAGAAATCAGACGAAGAAAAAGTTATTGAAGTTATTAAAAGTTATTTTGGAAACATGGAATTTGATTCCAGGCACATGTAACTGTTTGAAGAAGTTGACTCATGCTATTATAACCACATTTTCATCCACCTATGCCTGCGAGTTATTTTCAGAGATGAATAACATTAAAGACTCGCTTAGAAACCGTTTTATAGATGACTACAATTCAGCATTCATTCTATACTAAAAGTAACATCTTACAATCCTATTATAAGTTGTTTGTAATCTAATTTGCAACAACAGAATTCATACTAATGTTACTTTAGAATTAGATTTACCTGTATAGCTAAGACATTTACTTCTGTACAGTTGAATTTTTTCGTAGTGAATAAAGTGTTTTGAATTTTGTTAGTATTTAGTTTTATTATTTTCCCAATAATCACAAGTCAAAATTATTTGATGGCAAGTCTATACCTCATTTAACATTTCTTTAGGAAAGATGGTATATTGATTCATAAAAGTTCGCCACCCCTGACCTATAATAATCAATAATATTGGTCACATCACATAAATGTAGTGCATTCAAAAAGAAATAAAAATACAAGCTACTTACCTCACATCGTGAGAAAAGACCAGCTTGGGCCTTTAAAAATACTTACGGTGACCTAAAAATTCTCACAAACAAAAAAGAATTCTCACCGATAATTTCGTATCATTGGTGTTCTATTTAGGCGATGTTAGCGGAACAAATGGAGGAAGAACAAAACGAAGAACATGACAAAGATTTTAATTTCCAAACATTTTGAATGAATGGACCATAACTGAAATGTTAAACCACTCTGATTTTGAAAATGTTCGAAAAACATAATAACGTCGTTTACGAATAAGCTATTATGATTCATAAAGTTTGAAAAATAATACATGAACAGTGTTTATGATACAGTTCAATAACTCAACAACCCTTAGTTTGAACTGTGTAAAAAATTTGCTTACGATGGTTAAAAAAAATTGTAATTTTTTATCTAATTTTTACCACTCGTACATCCATCTTTTTCCAAATGTCGATTTCATCATCAGTTCCTGAGAATAATAATATTTAGTCAGAAAATTATTGGTTTCACTCTCTCATTCATCATTTACAAATATAACATTTAAGTTATGGCGGCACTCTTAATATTTGTCGAGCCACAAAATTTCTCGCAAGGTTGGTGGAGGAGGAAGAGAGGTTGGAGGGCCTTGACCACTCCCCAGGGTGTTCCCTCTCAAAATTGGGATGGAACCTAGCCAAAACGTACTGTCACCTGCATGATGCTCAAAGCTAAGGCTAATGACAGAAATAAAACTACCCTTGCCACAATGAATTTCGTCTTTTTTGTGGGAAATATACTTCCCACCACCCACCGGGAGTTATTCAAGGTGGGACATCCGACGCTTTGAATTTCTGTTAACATCATCCCACATTATACTTATAAAATACTAGCTGGTATACCCGTTCTTCCCACGGGTGAATTGAAAAATTAAACAATACAGATTGAAAGATAAAGAAGTTTTTAATGAGTTAATTTTACGGGAATCGAAAATTAAACAAAAAGAAAAAAAAGCTTTTTGCATATCTCAGCAGTACAAAAAACCATATTTGTTAAAATTTAAGTCTGTAAATCTAATAGCTAATAAAAAAGGATTTTTTTTAATTTTATAACAACCCGTAGCTTTCTTGTGGGTCGATTTCTGAAAAAAACTTCCTTCTGCTCAGCAAAAGTATCACATTGTTACAAATTTTGAGTAATAAACGCTTAAAATAGTGTAAACAATTTACATCTGGATGTGCAATACGTAAATATTACTTTCTGTTGCATTTATTTATGTTAAAATTGTAATATTCGCAAGCAACGCCGTTCCTTACATTATAATGGCGATTCAATGGAAACATAGCGAAATATTGGCGATAGAGCCAATTAGCTTCATTTTTGGCAACCCTGTTGGCATCTTGGCGATTGATTGAACGGTGCAGAAGTGGATATTGCTGTAGCGCCACCTGGTGGGAAGCTGTAACAAAAAGGATAGCACAAAAACCTTCTCCGTAAGAAATACATATACATGCCAATTTTCATAGAGAGATTATTTGAAAAAACTAAAATCTACAAAAGGAATTAAAAATTTAAGAATTTATTCATATTACTTTCCATGAAATTTCAGAGATGAAAATGAAAAAAAAAATTCCAATGAAATTCATAATGTATAGGGGGGAGGGGTACATTACAACCTATGCAAACATATCTTGCATGTGCTTCAGCAAGGACGACAGCGTCTGTATGTGTTTTGCAAATTTGGCATATAACCAGCCTGGAATAGTTTTTCTTGCTGCTCAGGAAATTTACAAGTTGTCTTTTGTGTTAACGACTTGAAAACGCAGAAATCATATGTGATAGTAGTACAAAACATAGATTTCAAAATAGCTTTCTCATCGATGTTTAAAAATTAATGCAGTTGTAATTAATTCATTTAAAAATTAATACTTCCCAGGGCCTTTTAAAGGGTTAAGTGAATTTTGATTAATGAATCTCATAAATATCCACAATCCTAGTCTTTTTTTTACTATAGTTATATCCTTATTTACGCCAAATTCACAGGCTTTTTATATTTTTTTTGAGAATAATTCCACATGAAGCAACAAATCAACGCATTTAATTGGATGGGTTTTTTAAAATTTTCAAATTATATGAAATTTTTAAAAAATTGCTTCAAAAAACTGTTGAAAATTATTTAATCTCAATACGTGCTTATATTTAATTATTTGCTTCTAAAAACAAATACAAATTATATTTAATTATTTGCTTCTAAAAACAAATACAAAGTTTATTATGATTTTCATTAGTACAAAATATATGAAGATATTAAGATTTATGTACGAAATTATATCAGTGCTATGTAAATCCACCATTAAATTTATTAATTGAAATTTTTAAATAATACATTAACCTTAAAAGAGATGTATAAGTATATAGAGGATTGAAGTATATAGATCCACATACATTTTCTATCGTTTCTATGTATTTATTACCCACCAAGAACTATTCTTTTAAATGCTAATAAATTGTAATTGAAAAATTTTCAAACGCCTGCTTTTACCAAAAATGCAATTCATTTTCAGTAACAATGATGAAATTCCTTTATAACCACAGTGTAGTTTAAAATTTAATTCAAATAAAAATAAAGTCATTCCTATCAATCCATTGTTGCATTATAGAAATTTAAACGTAATCAAGATCACAAAAAGTAACTGGAATATATTCAAATTGTTAAGGATTTCATGAAAATTGCGAGATTTTTTTTTTGTCATAATTATATTTGAAACTCATTTATAATAATTTGGCTTTCGTCCGGCCAAATTAAGTTTTTCACATTAATCATATATTCAGCCTATAATTATTCATATTTTCTTCTCTGTTGTACCAAGCGATTTTTCTACTTAAAATTCTTGCGTAAGACAGTGGACATGGCAAAATTGTTTGCTGAAATAGCCAGTATAGAAAACATGCAGCAAAAACATAATTGTTGTGTATTCAGAAGGAAAAAAAGTCGATTCGTCGGTTTCATATATGAAACATATTTTTTCCTCTAAGTTGTATTAAAATTTGAATTCATTCTCAAAATAATATAGTAAAAATAAATTCTTGAGAACCGTGAACGTATTTATATATATCAATTTGGTGAATAAAACTGTGCATAAAACTTTTATATATATTTATTTTAACCAGGAAAATTATATATATATATATATATTTATTTTAACCTGGAATATTATATATATATATATATATATATATATATTTCTACACATTTTCCGAGTATAAATGCGAGCATTTCTACATAAAGACTATTTTTATGTATAATAACCTTTTTCTATATATATATGTTTTGAATCTGTGACGGCTCACGCGTCTTTTCTTTAACATGTCCTTTGGGTTCTTTGGGCCAGAATTAATGGCAACACTTTTCCAACCAAATCCAAGAAGTGAAGTGTGAATGACAGATGCAAATGAACAAACGTTTAAATATCGGAACTTAGAGTAAGCGAGATGGCAATGTAAGGTAATGTTTGACAATTGATGTTAGTTTGTGACAGTTGATGGTTATTACAGTTCGTAGTTCAAGTCTGAATGAGTTTTGCGTGACGTGAATACAAGTTATTAGTGATCAAATACATAAAAGCCAAGTTGCACACCAGTGCATACAAAGACAAGATTAAGTATGGAACAAGATTAATCGTTTCTCCAAGCTGTAATAAGATAGGATTGATTATTTAATATTAGAATCGAGGATTAGGCGGTTCGCTTATTGATAATGGTCTGAATTAGATTAAGTCTTATTATAAATATATATATTGTGTGTTGCGTATTTTGCCATCGTAGATTCTCTCATATTAATTATTATAATTTAATTTGTTAAAGGTTTAAGTTGAATATCTTAATAAAGTCATATTAAGATAATGTTTGATCCTAGTTCTTTCGTTAATCCTACGCCTCTAGCTCACGCTGATACTTGGAGAGATGTTCTTCCAAGGGGAGGAACATCACAAATCATAATTGAGTACACATCCATACAATTTAATCCTTTATAAAATATTTAAAAAAGAAAAGGGGAAAGAAAACTAAACGGAATTTTGCTTCCATTTTTTTTTATACAAAACGCCCTAGTTGAGCATACTATACTCTCAATTTATTAAAAGTTTAAAATGTTGGAATATTTTTTGAGCTCTTGAGAGTTGAGTCTCTTTTTTTTAAATGAAGAGTAGTAAGTGAGTGAATATTAACGTCGCACTGTTATGCCACACGAGGGCTTTTGGCGACGGACCTCGTCATTTTGAACCATGGCCAAGTGACGAGGACAACACCTGAGCTGGCACCCCCTCTCCTAACTACCACACCAAAGGTAGGACGTTTGAGCTCTCGACAGATTTAACGTGCATCGCTCCCCTACACGGCGCGTCTTCAGCGGCACTAGGCTCAAACTCATGACATACCTACCACGACCATACCGTTACCTTAGCCAATAGGATACCACGGCCACTAACAAACAAAAAGTAGTAGGAACAAAGCATTAAGGTCTTTAACTAAGTCATAGACAAGTTGCAGAAAATTTTTATATTTTCACCTGCTACTTGTTGAACTTAGATTACCAGAGAAGAAAGATATAAGAAACTTATGGTATGACAAAAAACGGATTTTCTATCGGTGTTTTCTCTTAAAATGGCCTAATTTACATCCATTCTAAGTTATCTGAAGATTGAGATTGGTTTATTTTCCTTTGGAAACGTTAAATGAAATGTTATATTTTTTTTACAAAAATACGACGTTAAACATTGATTTATTTTATGGAATGTAATGTCTAGATATGTCTATAATCCATTATCTTATCGCATTTATTTCAAAATATTAAATCCATTAATTATTTCATTAAAAATTTTGTGAGCTTTTTTCACAAAATTATTTTCTCGTAAACCTTTTTGTTGTCATAATAAATACAATTAAAGACAGACTCCCCCCCTCCATTTTTGGTACATTTTTCATAAGTATATTCCACAGATAAGGGGACACTATAGATGAAGATTAATATATTTAAAAAAATGTAACTTGAATGTGAAAAAAATGCAGTACGAAATAATATTTTTAATGAATATTGATGAGAATTATATAAAGAAAGAGAAATTGACAGAGACAATTATTTTCTGAAGTAAAATAAAAATAAAGTAAAAAATATTTTGAACAAAAAGAGTTATAATGTTGCCATTCTACAATAGATAAAAATTTGAGCAAAATTAATTTAAATTCTTATTTTAATGGAATAGTTGTTTTTGCAATATATAAATCAGTATATAATCTTGATTTATATCTTTATAAAATATCTTTTTGTGAGTTTTTTTTTAACATGTATGCTCAATAATAAGTACATCAAAAGGATTCGTCAGAGAATGAAAGTAATAGAGAGTCAAACAAGAGATTGATTTTAAATAGTTATATTGTGTTACTAAAAGCTACATATCCGGAAATAACCATTATACGGGTAATTTTTTTTTATATAAAATATGATAAAATAGACTCACACACATTCCTGGAATCGTCATTGGGAACGAATAGTGGAAGGCAACTTGACAAAGTCCGAGTCTAAAGTTAAACTAACTGTATGTTATTTGGAAAAGCATCGGTCGTGAAAAATATTATTGGGAAAGACCAGACTGACAAAATTTTCTTCGAAATATGGTAATTGCATTTTAAAAAAAGAAACCGATAAAAGTGAGATAGATAGTGACTTGCCTAACTTTCCACTTTGCAGCCTTAATAATTAATAGCGCATGCAATTGCTTATTTATTCATCCTTTATAACTTGCCACACGGTTGAGTGGTTGATATCATTCGAGCTTTAAGAGCTACACAGACAGGATGCACTGCCAACTTTGTTTTGCACTAAAGGATTTACTTTTCCTTTTTTTTATCTATAATTAAACAAAGCTTTGTTAAATGCCTTAGTTTATCCAGGCAATTGCAAGATGCTGGATGATTTTAAATGGATTATTTCCACCCTTGTTTGAATTGCATTGTATATTTGTGATGTCATAATTTGAAGTAATTAAGATGTGAATTCCTGCTGTTAGATATTGTTGTAAGTAGCACAAGTCTCAGTAGTTAAAGAAGAATCTGGTTTTTTTAATCCATTGTGCGCAGTAGAGCGCTTTTGAACCACTTAAGAGGCTATTGTTTATGATTACGTATTAATTCGTCATCCAATCATTTTTTAGAAGAAGGTATTTGTGAAAATATCTTTTTGTCGTATTGATTTTTATTTCATGATAAACCTCATTTGGTTGTTATATTTATGTAATTATAGTGTATTCTTTTTAAAAAAAATCATTTGTGTGTGTGTGCTGTTACTTTTCTAACTGATAAATGCTTCTGTAACTGATTTGTAAAATTGAATTTGGTGAAAATAATAATTCCCCTGTTCCTATTTTTCTTGGATCTTGTAGCCGTTGTTTCTGCAGTAGTATTTGTAAAATAAAAGTAATAAATATTGGTAAAATTTATGTTATGATTTTCATTTGCCAAGAAGTTTATCTAGTATTAAGTACAGTATTTATTACTCCTCATAGATAACAGAGTCTTGAAGAATATACTGATCGAAAGAAATTCGTCGAGAGAAAATGTGATTGATTCAAAAGAAATGTACAGTATTACAGTAAGTAAAATCCATTGATTTGATAAGAAATGGGGGGGGACTACAACATATGAATTTGGATAAGTGGAAACAGGAAAACTGGAGAAGGGGGGGGGACTCGGTAGTCAAAAATGTATCGCTAATTTATGCTTAAAAAATTATTCGTAAGTTACTGAAATTGTTCTATGCAACTAATTCCAATGATCAGTTCTTTTTTTAATCATTTTTCATTATCAAGTTAACACTTTTTATGAAAATTACAATACTGATATTTAAAAGAATGTGATATGCGTCTAATTTACAACGAGACACTTTCACAACATTGTAACTCAATCCTAACTGGAGAAATTCAATGTTATACATTACCAAAAAAAACTGGAGGAAGATTTTTTTTAGAAATAATTATGTATACACATTTTTCCTTAAAACACTGTCAGTATAAAAATTTTAATATGAACGTGCTTGCTAATATATTATTTCCAGTACTTTGATAAAAATGTGTAAAAATCTGACTTAAATTAGTATATGCACAAAATACTATTTCTGTTGAAATGTTTTTTGAGCATTTTAATTCTATTTTTTAAACTACAATATTTATTTAAAAATATATTATCGCTTGTATACAAAAATAATTAAAATACATAAACATGTACGCAAGTAATTTCCATAAATTTAAAAAATAATTTGAAAAATTTAAACATTGCAATTTTTGCTTAACTTATCCATTGAGAGAAAAAATAATAAAAAGCCTTATGATAAATTGATATTTTTAAGTCAATACTTAACTCAAGGATTTTATGTTAACTTCAACGAGTGTTACCAGTTTCCGTTAAGTCTAAGTGATTTTTGGTCAAATGGAACAATCAAGAATTATTGTGATAAGTATTTCATGAAAAATAATCCTCTTACATGAAATTGGTAGCATAAATAGTCTCTCTAGAATACGAAAATTATTTCAAATAAAAACCCAGGTTTTCTGAAAATAGATTTTAATGAAGACATATATGAAAAGAATAAAAATAATATAAAAAAAAATTGTACATCTCTCAACTGATAGATTTTCTTATTTTGAACTATAAGTTGAAAATTCGTTGAGCTTTTTGGCAAAGCATCTTTCTCACGAAATAGCAAAAATATATAACAACAGGATGTATTACTTCTTACTAATGATCAATAACCGTTACTGTAATAATTAAAAAAGCCATTAATGTAAACAATAACAGCCCATCCGGTATAGTGGTTGGTGACGCTGACTGCGGTGCCGTAGGGTATGGGTTCGAATCAAAGGTAAGGCATGAATGTTTGTGTTGTAATGCTTCTCTTCTTTGCGATGTGTGCTTCAAGCTTACTTCTAAGTAAGCCCCCGTGCGATACATTGTGGTGCACGAGGCTATAAATGTTTTCAGTAAAAAGAAATGTAAGCAATAAGAAGGAATTACTCAAATCTGAAAGAATCAAATGTGTGCATAATTACCTGAGGCATATAGGGTTACTGTAAAAAACCACATTAAATTCAGCATGGAAATGTATTATCATTAATGATTTATTAAAAGATATAGAAAACATGCTTTCTCACACATATTAAAAAATCGCACTTATTTTATCCAAGCATCAAATTTAACGTGAATATCTTACAAAGTACAGATTTGCAACAATATTTTTTTCAGCTTTCCTCAAAATTCGTTTTTCAAAAAAGTTTTTAGGAATCAAATTTTAATTTCATATTTTCCTCCCTTTTAAAGCCGCAAATATGAAATTTAAAAAGGATGGTCAATGTGTATGGATTATTTTATTGTTTGCTTTTTTCTTGTATAATATGATTTCACTTTTCTACCGTTATGTATAATTACCAAAGCAAACCAATTTCCTTTTGTTTAAATTATAATCTTTGTTCCGTTTTGTATACTAGCTAAAAATCAAGCATCTAAATTTGTGACGATGGAATAAGTATTGTAAGTTAAAAATATTAGATTCCTTTTTTAAAATTAGTCGTCTTTCAGAAATTGGCTCGACGAATTCAGTCTTAATTAAATCATAAGAAGCAGAATTCAATTGTGTATGAAAAACAAAAAATACAAAATTCAAGATAATTTTTCCAAATAAAGTCTTCTGAAGCCACCTATATTTTTATTTTAATCATCACATAAATGTAGAACAGTTCTTCAAAAAAATTATTTTCTGAGATACATTTTCCACTTTTTCTTTCTCCTTTAAACTGATATTAAATCGTCACCAATAGACTAAACTATACATTTATTGCTTGAAGCAGCATAAAGTTTGCCAACGAGAGACCTTATTATTTTGAAACACTTTCAAATGACGAAAACTTCTCCCGAGCTGGCTTCTCTTTTTCCATATTTCCACACCATACCAAAATGAGGACTTGGAAAAATTTAACCCTTTCCAGGCTCATTTTATTTCTGAATTATGGATTTGAAAAATGTCCATTTTTTAGGCTTATTTTCAAACATGCATATGTTTTTAAACATAATAGTATCATTCGCACACAAAATTTCCTAAAAATTAATGTAAAAAAATCTATTTAAATAAATAAGTAATTTACCTGTAAAGTTAGATTTCTGTATGGTACAAATCATTAGATTTTGGAGTCAATTCACACTAAATATAAATATATTTTTTTATTTTCAATGGCCAGGGTTACAAAAGACCACTACACCACAAAGGGGTAGGTACACAAACAAAAACAGACAAAATAAACAAAGTAAGGGGGGAATGACGAGAAAAGTCTATGAACCCAATAAGTCTCTAGTATACCATTAAAGTTCTCACAAAGAGGAGCCCTTTAGGGCTGGACAGTGGCGAATGTGGTTGATCAGACGAAACTCGGCAACTGCTTTACGTCTTGGCCACATAGGAAGGTCTTTAAGGTATCTGAACGCGTTCAGAGTACTTTTTGACAAAATAACATATTTAAACATATAAAGGCTTTTTTAGGATTCAATACCAATAAATACTAATATTTAATCAACAATATTTAAAACAAATTGCCGGAATTTCATAAAAATCACAATAATATGTGAAATTTTAGCAATATTTTTGTAAAACTTCAAAGCAATTAGAGAAAAAAGTAATATACTTATATTAGTAAAAGAATTACCAAAACAATCTAGAGGCATTTATCTAGAGAATTTACTAAAATTTTAATCTTTTATTAAAATTTGAAACTTTTAGAGATGATTGAGTAAACGTTATAAGAAAAATAACGCATTTATGAGATCATTATTTAAATAATATGCCCTAACTCAAATAATATTCATACTATAAGAAATATTTTAGTACATTCTCTAGAAAATAGCATAAATATCAGGTGCAAAATGTTTTATAGAAATACATTTGTAATATTTTGTGTCATCAAACTCGCCATGATAGATTTCGAACAATTTAAATGCCCACTTCTGGTAGATCAAAGACCCACTTCCGGTTTTTTTAACTTAATAAAATTAACTGTAACTTGGCATGTAAGAAGCATAGAATCAAAACAAAGCATGTTTTGTAAAGCCAAAATATAGATGTATGAAATAAAATAGAAAAAAAAAATATCGGTCTTGTCCGAATTTGGTCGTTTTCAACGTGTTCGGATACCTTAAGATTATTCCACCAGATCTTATTGGAATTTCTGTCGGCGTATTGACTTGAAGAGAAATCATTCAACTTTTTCTTAATGATACGTTTGGCACTGGTAAAAGGGCAACTTTCCTTGTTGTCTGTTGAATGGAAGCTCCCTTTTTTGCTGAGTGGTCCGCAAACTCATTACCAGTTACAACGCAGTGTCCAGGGCTAAGTATAAATATAAAGCTTAGAATACTAAGCTTTTATCTTGAATTAAAAATTTTACTTACATCTTTCATAAATGATTATGAAATTATTGATCAAAATTTGATCATGTATGATACATTCGAAAAAAAAGGTACTACACATAAGCCAATATCGCAATCTGGACAGTAGAATCTTGTTTCTCTTCTTATCTTCTTCCCTTTTTACTGTCTCTCTTTGAGCAGCAAATAATACACTGTCGTGTTCGATTAGTTTTTTTCTCTGTTGTAGGCCAATGTAGTCAACATTGGCGAAGCTAAGCCTGAGTGGGCACTGTTTCTAAATACTTTGGAGGCCCTCCTTTGGGTCCCCTCAGGGGCATAGCTACCACCGTATCAGCCCAAGATATAGGGGCACCAAGATGCGTAACTGCAGGCCTACTAACAAGGCTCTCATACCTAAAATAGGGCCACGAAGGAATTTTGATACGGGGCCCACTCAGAACCAGCTATGCCAGTGGGCCCTTTTAACGTTTAATGATTTTTTACTTACACATTTTGGGGTCCTTGAAACTTGGGGTCCCTGTATCATTTATACAGCTGTACGGGGGTAGCTACGCCCCTGGTAGTCAACAAAATATCTTTCAGGCAAGCGTGAAGAGGAGGGAGCACTCAGCAGAATAGCGTCCTCTTTTTGCAGAAAATTCCATCGAGAGCTACTTTTCAGTTATTCGAAACCATGAAAAGCACAAGTGAAATGATTTGCGGAAGACTGATTGCAAAGTGCCTGAGCTACACTTGGGATGAGCCAGGATGATACGTTTCGCCTACCCGAGCGCAGATCGGGAAAAACCGGGAGAGGGTTAAAGTGCATCAGCCTCTCTTTGATGGCATCAAGTCTCGAGCTTACGATACATCTAGTTAAACATACCATATAAATCCTTCCCCAGTAGCGTAAGGTACACCCCTGAATTGTGAGAGGGCCCGAAGCCTGTTTGACGCCAAGTAGGTATTTGGACTTGGCGCCCAAAACCTTACTTTGTAGGGAAGGGCCTAAAATTCTCCGTTACGCAACTGTTCTTCTCTTGTTACTGAAATTGTTTTTTAATTCCCAATCAAATTAAACATGAATTTATTCGAACAAATGCAATGTAAATCTTTGTTCCTTCTTAAAATAATCATCCTTAATAGTCCTCATAATGCTGCAGAATGACGTTAATTCATGTGAACCAATAAACATTTCTCGAATTTGTATATATATCTTTAGTTAAGCCTTTCTTTTAATTCAAATTTAGTCTGAACTGACTAGTTATGACGTGTATATAATTGGTTCTTTCAGAAAATATCCTCTACAACAGAGGGAGATACATCCTCTTTTTTCTCTCTTTCATATTTGTTTTTTTACATGGATCTAATACTGAGTGTTTGGGTGTTTATGAAGGTTGGATTCTAAAGGAATTTTAGAGCTATTGGCGACGGTCCATTGGCGTAACGTTCATCCCAACACCGCGGGAGGGGGCAAAGCCTGACTGACGCTAAGTACGTATCTAACCAATTTATAAAATATTATAGGTAAAACCTGATTTTTTAGGGGAACCCAACATTCGTCGTTATGTCACCGCGACGGACTTCGTAATTTAGAAATACGGTCAAGTGACAAAGACGACTCCTAACTTCTACCCCACGTCAATGGGGGGCTTTCAGCCAAGGCAGATTTAACGAACATCAGCCCCTCTGACCCGTGGGTCTTCAGTGATGCTGGGGCTTGAACTCAAGACACATTAACCACAAGTCCGGGATCCTCATGACCACGAGGCTACCGCTGTCACTCAGCTAAAACTGAATGGACATCAGTTGTTTGAAAAATAACTGAATTTATGCCTTTACTCGTACTAAACCATCAATGGACTCGAATCAAATTTGATACAAGACCGTCTTGTTCAAGGTTGATATTAATGTCGCAGGAAAATGATGAAATTATAGGAATCTCATCAAATCCTAAGGGAGATGATCACTCGACTGTAAATGTTAAGGTAACGTCTCATCATGATCATTTCCCTGATAAAAGTAAGGTGTTTGAACGAATCCCTGAGCTGTTTCAGTGAAATGATGAAATAATATTGTCAAGAGTTTAAAAGTGTTTATTTAACAAATAGGGTGCATTATTAAACGTAGGAGTATGTAATACAACAATAGTCAACGAAATACAAATCATTTATTCGAAACTAATTAACAAATAATTAGAAAATTAGGCTGGTATTTTTTGACGTATAACATCTTTCCTCTCGGTTGCTTACGTACTAAAATATCAATCCCTATGTCAATCCTATGGTGCCATTCTTTTAAAGATATGGGGTTGATATTTAGGGGATCGATACTACTACGTGTATGGTTAGGAAGTACAAGGACTCGATCCCCCCCAGGGCTCTCCCCCCTATATTGCATTTTGCCAATGCAAATCCTGACTAGTTCACTTGATCATTTCACTGAAACAGTTCAATCACTTACTTTCATCATTGAAATGACCTTGAAGAGACGTTACTTTAACATCTCCCTTAGGGATTTGATAAAATTCCTAATTTCGCCATTTCCCTGCGACATAAATATCCCTCTTAGAAATATCCTCGTCTTAAATTTATACCCGCCTTATAGTTGGGATTAAGCACGCTGAATTTACCCACACACAAAATTTATCCAGATTTGTCTCAGCACGTCAAATATGTCCAGAATTCATGGAGGGTTGAAATTAGGAAAAAAGAAAGTCCGCTCAGACACCTGTTGTTCTCTCAACCGTGGGTCAAAAGCCCGAGGTTCCTCGTCGATTAGACTTGTTTAGAATAAAAATTCAATATCAATAAGCGATCAATCAATCGTCTTTACTTTTTTTTCTGCTTGATATGTTTTAATTGCAAAGTGTAAACCGTGAATTTCTACATACAACGATGTAAAAACCTCTCGGTTGTGTGGCGTGGTTGGTTTGTCTCTGGCCTTCTGTACCCAAGTTTGCGCGTTCGACCCCGGCCCAAGTCAATGGATTTTCATTACAGCGGCCATATCGAATGATTATACGGCATGTATAATTATTCCCTAGGGAATGCCCTAGGCAAAATTAAATCTTAGTACATGTTCGCATCGTCAGAGTTCAGGTGCCTCCCTCTAGAGAGGAAATTACCTGCGGCGATTGGTATCCACCGAAATGGAGCCGCTCTAAAAAGTGATACCTGCTTTCGGTAAATGTAACTGTTCATAATCTACCGTTTAAAAATTTTAAAAGAACGATGTAAAAACCTCAAAATTTGGTAAGCATGAACAAAATCCTTTCCATCGTGTCGTAAAATAACACGCTATCTACTCGAGAACAACAACAACAATAAAAAAGCTCTAGATAGTTTCAAATTCACTCACGCTCATTGTTTGTCATCTCCAAAAAGGAAAAATATCTGATCGGTAGGATCAGCTTACAAAAAGCAGAAAACGGTTGGTTGCGCAGTATCAGTTTCACCAAAGCAAGTGGTGTTTGTGATAAAACTTCGCTTGGAGAAAGAAGAAAGTACATAGCTTAGCTGTGCTTTAATTAACTTCTAAATGGGTCACTACAAGCCCAACAACGTTTGGTCCTCTACGTGTTGAAACCGGTTTCTTTAGCAATGTCCCAGTTTTACTTTTAACTCCTTAACGGAATCTAAATCATCTTCGCGAATCACAAATACTGTGCGAGTTTTCCCGCATTGTGTGAAGCAATCTCACGAATTGCAGGTACTCTTCTGACAGTGATTTTCAAGGACGGTCTTACGGATATAGTTACTTGTTGATGATTTTTTTTACTGTGATGCAATGTTCACTGCTTGATTAGATAGTTCTAGTAATTCCGTTATGGCTTCTGCTGTGAAAGTTGGAACCATCTGTGCTGTGATTTTAGGAGTTTATTTACAAACTGCGCAAGGTAAGATGTCGCAATTCTTTTGAAGTTGCAATGTGAATTTTGTCGTAAATTATGTTTTTCTTAGAAAATGCGGTCCTGCTGTTTTATAATTGGACTGAAGAGCGGCTGTGATGCTCTTAAAATGTTTTTGGTGATTTTTTTAAGATTGATAATAAATAAACAATTATTTTTACCATACAAATCTCAAACGCAATTTTTATTAATGATATGGAAGACTAAGAAATCTGAGTTGCAAGAAACAAGAAACATATTTTACATTATTTTATCTTATTCTTAAGTGAACATGTTTTGTTGATTTAATTCATATAACTTGTGAATTTTGTATTTAAACTTGTATAAGAACAAACATTAAAAAAATTGAAGAATACAATTTAAATTGGATTTTATAAATATATTAAAGAAAGTTCTGAATCGTGTTTTGAAAAGATGTTAATCTATATCGTTTTAACTGTTAGAATTGGACCTTGTACCAAACGTGTTAAACTCTTCAGCAGAATGACTCTCTTCAAAAACCATGATTTTTGCATAGAATGAAATCGTTATTTAAATTTTAATTTTTACTTTAAATTAAATTTGCGTAAGATTTGTCATTAGATTGCTGTAAAATTGATTTTATTTTGTATCTTAATTTCATAAATATCGATTAATTTTAATAAAAATTATTTCAATAAATAAATATTAATTTTTACGTATTGAAATTTCATAAGAACTAATTAATGTTCATAAATCATTGAATTGGCTCAAATTTTAAAAAAAAAAGAATTTTCAAATTTTCAAATATATATATATATATATATATATATATATATATATATATATATATATATATATAAATTCTAAATGTAATAAAATTAAAAAAAGGTTTGAATATAGTTTGCAAAAGACTACAATGTTCACAAATACAGCCAAATAAGTCATTAAAATCTTCAATAATAGTTTATAAATTTTACGATACTTCCTTAGTGAATGTTTGAGAAGATTTTGAAAAAAAAAACAGTAAATTTATGTATGACAAAAACTTTTCCTATATGCTAAATAAAATAGAGGATTGATATAATTAGAAAATAATAGTTTACCTTTTACTGTGCCTCACATCTGCGAATAACAGCAGCCAAAATTTACTCCGCTTAACGCTTGTTATTCTCATATTCACTCAAATGATGGAAAAGATCAGATGAGTGATAATATCTCGAAAATATACAAAAAAATTAAACGCATATTATGTTCAACCCCAGCTCCGGTTACTCATTAATATTCTTTTCCCCGACTAAAAGAGCATCTTTAGAATAATTACAAAAGATGCCAACTTAAACAACATAACTTTAACAACAAACGATTTTATATTGGCAAATATAAATTAAGAAATCAAGTAATTTAGAGTTAAGTGAATTATATAATTAAAGCAGACGATAATATTATGGAAGAGAATTTTTAGCCTACACAATATGTTTAACTACCGTATTGTTTAAACTGTCTATTATAAAAATTGGTTTAAAATAAAGAATAAAAATTTATAAATGGAACAAAATATTTTACAATTTGAAAAAGCATCTTACATTTATCTCATTAAAATTTCTCATTAATAAATTTTTAGCAATTTTTCTATTAAATATGATTTAAGTTTTTTTCGCATGTATAACTTTATTCCTAAATATTCCTTCAAAAAACAATAAAATCTTCCAAAATCTCTTGAAGCTTATTTTGATTACATTTGGCAAATTTATAATTCTCTTTATTACTAATCACTTTCTTTACGAAAAACTTGAAGGGTCTTTTTACCAATTTTAAATAAGAAAAAAAAATCCCATTTTGCGAATATGATCTATTAAATTTTTGTAAAAGTGTTGTATAAATTTTGAAAAGTGTAAACAATCAAGGGTGTTTTGAAATTGAAACTATAAATAGCGTGATTTATAAGTAATATCATTGAAACTATTTCATGTATATTTCTTATTTATCGAAATATGTATTTTTAAAATAGCATAGATCAAGCACAGATATTATCAAGCTAGATTTGTCATTGATTTACGCGTTTTTTAGATATTATATATTAATTATTACAGAACATAAAATATTTTAATGGCAGATAGGTGTTGAAAAAATATGTAGAATAAAATCAGAAATAAATAAATTTTATAAAAAAAAGTATATCCAACCCTTTTTATGAAATTATTTTTATCGAAGGATTTTCAAAATAATGAGTAATAAGTAGTCTTATAATTTCCCATACTTGTCACTTAATGAATGAACGTATGATTCTCTTTTAATCACGGAATTTCTTGTATTGTCTTTGTATTATATGATTATATTGTTAGTTTACTTGCTTATATTTACTGTCGTCAACATTTTGTGTAAAATATGCTTTGAATTACGTTTCAACAAATTTTCTTTGTATTAATTATGTACAAATTTACTAATATAAATCTTATCTGATGCTATTTTCTCTTCTTTATTTAAAACTGAAACTACATAACGATTACAAAATTTCATCTTTCCATATATCCATTTTTTTATTGTAATAGAATTCTTTCTTCTTTAGTAAATTACGAGTCCATATTTAAGGATGTGTCAAACGAATCTGACAAACTAAAGTTATATATATGTCCAATTTCTTTCCCAAAATATTTTCATAGCTGTAGAAGTTTAACTAAAACTAAAACCCCGAAAAGGCATGAATTCCCTTCATTTTTTCTTAGAAAATCATTTTGCATAATTTTATAACTTTTATGCTTGATTGCTGTAAAAATGATTCTACCAAAAGTTCATTATTTAATTGCAGAAAGAAATACATAAATTTGTCATCTAACTCCAAACTTAATTTCTAATTTTTAATACAAGTATTTCATATATACCTTTGATTAAATTTTAATGATGCAGCGGTTACGTGGTAGTTCTTCCTTATAATAATTTTATACAGTGGCAATTCTAAAAAAATTCGTCTTAAAAATAATTTTAAAAGAATAATAATCAACTATAAATAAATAATCAAATAGTAAACTAGAAATTCAACTCCACATATCGTTGTCAATTCCATTTGAAAGAGTTAATCTTAAATCAAGAGTTCACAACTAGTATTTCATTCATCAAATTCCGAACTCACGTTAACCTTCGAACAATATCGAAGAACGAAAAAAGAAACCGAACAATTCATCTTCACGGAAATTAAATTCCTCATTCAATGCAAATACATTCCCGAACAATAACTCAAAAAACATCTCAATGATACTTATTTCGCAATTACTGCAAAAACCACAAAGAGCTTTACTTTTACATTTTCACCTCGAACTTAATTCATACCCATTAATATATTTGCATCACTGAATCTTCAGCTGTCCTTAAAACTTGCATACCAGTCATCCTTCGGAAGGGAATATTTTAAGGTCTTTTTATTTTCTTTCTGCTTATCCCACGTGAAAACATCAATTAAAACGTTTTTGATACAGCTGCGAACGATTTGGGAGTGGTCAATATGCTGCTCTACATACTATCTAGATTAATAGTTGGCTGGACTGTGGCTCAGCAGGAAAATGGGTCGTTTCTAAGTACAGATCAATAAGTGCAACTATCGGAAAAGAAGTATGGGTGATATGTAAAGAGGAATTTATTCAACGTGGTCTTAATGGAATAAATACATTGCTTTTTTTAGTGGGAAAAAATATTCATTGAGTCTTCGGGCCGGATTGGAAGACTTCTCGGACTTAAAAAACAAAATGTGAAGCATAAATAATGATCATATAAGAATGGATGAACATCGATATAAGAATTACAAAAAAGTGATGAAATCTATAACTAAACGCTTAAGATATCCGACTACGTTCGGAACCGTGATTTTAAAAAAGTGCATAAATGGATAATTTTCGGGATATTTAGCGTCTCTTAGATTACAATGCATGTATAAAATTGTTTTAGGACATTTTGACCAAAAAAATTATTTAAATACATTATTTCGGCAAAAAATTAATTTAGAATATATTTTTTACAAAATGTTCTCCAATTGTGAAAAATGCCTGTATATAGCTCAGACCTCTGTACAGAGGCTCAACTATGATTTTTGAAAAAATCACTTTATTTTCCATTACAGCCAATTGAAATAATTATCGGACCTTTTTATCTTAAAATTGATCCCCTCTGTTGTCGTAAAATATGAATAAACTCACCTTCTAAGTTATGTATTTCAAAAATTGTTGTTGAGCCTCTGCCTGTATATAGCCTCTGAGCTATATACAGGCAAAATATCATTATAATAGAAGCATTTTTCATAAAAGGAGAATATTTTGAAAATGGGTCATTCTATGTTCATTTTTTGTCAAAATATTGTGCTTAAATAATTTTTATTGTAGTAACATTCTTAAAACAATTTTATATACATTTTCTAATCTAAGTGACTCTAAATATCATAAATATTATCCATTTATACGCTTTTGTAAAATCATAATTCCGAACGTAGTTGGATACCTTAAAAGTTGTGTACACTAAAAGATATCCTACTAAGTACGAAATTAAGAAACAACTACAATATTTAAAGCTATGTTGAGTTGTTTTTAAGTGTGCGAAGACTTTTGTGGTGCAATTTCTTACTGGTTTTTTGACTATTAATTTTTTAAAATAATAGTTATACTACATTTTAAAAATGCAATCTGTTTTTTTTTCAATTAGAACACAAGCTGCAGATATTATAAAAAAAAATACAATTCCGATGTGTTAATTTTTTGTTGTCGAAAACATTCAATTTTATTGAAAATTGCAAGTGTAGGAATATTTTTGTGGCCCACTGTATATCGTATATTTTTTAAGTATTCAATAAAAAAAATATAAATAAATGAAAAAAAAATGTCGAAGTTTATGCAAAAAAATATGTCAGAGCTAAGTGTTTCGGTTTCAAAAGATTGAGAATCAAGGCCGTATATCAATATTACTGACCCAAAAGAATATAACTTCCTTTTTTTTCCTATTGGGGCTGCGTATTTGTATTTTAAGCTTTGAAAACCTAGTACATTCCCCAGGAGTGGGTATCGCTTTTCAAAGCGGTACCATATAGGCGATACCAATTACCGCAAGTAATTTTAACATCCAGTTTCTTCCTCAGAGCGAGGCACCTGAGCTCTTAACGATGCGAACCTGCACTAGGATTTAATTTTCCTGAGAGCATCCAAGCCAAACAGACACTCTAGGGATCTTTTACATGCCGTATAATCATACGATATAGCCGCTGAAAATTTTCTGCATCATGAAAATCCACCGATTTGGGCCGGTGTCGAACCCACAATCTTAAGTGTAGAAGGCCATCGACAAACCAACTACGCCCCAACAGTGGCGTAACGTACACCACCGCAATCCCCGCATCGCTGAAGGGGGCCCAGGGTTCTAAAGAGCCCAAAGCCTAACTGCTGCCCCTTTGTAAAATCCAACTTGGAGGCCCAAAACCGGACTTTGTAGGGGGCCCCAAATGTTCTCCATTACGCCACTGCTTCCTGAGGAAGGAACTACTTCCTGAGGTAGGAACTACTATATAAGGAAGGAACTTAAACTTCCTTATTGGTGAAGGAATACACATACAGGCTGCCTTACATGTCAACCGATCCCTCAGAGAAATTATAATTTAGTTTTCTTACTGTTTTTTTGCCTGATACACATATAAGCAAGATTCAATTATTTTTGAAAATTATTATCCAGAAAGAATTCTGCGATATTCTTGCAAGCTGTCTCCGAAAAAATTAATCGTAAGAACAAATTTATTTCAAGATGCAAAATTTTAGCAGATGGTACAGTTCTGTAATGGATCACTTATTTACGCAACCATGACTAGATGAGTTAAGAGAGATAGGTTAAATAACTAAAATACATAAAAATATATTCTTTATTTTTGTGTTACACTTAAAATGTGAAGTATCATAACGTATTTGAATCTAAATAGAGTAAATCTATGTTTGTTTTGTTCCATGTTCTACTAAGTAAACGCAGACGATAACTGACCTGCATAATAAGTGTTCCATGGAATGTAATCAAAAATCGATTAGTAGGATATTACTTATTCGCATTGCAAATATCGTTTCCCTGCTATGAGAACATTGATTTTTTTATTGTTATTAGTTTAACTGAAAGTTCGTGCAATAGCATTAATTGAATTAATTGCTTAATTTAATGCTATTTATGTAGATGTCGTGATAAAAACAAAGCATTGGGTTAAGAAGCAAGCACAACCAATTAAGGTTTAATTAATATTCCTTCCGATATTTTACAATTTTTTTCAATTCCTACTATTAGTTCACTCTCTCCCTATATATGTATATATACAGTGGGCCACAAAAGTGTTCGTACACTTGCAATTTCTTATAAAATTTAATGTTTTCGACTAATAAAAATTAATACTTTGTATTTGTAATTTTTTTATGATATCTGCAACTTGTTCTTACTGGAATGACATAATTAATTTTTTAAAAATAGTATAACTATTTTTTTAAAAAACTTAATTATCAAAAAACTACTGAAAAATTACGCCTCAAAAGTCTTCGTACATTTAACAAATATCTCAACTTAGCTTTAAAAATTGTATTTCTTTCTTAATTTAGTACTTAGTAGGATATCTTTTAGTGTCCACAACAACTTTAAAGCGTATTGGTATAGATTTAATCAGTTTTTTTTAATTTCTGCATCGATTTTCCACTATTCTTCTGTGATTATTGTTTTTACTTCACATTATGCGTTTATGTGTCGTGTTTTCTTTTTTTACACCAAAATCGCTCTACTGGGCTAAATAAAGTGATTGAGGTGGTTATTTCATAATTTGGGGACAGTTTTAGAGACACCAGTGGCGCACATTGAGAGCAGTGCGCTTGACGTCATTATCATGTTAAAAAAGGAAGTCGTTTCCAATATCCAAATTTTGGGCGGATAATTTAAAATTTCTCTTTAAAATATTTAAATAAAGCTCATGATTCACAATATCAACAAAAAATACCAAATTACCTACTCTGTGACCGATTTACATCCCCACGCAAGAACACTTCTACTTCCATGTTTTATTGATCCAACTAGATTCTTGGAATTATAAGTTTCAGAAAATTCAGAATTGACAGCAACTTGATTGGGATGACAGACAATTCAACGTTTTTGGTTCCGACGGGCCTATAATAGCTTATAAACGAAAAAATAAGGAGTTTAATCGTATGAATTTATGTGGAACAAGAACTCCTTCACTTCCATGTTGAAGCATGGAAGTGAAGGTGTTCTGGCGTGGGGGTGTAAATTGGCCTCAGAATTAGGTAATTTGGTATTTTTTCATGGTATTAGGAATCATGAGCTCTATATAATTATTTTAAAGAGAAATTTTAAATTATCCGCCCAAAATTTGGATACTGGAAACGACTTCATTTTTTAACAGGGTAATGACGTCAAGCGCACTGCTCTCAATGTGCGCCACTGGTGTCTCTAAAAATGCCCCCAAGTTATGAAAACACCTCCTCAATCACTTTATTTAGCCCAGTAGAACATATTTGGTGAGATTCTGATGTAAAAACAAAAGAAAACGTGACAAATAAACACAAAATGTGAAGTAAAAACAATAATCACAGAAGAATGGAGGAAAATCGATGCAGAAATTACAAAAAAATGATTAAATCGATACCAAGACGCTTAAAAGTTGTTGTGGACACTAAAAGCTATCCTGCTAAGTACTAAATTAAGAATGAAATTCTATATTTAAAACTAAATTGAGATTTTTTGTTTAGTGTACGAAGACTTTTGTGGCGTAATTTTAGTAGTTTTTTGATAATTAGTTTTTTTAAAAAAATAGTTATACTATTTTTAGAAATTTAATTATGTCGTTTCATTAAGAACAAGTTGCAGATATTATAAAAAAATTACAATTACAATATATTAATTTTTCTTAGTCGAAAACATTAAATTTTATAAGAAATTGCAAGTGTATGAACACTTTTGTGACCCACTGTATATATATATGCCGTAAAACCCGGCGTATAACGCGCACTTTTAACACAAAAAATGAGGTCGAAATTTAGGAATTTTCGTTATACGCCGGGTATAAAAAAATAATAGTTTCAAAAATAAAAAAAAGAGAGAAGCATAAGAAAAATTAGACTTCTACGCATATAGGACTATTGTTTATTTGAAAGAAACGACAAATCGAATGAAATTAAAGAATTCTGATTCTAAAAATATACTATTTTTCAAAACTCTGGAATAATACCTCGAATAAATGGCTTAAAAACAGACCAGCATTGTACACGCACATTTCTCGTTCTTTCGCAAAAATGAGGGTGCTTGTTATACGGCGAATATACCTAAAAATTAAAAAATGCAGCTTGAAACTATGGGCACGCGCTGTACGCCGGATATATTTTACGGTATACATATATCTTGTTCAAATTTTCAATAATTAATAGAATACTTTATATTCATCCATTGAAGTTCAAATAAATTTTTTGAAACTTGTGTGTAGTGGATGAAACTTGATGTTTATACATTTTTTCAAATATTAATTCGTTAATTAAATTAAAAAATGAATAAAGAGTAACAAGCAAAAAATAATAGTCCAACACTATATATAGAAAGGAAACTCGGTCGTAGTGTCCCTGTAGCACAATGGATAGAGCTTCTAATCCGGAGGTCGTAGGTTCGAATCCCTCCTGGGGTTGCCTATTTTTTTTAAAAAATGTTATTTCTTTTCTCTTTTTTAGATACTATTTTATTATAATAATTAAATTTAATGACTGAATAAATAGTAACCAAAAAAATAAGAAATAGTCCAACACCATATATAGAAGTAAAATTGCTTTCTATTTTGTCACTTAATATTGTGATTCTGTCATATGTATACACTTGTAACTATTTAATAAAAGTAAATAAAATAAAAAAAATGTGTTGACCTAAGTAGGAATTGACTTAAAAACACTTTTTACTTTATGTAACTTGTTAAAAATATTTTATATCCATACAAACTAACTCGATGGGTTAAAAATAGTTGCAACTCAAAAACCTTAGAAAGGCTATACAATTATTCTGGTTGGTTTTAATGGGCATAATACATATTCAAATACTTATCCTTTACTTAGTTATCTTAAAGGGCTTATTATTCGAAATGAACAACAAACAATGATTAAGAGCGTTTCCTAACAGTAAATACAATTTAAATGTTCTCTTTAAACAACTAATGTTTTGCACGTGTAGTGAGATTGTAAAACATACTTTAGCTTGTGTATCTTAAACGTTTCGTTTTCCTTGTACGAGAGCACAGGTGTAATTCTAGGAAAACATGTCCAGGTGTCCTTGATTATTTCAACCCACACAACTCTCACGCATTGAAAGCTTTCATTCCTTTAAAAATTATAAATGGAAGAATTTATTCAAAAGATTAAAACGAGAAAATGTTTTTTAATCGTAATTGTTTTTTTTCTTTCGAAATGAAAGAAAATGCTAGTTCAGGCTCTGTACCGAAACCTTAGCTATATATATATAGGCATAATATTATAGAGCCTTTTCCATAAAAGGAAAAATGCTTTAAAAATGTCATTTTTCACTAAAAAAATTAATTTAAATAATTTTTATTGTAATAATATTCTTAAAATCATTTTATAGAGGGTGTGACAAAAAAATTCGACACTAAGTGTGCAACTTGAAAAAAGAAGGGGGTTGGCAACAACTGTTTGTGACATCATCCTACAACCCTCCTCTGTCCATGTGTCTAGTTTCGCCTTAATCAACCACGCCAGTTGGGAGTACTGCGTCATTGAGTGAACACGTGCAACTTCATTTTGCCAGGAAATATGTCGAATCAACATCAAGCTTCTAGTGAAACTTAAGAAATCAGCCAAGAAAACATTTCAAATATTAACGGAGGCTTATGGCGAGGAAACTTTGTCTTGTGCACATGTGTTTGAATGGCATAAGCGGTTTTTAGGGGGGGAAGGACAGTGTGGAAAATGATGAACGAGCTGGGCACCCAAGATCAGCGATTACAGATCAAAACATTGTCAAAACTCGTGACATGAGTGAGTTCCCACTCACATCAGTGGTCAGACTGTTAATCAGCATTACTACATTGAAGTACTAAAAAAGGGCCAGAATTGTGGAGTGATGGCTGGCTGTTGCACCACTCAAACGGCCCTATCTGTCAAGAAGTTTCTGATCAGTAAAAATATTACTCTGATGGGGCATCCTCCTTGTGTACCTGATTTGGCCCCATGCGACTTTTTTTTTATTTCTTACAGTGAAATCTTGCCTAAAGGGAACCATTTTACCTCAGTTGAAGAAGTTCACGCAAAAACGGAGGATCTCCTGAAGGACTTTCCAAAAACCTCGTTTCAGAACTGTTACCAGCAATGGCACCACCGATTGCAGAAGTGTGTGAATGCTGGAGGGAACTATTTTGAAGGTGATAATGTCCCGGAGAACTGATTTTATACGTACAATGGTTTATTGGACCAGTCTCGTTTCTTTATGCTCACGCGCGCACGCACGCGTGTGTGTGTGTCACACCTGGTATGTTTATTCTAATTCAAGTGACATTAAGTATCAAAAAGAATTATTCATTTGTACGTTTTTGCAAAAATCACGGTTCCGAATGTAGTCGGATAGCCTGTAAGGGCGCCCCCCCTCTTGGGTGCCCTTCTCCTAGATCAGGGATGGCGAACCAGTGGCACGCGTGCCATTGATGGCACGCGACACAATATTTTGGGCACGCCACCGATCAAAATGGTTTGCATTTTAATTCAAAATAACTAAGTTCAATATGAAGTATTACGAGAAACGTGAGTGACGGATCGCAGTTTTCAGCGAGATTTTTTCAGTTCAAAGAATTATCGGAAACTCTCAAGTTTTTTATGTACCTTGATGTGACTTCATTTAATAAACTGGATTTATCCCAATTCTATTGGTTGTAAATTGAAAAATTTTGAGAGCAACTCTGATTGATTTCCAGTCTAGTTCAATATGGATTCGCAATATAAGTAAAAATGCTTGTAATGAAATTTTGGAAACATTGAATTCTATTCTAGATACATTTAACTGTTTAAGAAAACTGGCTCATGCTATTTTAACCATATTTTCATCTATTTATACCTATGAGTCATTATTTTCAGAGATGAATAGTATTAAAGATTCATTTAGAAACCGTTTGGAAGATGGTTCCATTTCAGCTTGCATTCTG
Source organism: Trichonephila clavipes (assembly GCA_019973935.1). Taxonomy (NCBI): domain Eukaryota; kingdom Metazoa; phylum Arthropoda; class Arachnida; order Araneae; family Nephilidae; genus Trichonephila; species Trichonephila clavipes. The sequence continues at coordinate 168,688 of BMAU01016369.1, read as the reverse complement.
GTAAAAGTAACATCTTACTATCCTAATACATGTTATTTGCCATCTGATCTATCACAACAGAATTCACAATAATGTTACTTTAATTTCAATTACACGTATAAATAAAAAAAATTACTACTATACTGTGCACAATGTATTTTTTCGTTGTAATTAAAGAGTTTTAAGTTGTTAGTATTCAGTTTTTATTCTTTTCTCAATAATCACAAGTCAAAATTATTTGATGGCACGTCTCTACCTTCTTAAACATTTTTTAAAGAAAAAATGGCACGTTGATCCAAAAAGGTTCGCCCCCCTGGCCTAGATTATCAGCATGAGCAAGAGGTATAGGAATAAATAAAGAACCAGAAGCTGCCATGATCTTAATATGACTTTATTAAGATCTTAACTTAAACCAATAACAGATTAGATAATAATATGATATGTTAGAGAATCTACGGTGGAGAAACACACAATATATAATACCGAAATAACGTAACCCGGACCACTATCAATAACTAACTCGCCTATGCTCAATTTCAATGTAAATAAAGATCCGAATATTAAAATGGTAACTCCTACATTAATGTCCGACGAAACAGCAATCTATCTTATCCTAGCTGAAGTTGCGATTCACTAGCGTGCAATTGTATGCACCTTGACTAAAGGCTCTCTGTCACGGGTAACCTCTCATTTCTCGAAATACTCTTAAACACTTGCAACACGGTCTACCATAACATTCCCCAAATGCCACCTTGCTTACTCTGCCATTTAAAAGCTTCCCAATTTGCATCTTTCACTCACGTCTTACTTCTCGGGCTGGTTGGAAAAGTATTGCCATTTATTCGGCCCCAAAGAATCCCAAAGGACATGTTAATGAAAAAACGTATGAGTTCGTCACAAGCCTAATAATCTTTTTTTATTTATTTCTGTAAAACCTAAGCTAATTCAATAGAAATGATTCTATTTCGTTTATTCAATCCTCTTACTAAAACAAACACTTACGTCAGTATTAATTAGGAAAATTATTTTGTTCCTCTTAGGTCGTCTACGTCGATGCTACATCTGCCGATCCCGCGGTGAACTGGGAGATTGCAAAGATCCCTTTGAATACAATGCTACGAGTGTGGAAGATATTAGAGGCGTAGAAGCAGTCCCGTGTGCTTCAGGATGGTGTGCTAAAATCACAGAAGGCGAAACGGATGGTATGTGTAATGACATCGTTTCGTGTTTCATTCATTGTTGATATACATATAAATATGAATTTATAACATTTTATTTAACAACGTTTGGATGTTTTTACTTTAAGGCATGCTGATTATAATATTGAATTTATTTATAATTCTTGACGATACATAAAGCATGCACATAAGCGTGAATGAATTATAAAAATTCAGTGGCGAAACAGCCCATGAGGGCCAAGGCAAACTGTGCCCGTCTCAGTTTGCGTGACTTTGGGAGCTGAGGTGCAAGAGCAGATCCTACGTTCAGATGGTCAGTCTGCCGCGAAATCACGAGTGTTTAGTTCCCAAGCAAGCTTGGTACTCCTTTATCGACCCACTGAAGACTGAGTCAACCTTGTCCAACCCGAAATTTGAACCTTGGACCTGTGCTGTGGAAGCGCGATGCACTAACCACTCAATCACTGGGTTTCGCCCACTTACTTTATCACTAATTATTATATAAGCTAAAACTTGGGAAAAATTCGAATGAAATTTTACAATTCCTTGCAATTGTTTAAAGTTAATTGTGTGTGCTCTTATGTAACATTGTTTTTTTAAGAATCCTACATTTAAAAATTTTAACTTTTTCAAGCAATCTTGGTACTCATTTATCGACTCACTGCAGCGATGAAAGGCAGAGTTGACCTGTGGCACGGAAGCGCGGTACGCTGCCACTCAGCCACTGGGCTTCAGTAACAATAAAATACACGCTGAAAAGTTACAACAGACAAAATCGTGTAACTCCTCATTGTAACTGCGACAAATTTTCTGCGCACCTGAGTTTTGGGTACTCTCAAGCCCGTATTTTGATGTTAAAAGTTCACGTTCTATGGTGTTTTCATGTTTGTGGGGAAATCAGGATAAGAAACTCAGAATGGTTGATCAATCTAAGACCCTGCATTCAAGTTGCAACCCTCTGTCGGTGTAAGTTTGAATCCCATTTCTTAGAATGAATATGACTTTTCATGCCCTATTTATCAAAAATATTGTTGGTGTCTGTAATATTAAATGCATTTAAGCTTAAGTCTATTAACAGTTAAAAAAATTTCTCATTCCAAATGGTTTTAGCTTATATACTGCATCCCTGAAATTTCGAAAATTTCCTTTTTTCACATGGTTTAACTCGCTGATTGGTCAGATCTGATGGCTGCTGCAATATTGCATCATCTCGCCCAGTGGCGTGGACGAGAGGGGGGAGGGTCTCGGGTACGGACCCCTCATCCCCGATTGTCATTGATTTTTCTTTCGATTGATTATAATCCTCTGCATATAGTATGTAAAATTTCATTCAGTATAAAAGTTATTAATAATTAATTTTATAAATAAATGCTAATTATTTTTCAACAATTGATTTTTTACTTTTTTCTGTTTCCGAAAAGCGACACAATCAGAAGAATATGTTGGACGTGTCGTATTGGAGCATGATATGAGAAAGGTGGACTTTCGACCCCCCCCTTGAAAAGTTCTTATTTGGGCCACTGATCTCGCCACAAAATTGAACAATGGGATACTTTTTAAGATCTAAAGTTACAGTTAAAGTTATATTAAAAGAAAACCTGCAAGGAAAACAAGAAAAAATAATGTCGAATGTGTCATTGTATTTTCACTATTAAGAAAATAATTTTATATTAAAATTAACTAATTTTAAGGAATAAAGTATACCAGTAAAATTAAACATACATTATTTTATAACTAGAACACGGGACAACTCAACTGCGTGTGCAAGGGGATATCGAAGATGTTTCTAGTGAACTGAGCAATGGGGTTAAAGGTTTCACTTCTTGGATGAAACGTCCAGAACTCAATTGCTCTCGGCGAGTTAGGATCTAATAAAACCAGTTCAAGATTTTTGGCCACCATAAAATGTTGTTAATGTATCCGACTACGTACGGAACCGTGATTTTGCAAAAGCGTGTAAATGGATAATACTTATGATATTTAGTGTTACTTGGATTAGAAAATGTACATAAAATTGTTTTAAAAATATTATTACAATAAAAAATTATTTAAGTACAATATTTTGACAAAAAAGGAACATAGAATGACCCATTTTCAAAATATTCCCCTTTTGTGAAAAATGCTTCTATTATAATGATATTTTGCCTATATATAGCTCAGACCTCTGTACAGAGGCTCAACTAGAATTTTTGAAATATATAGCTTAGAAGTGGGTTTATCTATGTTTTACGACAACAGAGGGGAGAAATTTAAAAAAAAAACGCCGATACTCATTTCAATTGGTTGTAACTCTAAAAATAATGTGAATTTTTCAAAAGTCATAGTTGAGCCTCTGTACAGAGGTCTGAGCTATATACAAGCAAAATATTATTACAATAGAATCATTTTTTACAAACGGAGAACATTTTGAAAATGGGTCATTCTAAGTTAATTTTTTGCCGAAATATTGTATTTAAATATATTTTTTTTTGTCAAAATGTCCGTAAAACAATTTTATACATGTTTTCTAATGTAAGTGACACTAAATATCGTGAAAGTTATCAATTTATGCGCTTTTTTAAAATCACGGTTCCGAACGTAGTCGGATACCTTAATGCAAATTTTAGCAGTACCGAAATCTTTATAGATTTCCATTTTCGTCTTCTGTTTTAATAAACAGCCTTAAGAAGCTCCATCTTCATTTTAAGCAAAATAGCAGTTTGCTCCCCCTTCCCGAGGTCTTTATTATTGTACTCGAAAAAAATTCTTCTAAAATAGAAAAAAAACCGAACCCAAACTTACTGATTTTTACTCACCCTGCGATGTACTCGTCACCGAATACCATAGCCAACTGATGAGAGATGGGTACTTTTGTGTGGCCTTTGTAAGGCTAAAAGTAGCTAAGATAAACAAAATTGGCTCGTATCACTGACTATCCCAAGGGTATTATAAAGCCAAATTAGCCTCATTTTTGCGAACCATGTGAAACCAGCGCTTTTTCATTTCACACCCCTCTTAAATCTCGCGTGCACAGCTAGTGTTTTCCATATTTTCATTCCCAGAAGGGAAATTTTTTCATGTTATCCCTTTACCTACTTCATTATGATTTAATGCAATTTCTTTCGAGCAACATTTTTTTTAATCACTACATTGAAAATTGAGGAATATGAATAAATAAAATTCCCAACTTTAGGAAATTTAATGTTAGAACTAATTAATTAAATTGGTACTTTAAATTACCGTCAATACACGGAGGTTTAAAATATTCTCATAATACAAAATGACCGTATGACTTTTTTAACGGGGTTTTAACTATTAAAAATACTAAATAATCAGAAAACGCTATTGTTTTACAGAACAAAATATTTATTTTTAAAAATTATAAAATTTTAAAAATTTATTTATTTATTATACACATAAAAGCAGGTTTTACACATAAAAAATTGATTATATTCAAATAAACACTTTTTCTTCTCATTAATACACAAAAATCCATTGCATGTTGCGCATTTTGAGTGAGGTTTCGATTTAATGTTTTCTAAAGCACTGCCTCCTGGGGTAAGAAATGCGGAATTTTCTGAACATGAACTTCTGCAACTTAAGTCTTGTTCAGTCTCTTGATCATCTTCTTAAGAATCTAATGAAATTTCCAGCAGACAATTTTGATGGGTCTTCTTCATCTGAAGAATCATCTGTTACTGCTCATCACTACTTTCAAATGGTAGGTTTTGTAATAAATCTAAAGCCTCTTAAAGACTGAACTTTTTTACAGACACTTTAAGAAAAGGAAAATAATAATAATAGTGCTACAAATGTTGTGCAAATATTGTAAATAATTTGTATTTCGATGTGTAATGCATTTATATTACTCTATGTTATATTTGTTTTATGTTAAAAGTGTAATATTCACTAGCAATACCGTTGTTTACGCTATAGTGACGGTTCAATGAAAACTTGGCGAAATCTTGGCGATAGAGCCAAGTTGTCATTATATTAAACGACCAAGTTGGGCGTCAATTTGGCGACTTTGACGAACATTTTGTCGTTATTGGCTATCATGTTGGCGAGTTCGGGACCATCTGGATTCTTCTAAAAATTAGTGGATTTCTCCACTAATTTCACTCTCCATGACGCGTGTGGCTTTTTCTTGAAGATTCCACCGGTTCTATAAATAGAGCGGTGCTTGTGGCAACGAGTCAGTCTTGATTCAACCAGCGATTAGTGAACATTGTTTTGATTACCGATTAGCTCGGCTGTGCTTGTGAATAATCTTTTACATACGTGTATTTTAAAGTCTGATATTTGTGTTTGATTGCTGTTGAAGGTGGGAAGATCTTCGGAGATTCACTCTGTGAATATTGCTGCTGAATCCTGTATTAAAGAGCTGGATTTCTGATAATAAGTTCGCATCGCTCTTAAAGAAGTTATTTTTCTTTGTGACTGTTTTGCATAAAATCTTTGAACCCGGATCTATGTAACAATAGCATCTTGAGAACCTCCTATTATTGTTAAATCTCAGTTACGCACAACGGAATTTAAATGTTGCTAATTTTTGAATAAAGAATAGATATTTCATTTAATTGGTGGCAAAAAAACAAGCTCAGATTCAAAGTTTAGAATTATTTAAAAACAGTAAAAATAAAAAGCAAAATAATTAAGTAAACTAAAAAGAAATGCCAAAAGAATTATTGTACCTCACCATAATAATAATGCTGAACACAAGAAAAAACAACAATAAACTACATGGACGGAAAAAAGTGCATGAAAATACGTAGTAGTTTGTCGGGACCGTTGTATTTGTTCCTGTTAACCTATATTTCATCTTAAGCGTTTTCCCGTTAAACGTATTTCACTGTATATATTTCAGAAATCCTAGTTCACAATCAAGTCCTAGCAAAAATATTAGTACTATGGGGCAAAAAAGTCAAAGAAATTTCGAAAAGGAATATTTTATTGATAGAAATTCCACCCACCCCTGAAAGTTCTGATACTGAGAAAGGAAGGGAAATTTTAAGCACAAGAAAGCCTGTGCAGCGCCGAGCCATGCAGCTAGAATCGCTAATTATAGAAATTACAAGATTATTAATGACATAATTATAGAAATCATTCACATCACCCGCGTACACACATACACATAGAAATGCTGGAGTCATGAGGGAAAGAGAAAGCCCGTGCAATGCCGGTCCATGCTGCTAGTTTTTTATAAAAGCTGAATGTTTTAAAAATATGCAATTTTTTCTTCACTTTTTGCCAAAAAATTGCATTTTAATAATTTTTCTTGATATGATGTTTGAAAAACAATCTTATATGTATATTCTCTAATTCAAGTAACAATAACAAAAAAAAAAAATATTCATCGCTTTCAAAATCATGGTTCTGTTCGTAATCAATCCCCTTAAATATTGTTATTTTCAATTATCTCTCATTTTTATTTTGTATATAGATATATATTACAGTCCATTTCATTGTTTTATTCTGTACATTTATTCATTCATGAAATACACATTTTAATCCTCAATTATTTTTTTATTGTAATAAAACAAAGCAATCCTTTTCTGTCTCTTAAGAACAGCTTAATACCTTAGAAGAAGTATTGTTATCGAAGCATTTCGTTAGATTAAAGAAAAGTTTTCGATATTAAGTAAAATAAATCTAATTTTCGCATAATAATCAGAGCATTTAAAAAGTAATTACAAATTTTGAAGCGTTGAAAATACTTTTTGAATGAACAAGGTTAAGGTTAAAGAATTATTGCAGATTTGAAGTAGTATTACTTGACAGATTTTCTGCATTTTTTAATCCGGTCAATGATTTTACTGTCGAGTTTTCAATGGAAATCAAATAACTAATAGGACAACTTTAAAAGATTAATTCAGTGTCTATGATTAATTATTATTGGTAGAAGTCTGTTGCGCTGAGATAATTAAAAATAATAATAAAGCTTTAGGTTATATATATATATATATAATTAATTCTTTTATTTTTTGTCAAGCATTTTATATCAAAGTTAATTTATTTTTCTAATTTTAAGATTTATTTATTTAATGTTATTTAATTTTAACTTCTTTTTCTTTTTTAGTTAAAAAATATGTACGTTAAGGTTGATGAAAATAATGTTTTTCAGAATTTCAAAATTTATCTATGCGGAAAAGATATCCTTTAGTATATAAATGAAGAAGAAAATAAAATAAATAAACTAATTTTTATATTAAATACTGCCACAAGGGCAACGGAGTTTAAATACTTAGGCTTTATATGGAAAAAAAACCCAAAATAATTTTCTGTTAAAAGTGAAACAGGTATTTTAGTACTTTTTATTAATTATTGAGTGAGAGGATACCTCCTGAACAGTTATAAGAAGAACTTCAGGAACATCATTTAACAGCTTGTTTAGTATTAAATTTTTTAAAAAAACTTATTTCTCTGAAATGACAGTTCATGATAAGGTGGAAGAGGAATAAATGATAGTTTAAATAAAAAAAAAAACCTGCTTTTATAGATCATCGAATTAAGACATTGCTGACACATCCTCCCCTTTTTCACATAAAGAACACTTTTTTGTTGTATTTGTATTAACCATAAGTGTTTTCGCTTTAGGGTTGTAACTTAATCTTTTAGTCACCAAATATGGAATTAGTCGCCAAATCTAGAAAAGGGAGATTGTTGATCCTGATTAGGACAATGGAACAAAATTATAAAATTATTGTATTGTCATCGGTCCTTGACAAGTGCGCAAAATTTCGAAATAATCAAAATTTTTAAAGTGGTTAAAATCAAGTTCAGAGGTTCCGTTACATGCAGGTGAAGCTAATAAAAACACTTAAAAAAGCTTGGATCGAACGGATCAGACGGTGCGGGGAGGGAGAGCTTCTTTATGAAATGTTACAATTTTATACTATACTACTACTCAGTACTTATCAATCAGTAATCATTACTTTTGATTACTTCTGTGATACCCCGCGTCCCTGGAGTGTCATTTCTTCATCCACGCGACCTAGATTTGTACTAGATTTGTAGACACTGGCTACCACATTCCTTTACTTGAAGTGAGAGACATCACCTAAAGCCACACCAATACCGCGCATGTGCAAGATGTTATGTTATCATGATATATAAAACGTAAACAATCAACATTCCCCCTTCCCCCAATGAGCCTCGGGAAAATTATGGAACGGTGGCCGGTCCGCCCTGATAAAAAGGTTGAGGAGCAATGCCATAGAGCAGGAGTGTCCAACCCAAATGACCTTGAGGGCCACTTCGGAAAAACGTTATAATCTTGCGTGCCGCAAATAAAAATATGTACCTTTATATCAAATTTGGGGAAAAAAACATTTATTGGACTAAAAATTTAAAACAGAATGAATTATTATTATTGTTTTCATTATTTTTCATGTATACAGACATAAATAATATAATAATGTTTTTATAATATAATAATAAAATGACCACATAATGTTTAAAATATTACGGTTGCCATTTTCTTGAAAATTACGAAGTTCCTTTTGAATTGATCTTTCGTTACTCATTGTTGAAATTTGATTTGTGCTGTCATTCTCAAACGATTAAGTATACATTGCCTGTTATCTTAACCGTCATGAATAATTTTTTTAAACTTTAAAAAACATCTCTGACTGCCTCTTGAGCACTCCAAAAGGAGAAGAGGAGGAGGAGAAACGAAAGTCGCACACGGAGAATCATGCACCATCCATAGTAAAGGATATGCATAATGCAATTCTGAATTTATTAGAAAAGTAATTTATTATAGCAAAATCAAACCCGCAACTGTTTGATGAAATATAAATCTATTTTAATCTAAAGGACGTTTCTATTATCAAAAAGGATTTATTTTAAAACAAGAACGATTAACAGGCTAATACATTGCAGATTTATATATATATACATACATACATACATACATATATATATGTATATATATAAATTTCCCCCAGGAATTTGTTTTTATACTGTAAATAAATTTAAAAATGAGAAAACTTTAAAAACCCGATATTTTTAAAAAAATTTTTTATAAAGAGTCGGCGGGCCGCGTGTTGGACATCCCTTCCATAGAGCATCTCACCTGCGTAGGTAGGTTTCGATTAATAAAATAATTTTCTCCATGTAACTACGATTCACCCTACTCAATGTTTGTAAAATTCATTCTATTTTTACTCTATATATTTGTTTATCTAAGTGTACTCTTCAATGTGTTAAATAATCAAAATCTCCGCAAAGGCATGGGTATTTGTAAATGTATAGTGCCTTTATGACATGGGGGGTACTCTAATTAGCTGTCAAACCGCAAGTCCTCTCGTAAGGTTGGTGGAAGAGGAAGAGAGATGGGAGTCCCCTTACCACTCTCAGGGTGTTCTCCCTCAAAATTGGGATGGAATCCATAAGAATCGTACTGTCACATGCATGGTGCTCAAAGCTACGGCTAACGACAGGTGTACAACCTAGCCTTTTGCCATGATGGATATCGTGGACCTCGATCTGGCACTATCGATCAGATGGCATTGCAACAACAACAATAATCAAAACCCTTTTTGAGAATAAATTAATGGAGTCTAATTAAAATTGATTGGTAATTAGAGGCTCTAGCCGTGGTATATTTTATATATTTGCTCATTTTTTTCCGATAAAAATAACATACTTCTAAAACATTTTGTTTTAGAACTTTACATTTGTTGATGTTCAGCACTTTATTTGCATGTAAAGCATTTTATATTTTCTGATTGAGTCAGTTAATTTAAAAAGTATGCATTTAATAAGGAATAAATGTAGCTCTGAACTTCGTAAAAATTTCTATAAGAAAAATTATATTTTCTTTGATTTAAATCACAAACTTTATTTTTCTCTCAATAACTTGAAATACACTCATGTCCATAAATTAAGGATAATTCAGAATCACACAGAAATTGAACTATAAAATAAAAATTTCTCCTGTAGAATTATCACACACATCTTGAAGAAGAATATGCAAATTACAGGAAACCACCAGATGGCGCGGATAGTACGTCACAATGACGAGAGTGTAAGAGAGGGGTATATAAGGATTGGTGGCAAAGAAGTAAAATTGTTCACAAGCGTTTTAAAAGCTTTTCAGTGCAATAACCGCTTAGTTATGGCACAAAGGAAGCATTTGGATGATTTTTTACTTGGTAGAATTATTGGACGACAGGAATGTGGACGTACCCAGCTGGAAGTATCCGAGGAACTTGGAATCGCCCAGAATGTCATCTCCAGGCTTTGGTAACGATTCCTAGATGATAGTAATGTGAGTAGATGTTACAGCATAGGTCGCCCCCGATGTTACAACGCCGAATAAGGACCGGTATATTTGGCATTTACTGCCAAAAGAAACAGACGGAGCACAGCATCAGATCTGTCTCGTCAGCTCTCTTCAGCTACCGGTAGGACAGTTTCAAGGCAGACCGTGTACAGACGCTTAGGGCACATTGGTCTATATGCTCGTAGGCCTGTCAGATGTGTTCCACTTACCACAACTCACTGTCGCCTGCGATTAACCTGGAGTAGAGAGCATGCATTGTGGACACCACAACTGTGGTCTTGTGATGATTTTCGACGAGTCCAGGTTTAGTTTGCAGTCTGATTCTCGCCGGACTTGAATATGGAGAGCGCCGGGTACCCGTTACCACCAAGAGAACACCATTGAACGACACCGTTACGGTGGTGCAAGATGGCTCGTTTGGTGAGGAATTATTCTTGGTTCTAGAACTGACCTGCATGTTCAGAGTGTAACGATGACAGGCCACATCTATCGGGATGTCATTCTGAAACAACATGTACGTTTGTTTCGGGGCGCCATGGGTGCTGAATTTCTGTTTATGGATGACAACGCCCGTCCTCACCGTGCAAACATTGTAGACGAATGCCTTCAATCGGAGGATATCACCCGTATGAATTGTCCAGCATACTCACCGGACTTGAATCCAATACAGCATGTGTGGGATATGCTTGGCCGATAAATTGTAGCCCGTCAACCCCCTCTCACCTGTCTACCGGAACTTCGGAGTGCATTGTGCTTGATGAGCAGTGGCGTAACGTACACCCCGCATCGCGGGGGGGGGGCAGGATTCTAAAGGGCCCAAAGCCCGACTGACGCAGGGGGGCCCAAATGTTCTCCGTTACACCACTGTTGATGAGTGGGGTAATATTCTCCAAGATCAGATTGATAATTTGATACTCAGCATGCCTAGGCGTTGTAAGGCCTGTATTGCATCGTCCGGGAGTTAATCATCATACTAACCATGTTATACTGTTTTTTGTAAATAGGTTCTTTTTTTGAAATTTGCTCCAGGGAGTAAAAATCGCAATTTTTATTAATTATGTCAAACATATAGCATCTTTTTTGCTCTTTACCTTTTGTTTAATAAATAGACTTTGCAAATAAGTCAAATTTGTTTTGCTTCTGTCTCTTTCTTTGCCTGAACTTCATTACCCTTAATTTATGGACATGAGTGTATTATCAGTAAAATAGATATTTTATAGATGCATTGTTAGTCATTTTAAATTAAAAACTATTTTTATTACCTCAAATTGTGTCATATTTATATTTTCCCCTAAACTATTTTGATCTTTTTCGATTCTAGATTAATATTACATCCCTCAATATGATTTTCTTTCACTTCATATTTTTCTTACTACATGGTATTTTTCTTTTTCAAAAATATTTCAGTCTAACTATTATTTTTGCTATTACCTAGCACGTCCAAGTTTTGCAAGAAAACTAGTTCGAATATATATATATATATATATGTATTGTGTGAACTGAAAGACTTTTGTACAAAATATTGTTGTTTCAAACTTATTGAATTATGTTGAATTTTTACCAGCTACATTTTTAGGATCGTTCTTGTGTTCTTTAGTTATTTATACTTCAGCAAAACTTAGTTTCCAATTACTGAAAATATTATTACATGTTTCTTTCAAACAATTTTTAGTTATTTTTATGAATGTGATTTGTATCATCTAGTATGATTTTTTAAAAAACTTTTTTCTAATCGATTTTTATTTTCATCGTAACTGTTATTTTTAGAGTTTTTTCTTTGTTTGTTGTTGTTTTACGTAAGATTCCTCAAAATATCAGTAGACTATTTTATATTATAAACAACCTAACACATGAAAAACTTATTTTTCAATGCTTAGTTAAAGTAAACGATCAAAACGAAATAAATAAACACTAACTTTTAACAATAAATTATGAACGTTGTAAAACAAATATACGAAAGAAAATTAAATAATTGAAATTCCTGAACTTTATCATCGATATTTTATTCTTTATTCTTCCATCGTAAGTCAATTATAACGAAGCTGAAAAGGTTAAAATGACTCTTCCATCTAGTTAATGAAAGTTTTCTTCGGAATAACTTTTTGACTTTATTATTATTATTATTATTATTATTGATGAAAGTATTTTCTAAATATTTTCATATGAAAGATTTGAGTGTTTTTGGTGTAAGTCTTACGATGTGTGCGATGGATCTATAATATTGAAACCCGCCACGCATGTTATTTTTTTTCTCTGCAGCAATACTCTCCTTGTGGAAAAATTCAGATTTACGGGCAAAGAGATCACTTCTCAGCATGAACTTGAAAAATAAGATTTTGTCAACCATGGAAGATGTAATCAGGGTTACCAGATTGGCGCTTATATCGCTCTCCATGAAAAACATGACGAAAAATGCAATATCACCAACAAATCCTCAAGAAGATTCCGAGGACGATCCCTTTAAAAATTACCACGAGGCAATTTAAAGGACTTTTGACACAAAGGTTGAGTCAGTTCTTAGAGATTGCAGTCAAGATCTATTTGTGCATTGACTGTGATTTGCTTAAGTTCCTGATAGTGGAATTGTTCTAGAGAGCCTTTTCTGGAAAAATGTAAAGCTTGTTTACGAGAGCGCTTTCCATTACCATGAATATTTTTTTATAATATTTCTTTATATCTGTACGTCGATTTCTCTTCGTGTAGTTATTTTTTGACCCTTAATAAATGAGTTATTATTCAAATTATTGGATTCGTCGACTGTTTTAATCCCACTCAAATATGAAACAATATTAATTATGAAGCACATTTAAATAGAAGTAAACTTAAATGAGATGTGTGGTTCAAACCCAAATAGAAAACATAAATTGATTTATTTTAATGACATTGATTTGAAATAATACTAATATGACGTATTTCTATTTTCTAACTACTGTGAATAGAGTTCATCTTAGTACTGCTGTTGCACGGTCTAAAAGACTGTGCTTGAGTAAAATTAAAATAAAACTAAATCTATTTGTTAAACCTCGCTGAAGTTTGGACAACATGCATTGTTTTCAGAAGTTAAAAAATGAAATACGACTAAATCATTTTTTATAGAAAGTCAAATTTCTTTGATATTTTATATTTTAAATAAAAAGGAGTTCTGAATATAATTATTATTCCTACTCTAAGTGCCTAATGCTTATTCCTAATTATTTTACACCAACATTTCTTTTTCGAACAATCGAACGAATTTTTTAAACAACAGACTGCTGCCATTCACAAGTAATAGTGTATTTATATAAATTTTGCCACTTACAGAAAAAAAAGAAATAATTATACAATTTTAAAGCTAGTGTTGCCATTCTAAGAATAAATAAATAAAAATGATAATATATTTTCAACACAAGCCACAAAGGAAATTTCTAACTTTCAAAAGTATTGTAGTGTATTTGTCATACAAGAAATGATTTCGAATGATAAACGCTTTGTTATATTTCAAACGGTGTCCAAAACCATGATATTCAACATTGACCTACATTCGTTATCGACTGTTCTATTAATGTTTTTTTATGTTGATTTCTTCCAGATTTCGACATTGCTACCGAAAGAATGTGTGTCCAACGTCCACCTGCGGATGGAGAGGAGCGATGTTCGGACACCATCATTGACCGGAAGCATGTTTACATGTGCTTTTGTCAAGGAGATCTCTGTAACGGGGCCAAATCTCAACAACTCATGAGCAATGAGTTTTTGATGCCTTTCATACTCGCTATATTTGCATATTACATCAATAAGTGGAGGCATTCAGAAGAGGATTCCATGTCAATGATTCCTGTTGGAGTTTTTTGTAGAGCTCTTATGTTTCGATGATCTCTCTGAAAACTGTGAAACGCAGAAGAGGAATTAATAATTTTTTACTTATGGATGTAAAAATGCCAGTATCATTTATTTACCTCAGGTTTTCTCTTAAATAATTGCTCAGTATTTCATGAAATGGTTTCAACAACTAAAGGGTTATGAAGATATAAATTAATTCCCTTATATTTAAATTCTATGTAAAACTATGCTTTTGAGATAAACGCAAAGCAAAAGAATTAGAAATTATATATTATTTTCTTACTTTTAAATTTACGGGTACATTGCTGTAGATTTTTTCGTAATAACATTATTATATCCAACAATCAGTGGAGTAACGTACACCCCCGCATCGTGGGGGGCAGGATTCTAGGGAGCCCAAAGCCTGACTGACGCCAAGTACCTCTTGGGGCCCAAAACCTGAATTTGCAGGGGGGCTAATATGCTTCGTTACGCCACTGCCAACAATTTTAATCTCTTTTGCTGCTCTTTCGCTTACTGTTTATGAGTTTACTTGAACTTTATCACAGGTACAAATAAACTGCCTGAGCAAGACTTGGTCTGTTAAAAAATCTCAACCAGTTTAAATATTCGTAAACAATACTGCTTCTATCATCTTTAATAACAAGTTACTAATGTATATTTTGTCTCCAATCATGAAAATAAATTTTTGTATAAAAATTATATTTCCTTTAATCTTTCAATAATTCTAGCTTTAAGGTGAATTGTAATTTAATTTTGAGAGAGAGAGGAAGCGTATTAATTTCAAAGGTAAAAGTTAAAAGCTTGAAATGCTGATTGTTACTCTTTAAAGACTGCATTCTTTTTTTTAAGAAACTTAAAATACTATAAAAAATTGTGTTGAACATTAAGAACCAATTTGAATTGAAAATTGAAAGATTTTTCTCTCTTTTTTTATGTTGATCCCTTTCATGTGAAAATTCTATGTTTTATCGATTAATATATTGCTTCAAAATTGTATGTTATCATTGTCGTGTGTATCTTTTTTTATTGTGTATTTTATACATTCATGTTCATTGTTTCATTTTTAATGCTTCGAAAACAAGTTTAAGTGACTATAAAAGGCGTTTGTTCGCTGTGCAATTAGTGCAAAATTTATTTTTAATTTTTAGACAGAGCCTTGTAAGCATTATGAGACCGAGGAAATGATTATACTCAGTGGCGCATACAGGAATTTTTCTAGGGAAAAAGGGAGTCCCGGATTAAAAGTCCACCATTCTAACATCCATACTCCCACCCAACATATTCTTTTGATTTTGTCGATTTTCGGGAACAAAAAGCAGTAAAAAATTAGTTATTGAATAAATAATTAGCATTAATGAATAAAATTAATTATTAATAACAAATACTTAATTAAATCTTACGTAATATATACATAGGATTATAATTCAATCTAGAAAAAAAATCAAGGGGTGTCCGGACCTGGATCCCTCCCTCTCCTTGTGTGCACTACTGATTTTGAATAGTATAAAAATATCTGGCAATTACTGTTTTGTGGACTTCGGTGTCTATTTAATTTTAGTTTATCTTAATAACTGAGCTTAATTTTTTATTATGATGTTTGGAATAACATTATAAATACAATGACAGTTCATTCGAACGAAGAAATTCGTCGAGAGAAGTCAAAATGTTATGTTTGCTTCTTCGAAATTCATTTGTAGTAATTATCTAGTCTAATGAAAAATATAATTTATATATAAGAATGTAAATAGATTGTTTAGAGGATCTGAAAGTGTGATCAAGAATGCTTCATTAGGAATATTGAATATTAGTTCAGTTCAGTTTATAATTTTAATACAATTTTTGTTTTTCCCAAAATTTTATTTACATGAAGGAAACTGTGTGATCAGCAGTAAACAATGTCTATTGTAATCATGTTGTGTTTATGCTCAAATTTTTAAGCTTTCACATTTGATATTCAAGTAATGCTATATCTGAAACGAAAATGTAAAGATGATATGCATTACTGGCATTGAGTGTGGCTAGCCTTGGAATGTAGAAAGGAAAATAATAAGTTCCCAAGTTATATGTATAGCTTTTTTATTTTGCTAAAATCTTACCTCACAAATCTTAAAAATATTTTTGTTGTATACAAAGAAAAAAAAATTTGAAGTGCAAATTGTCATTAAAATCTATTCCATGCGCCTTTTATACTAAAATAATAAGATATGTTATTGTCTTAACAGGTAATATGTATATAGAAAAGTTGAAGTCTTTGTTTCTTCCATTGTATCAAAGACTGAATGTAAACTTGTTAATGTGAGAAACTACATAGTTAAAAACTCAGCTATTTTATCCGTTATTTTCATAGTCATTCCTTTTTGAATAGATACTTTTTTATGTTTTCTGTATTATAATTATTGTTTAGAGTAAATATAATAAATTTTGTCTAATATCTATATTGTATAATCATATTAGAGAATTGTGGTACAATTCTTGTTTTTATACAGTTGTTACCTGAATAAATAGCTTTTATCATTATCAGATGTTATCCTCATTCATACATATGCTCATTAAATTTTCTCTTTTAATTACATTTGCAATGTAACGGATTCGATTCACAATCGCGTAACAGTTATGTAAATAAAAGGGGGAAATGTTCTAATTATTACAGTTGGATTGTTTAATATTGCTATATTTTCAAAAGCCTCAATTTATCAGCAGGTGTTACTTATAAAACCAACAATAATAGCAATAAAAACACGAGTTTAACTGTACTGTTTTTTTAATATAAGTCTGGAAAGTTGTTAGCCAGTACGTTTATTTATTTATTTTTGTACATAACTGTCACATGATTGGGACGTCAAAGGAATCGAACTTAATAAACTAAATTTGTGTTACGTCATATTTACATGATGAATGCAATCCCGTGTTTCCAGCCAATCAGTTCTTTCGTTTCGCTGTTGCCAGCTTTAGTTTTTTGCGGAAACTTTCTTTTAAAAAGTACTTATTTTTGTAAACAATAATACATTCATATATAAACAAAATATACTTGATTTAAAAGTGCATATAAAATACATAATAATATAAGAATTCTTTTTAACTTAGAAAAACTTTTAGAAGAATCTTAATACTTGTGGGCATATGTACTCGATAGCAAATATAAAAAATTTTCAAAATTTTTTAAGCAGAACAACTACAAGTCTAACGTGAGTTCTGAATTCAATGAAGAACACGAGATTACATTTATCAAGTGACCAGGGGTGTAGCTACCGCCGTATCAATGATACGGTGCCCCAACATATGTAAGCAAAATATCGTGAAATTTTATAGCACCCCCCCTCATAAATTTTTTCATACAGGGCCCTCTTTGTGCTAATTTTGTCAGTGCAAGTGGCTGTCGTGAATTTAGTCCATTGAGCCCTATTTTTCCCCAACAAAGTTAAATGAATTATATTCTTTAAAGGATCTTTTTATTTCTTAATTTTAAAAGGGATAGTTTCATAACCTCACCATAAACGCCAAATATATTTCTTTAAGTTATGAGAGTCTGGTGCATATTCCATTTTATTAAAATATACAACCTGTGACAATAAAGTTCGGTGAATGAAGTCAGAATGGCCTATCTGGCAATATTGGCGAAACAAAACTCTGCTCAAGCGTAGCGGCAGGTGTTAACTATCTGCCCCCACCATTATTCAATTGAGACTCATTTGTGTTCCGTGTAAGACTTGTTTCACAAAGTGCTTGTTTCATAAGTTGGTTCTTAACTAAGAACAGGAACATGAATGGACAAAAGATCAATTTAAAGTTTTGTTTCAATCTTGGCAAGACACCAAAAGAAACTTATGCGCAGCTGGTACGTGTTTATAATCAAGTACTGTCCATGAAGTTTGTGTACAAGTGGTTCGCCCGTTTGCGAAAAGTAAAGAAAGTACACTGGTGTGCAAAAATTAAGGACGAGACGGTTTTTTCAATATAACTTTGTACAAAAGTTTTCCAAATCAACACATTTAATACCGTAAGATCCCCAATTCGTAAGGACATGTGTAATGTAAGCAACACTTACTAAAAGAGAAATCAGAGGGATAAAAAGAAGCTTGATTGAAAAAGTAGCATGGAGCGCAATGCGACTGAAGGCCGAAACATCCCTGTGATGGGTGTACAGCAAGGAACATCCGGTCTTTAGTAGGGGATATGATCTCCCCTGACTGCTAGGCAGGTTTCACAGCGTCTGCCCATGCTGAGAATGAGGGTATCAATGAGTTGTTGAGACATTGCTGCCCATTCGTCTTGCAGCGCCAATTGAAGCTCCCGAATCGTTACTGGTGGTAAGGTACGAGCTGCCAAGCGTCTGCCTAGGAAACCCATACATGCTCGATGGGATTGAGATCCGGAGATCGTGCCGGCCAATCCATACGTTCAATATCCTCACTCTCTAAGAGCTGTTCGGCAGCTACTGTGCGATGACATGGTGCATTGTCGTCCATGAAAAGGAACTGCAGACCCATAGCGCCTCTAAAAAGACGCACATATGGAAGAAGAATCTCGTTACAATAACGGGTCCCGTTGACTGAACCTGCGTCGAAGATGTGAAGGTCTGTACGACTACCAAGCATGATGCCTCCCCAAACGAGAACACCGCGACCTCCTTACCTGTCCCTTTCAATGATGTTCGAGGGATGATTGCGGCTTCCCCGCTCTCTCCAGATGAGTATGCGATGAGAATCGCTACTCAAACTGAATCTGCTCTCATCTGTAAAGAGTACTCGTCCCCATTCATTGTCTCTCCAATTCCGGTGTTCCCGGCACCACAGAGAACGCCTTCTCCGATGGGCAGGCATTAAAGGTACACACCGTACAGGGCACCGTGCAAACAGACCACCACCGTGCAGTCTTCTGGCCACGGTAAAACGCGATATCGGTCATCCAGTCGCCTGTGTCGTGTGTCTAGCGATTTCTCCCGCTGTCTGCCGCCTACTTCTTCTGGCCTGTAAGACAATGTAGCGGTCATCTGAGGGTGTGGTTCCTCGTGGACGACCACTACTGAACCCCGGATAGCTGTAGTTTGAAATTGTCTCCAAAGTCGTGAAACGATGCTGTGAGCAATTCCGAACTCTGCAGCCACACTTGTCACACTGCGGCCTTCCTCCAACTTCCCAATGATTCGACCTCGGGTAAAAGCATCCAGATGTCGTCTAACAGATTGATTATTCTCCATTTCTCGCTGAGGCAGCAACTCGGTGTGATTTTAACTGCTATACGGCGTGCAATCTCTTTGCCAGAAATACTGATCTTACACCGACAACATGCTTTATACTACTCAGACACTCCCCCATTACGTCTACCTGCATATCTGCGCATGTGCTACCGTACATCACCTTACTTAATCTCCTGATTTGTCTTTCTGTCCGCTCTGCCTCTTCGTTCAGCTGATATGCTAATCTTTCGACTTCGTCCTTAATTTTTGCACACCAGTGTACTTCTGACAACCCTCGTAGTAGAAGACTGGCGACCTCCGTCAGTGACGAAAATATTGAGAAAGTGAGGAAATTAATCACTAAAGATTATCAATTAACTGGAGGCATGATAGCTGATGAGCTACATATTAACCTTAAATCCGTGCGGCAAATCATTACCTAGAATTTAGGGATGAGAAAAACGTGTTATCGATATTGACGACATTATTATTGACAATATTCCCAACATCCAACGAAACGTGACGAGACTTTTGAACTCCATCCCAAAAGAAGACTTCTTGTAAAGTTTCCAGGACATATATAACAGATTTCAATGGTGCATAGTTATGGGAGGTGACTATTTCGAAGTATAGTAAGGTAACTTTCGATAGTATTTCATCTACGTTAATGTTACAGGACTATTCACCGAACTTGATTGTCAATGGTTGTATATTTGTAATACATTTTGCAACGAATTAACTATACAACACGCAATAAACTTTGAAGGTTTCTAATCAAATACTAAAATAGTGATCAGTTTCCCTTCAAAAGAGGTTGGGCTGATTGATTGATTGTTTATAAGCGTCGCAATCGGAAGTAGCAGGAGAGCTATTAGCGACGGGGTCCTCGTATTTTTTAACACCGATTAAATCACAAGGATGACATATGAACTTGGCACATCCCGCTCTTCAAAAAATCTCTTCCTCATTTTTATTTTATTATTTGGTGGGGGTGCTAAACTTTATCATATATTTCCATATAGTGCTTTCACTAAGAAAGATAATAGTCCAAGGAGTAAGTGACTTCCCTTTTGCCCTATCTACCTAAAGATGTGAGAGGGAACAAAGCATGACCAGAACTTTCCATGATAAATCTAATTTATTATTATTCAGTTGTACTAGTAAACGACAAAAGGAAGCCCTAGGAGTGATATAAAGAAAGCAACAACCCTAAATAAATAAGCGCACGCAATCAGATCAATTTAACCTTATTCAATTCCTAATCCACTAATTTAGTATAGTCTCAAAACTTCGTCTTTAAGTCAAGAGATGCGTAAATCCTAAATCTCACCTTAGTAACGTTGCATTCAGATGCTCCTCTCCTTCTCCCTTACAACTACCAAACTCTAACATTATATACTCTAACTAATTTGCATATCAGGGTTTCTTCTTGAGAGGGATAGCAGTGATTTAAACGCGAATGCTAGCCCAAAGATTCCCCAAGAGGATTAGTTAATGAAGGTCTCGTAAAGACCCGTCACGAAGGGAACGCCGTATTCCACTGATTCCAAGCCTTTGCCGTTTGCGACGCCAGTGATGCCAAGCCAGAGCTCATTGAAGGACGAAGTGGAGATCTGTTGTGTTTTCTAATGAAAGCAGGTTCTGCCTTGGTGCCAGTGATGACCGTGTGTTGGTCAGAAGGAGGCCAGAGGAACGTCTGCAACCAAACTATCTGCGGTCTAGACACACTGGCCATACATCTGTTGTCATGGTCTGGGAAGCAACTTCCTATATATATATATGACAGCAGGAGCACTCTCAAGGTTATCCCAAGCACACTGATTTGCAATTTAACCAATTTGTATGTCAGTCTAGTAATATAACCTATAGTACTGCCATTCATGAACAGCATTCAAAGGGGAGTTTTCCAACAGGATGACGTTCGCCCTCACACCTCTGTTGTAACTTCTGTCTGCAACTGAGCACGTATGGGATATCATTGAAGACAACTCCAACGTCTTCCACAGCCAGCACTAACCGTCCCAGTATTGACACAATAAGTACAACAAGCATGCAACTCCATACCATAAAATGACATTCAGCACCTGTATGACCCAATGCGTGCATGTTTGCAAGCTTGCATTCAAAATTCTGGAGGTTATACCGGCTATTAATATACACTCTGTCGCAAAAATATATGCACCCAGAAGAAATTGAGCTACATTCACGAAATTTGGTATGCATGTAGTGTATATGAAAATAAACAAATGATTAAAAATTCAGAACAAAATATCATTTTATTAAGCGGTTACAGCTTGCAAAAGGTTAAAAATCAGTAAGTAGTAAAGCCACCTCTGGCAGCTATACAAGCCGAAATTCGGCGTGGTATCGATTCAATTAGATCACTTATGACCCCCCTGTGGAAGATCCTGCCATAGTCTTTGCATCTGCGCAGTTAATTCTCCTGTATCTCGGGACGGCTGCAGTTGCCTTCCCAGCGCGTCCCAGACATGCTATATTGGCGAAAGATCTGGTGACCTGGCAGGCCATGGTAGGACGTCATATCCTTGAAGACATTGTTGGGAGAGTCGCGCAGTATGTGGACGAGCATTATCCTGTTGATAAATGGCACCTGGGCGACTTGATAGCATGGGTAGCACAATCGGCGTTAAAATATCGTCCACGTATCTGCGAGCTGTCAAAGTGCCTTGAAGGACCACTAAAGATGATCGTGTGTCCCAAGAAATTGCTCCCCACACTGTCACACCTTGTGAAATTGCTGTATGCCGCTCGACAATAAATGCCGGATCGGACTGCTGGCCGGTGCGCCTCCAGACACGTGTGCGGTGGTCATCAGCACTGAGACTGAATCGGGATTCATCACTGAAGATGACACGTCTCCAGTCTGTCACACTCCAAGTTGCCCGAGGTCGGCAAAAATCCAGTCGACACTGCCTATGATGTGGGGTCAGTGGTAAGCGTCTTAGCGGACGTCGGCTCCTCAAGCCAACTTCGGTCAGTCGTCTCCTTATGGTTTCTCTTGATGGCACTGGATGTCTGGAAGGAGGTAAGTGGCGTTGAATCAATGCATGCGACGTTGTTGGTGCCGAAGTGGCCACTCTTTTGATTGCACGATCCTCGCGATCATTTGTGTTCCTGGGACGTCCTGACCCTCCGCGACGGTACACTCTACCTTCTGTGATCCACTGTTGCCAACACCGAGCAACTACCATATCGCTCCGACCGAGGTGGCGGCCGATACGTCTATTCGACCAACCTGCTTCTCTGAGGCCTATTATACGGCCCCTATCAAAGTCCGTCAGCTGCTCGTACTGCCGCCGGTTACGTCTTAGAGGCATCCTAAGTCTCAATATCGTCTATCAAAGTCATCAGATTCGTTTGGATAGCCGTACGGCGCTCGTACTCATGCTTTTAAACTCTCCCAGTTGCGCAACTAATATGCGCATAGCACACTTAGCCTTGTCTCATTGGCTTCGAAATTTTAATCATTTGCATATCTCTTACCAGACTACATTCTTGCCGAGTTTCGTGATTGTAGCTTGATTTCTTCTGGGTGCATATATTTTTTGCGACAGAGTGTAACAGCATTTCACATTTTAAATGCCTTTTCTTGGGCTTATAATAACCTGTGATCTTAAAAATTTAATCAATTAAGCATGTTAACTAGACAATTGCATTGTACTAATTTCATTACTCTACAATAATTTTTTCTTGGTGTTGGGACTATTTTTGCGTCAGGGTATAAAGGTATTAATACAATTATTGATATTTAAACATTTTATAAAAGGTAAAAGAGAATTTGCAGATATATATATATATATATATATATATATATATATATAACTTTTAAAGGGGAAACAAATGTAATTGAATAAAATCTTCCATTTCTCATTTTTTACGTTCGAATAAAGTTAACCAATCAAAATAATAAGCTAATTATATCAATAATAGGCCTAAACTAAGCGATTAATATCACTGCTCACAAAATTATATAAGAAGGAAAAAAGTCTTCGTAGCTAAAATAATGCTTTTCTTTTCTCATAATGCAAATTCCTTGAATTTATCGGCTAATAAAATTAATTTCGTATTAGTTGCGTATTTTTATAGATCACTAATACTCTGTAAATAAATAAATATTCGTTAGGTATCACTTGAAAAAAAATTAGTTTTTTTCCGCTTTGACGTAAATTCATTCAAAAACTTTGATTATTATTTTAACTAAGCATAGACTTGGTTTAAATTTATGTATGTGTTTGTATGTGCGAGAGAGAGTGTTATGTATGCTTGTGTGTACATTTCTTTTATGATGTAGTTTAATTATTATCTGTAAAACTTAACCTATAATGGAAAACACAAACTATAAGAATATTTAGCATTTCAGTATATGAGGAATAGAAGCAAGTTCATGAATCCCGGCATATTACTTAGCAAGTTCAGGTTTAAAAGAGAACCGCAGGATTATATGATATATGGGGCTAGCCTTCCCTTTTTTTTTTCTTTATATCATAGATATAGAAGAATGTTAATATTTTCACAAAATAACAGAAAAGTAAATACGAATGAATAAAAATCAATGAAATAAAAAAGGAATATATAGAAGTTCATTATACAAGAAGTATCAGATTGAGTAAAAAGTTTTCCGCCAAGAGGATATACCTCCATTCCAACTGCGGCCATTCCCATGGTAATTAATCTTTCTCCAAATGGGTTTTTTGCATTCTAAATTTGGAAGTTGAAACTACACGACTGTGTAATTTGTTTGTCAAAACTTTATTATCTTGTGCACCAAAAAAGTTTTAAAACGGAGCAGTCACGTCAACAGATCAGAACGATTATGCGCCATGAGTTCTGAAATAAACTCAGTACAACTGAATGCCACAAAATATGGTGTGTAAGTTCAGGTTTGAATGCTGTTTCTTATGATGCAGTAAAAGCTTGGTTTCGAAAGTTTAAAGGTGGGAATTTCCACACTGAAATGAACCACGTTCTGGCTGTCCTTCTGAGGTTGATTGTGACCAGAACAGTTAAAGCAAATCTTTGATCGATACAGAAATGTTTCAACACAAACTATTGCATTGGAGCTTGACGTTTGCGAAAAAACAACAGTTAATGCTCTCAAACGCTTACGTTTCAATTTAACTGCAGAGTGCCTCGCGAATTGACTGCTAAAGACAAGAGCAAGATAAAAGCGACCTGTTTGGCTCTGCTCAGAGATCAAATGAAAGAACATTCTGGACAGAATTGTGACCTGAGATGGAAAATAGGTGTACTACAACAATACAAGCCGTGAAGAAGGCTGATCAGAACCTGGGGAATCAGCAGGTTCGGTTGCAAAACGAACGCTTACTAACAAGAAGGTGCTTCTCTGTATCTGGTGGGATTGTTGTGGAATTATCTCTAAGGTTTACTTGAAAAGTGGCCAAACTATCATCATTACAATATGCAGCAAATGCTAATCAAAGTTAGCGGTGCCTTTTGCGAAAAATGTAAAAAAAAGAGTTCAGAAGGAAGGTGATTCTCTTTCATCAACATAACGCCCGGCCACCTGTTAGTACGATGAGCAGCCGAACGCTCTACACCCTGGAGTGGGATTTGATGCAACATCCGCCACACAGTCCAGCCATGACTCTTTCGAATTACTATCAGTTTTTACATTTGCAGCTGCAACTTGAGGGCACAGTCTTCACTTCAAATGAAAAAGTAATAAATGAGGTCAATCACTTTCTGGACTCGTGCACGCCACAGCGTTTAGCAGAAGGGATTGAAAAGTTGCCAAAACGTTGACAGATGGTTGTAGATTTAAATGGAGATCACTATCCTCATTAACTTTGCTTATTTTGTAAATATTTATCATTTTACAAGATTTTTTTGTGTGTGGAAAACGTTTTACTTAACGTAATAAACTTTGCAAGTAACGATCAAAAAGAAGCAGGACAACACAAATACAGTATACAGTGAAAATTATTTTACACGAAACTGAAGGGACTTGAAATATTTTTTTAGTCGGATACCTTAAAGGACATTGCAAAAAAAATATTTAATGAAATTAAGTTTATTACAGTACATTTAATTTACATATATATGCATGTTTTCAATAAAAATCAATGAAGCAAAATCATTCACAAGAACTTAATAAAATTTAATACAAAATTTTCAAGTTCTTCAGTTTTTGATCCACAGCCTTAAGAAGCTCCACCCTATCTATTTTAAGCGGAATAGAAGTTGGCTTTCCCCCTGAATTCTTTACCACTAAGCTCGTAACAAAATTCTTCTAAAATACTCAACCAAACTCATAGATTTTTACTTACAATGCAATGTACTCGTCACTGAATTCCAAAGCTAAGATGTGAGATGAGAAGATTTTGTATTGCGTTTGTGGTGGGGAAGAGCGAAAGTAGCTTAGATAAACAAAATTGGCTCGTCACTAACTATTTCGAGGGTATTTCAAAGCCAAGTTAGTTTCCTTTCTACAAAACATACGAAACCCCCTCTCTTTCATATCCCACTCCTTTTAAATCTCGCCTACGAGGCTGATGTTGTCCGCGTATTTTGTTTACTCCCAGAAGGAAAAATTTTTCGTGTTAAGCGATTTTCGTTTCATTTTATGAGAAAAAAATGAAGGAAAATACATGGTAGTTTGTCGGCCTAGCTGCATCCCATTGGTTCCTTCCTTCATTTGCCACACCTCCCACCCAACAACGAGTGCAACACCAAGCTCAGTCACTGCCAGATATGGAGTGTATGATTCTGCCGAGACTCCAGTCTCCAGTCAATTCTAAACGGTCTAGTTCAGGGGTACTCAACCTTTTTTTTCTGCTGGGCCGCATACATATGTCAGCTATTTCACGCAGGCCGCATATATGTGATAGTTATTTCACGCGGGCAGCAACATAAGGATAAATGTGGGAGGGGGTGGAGAAATGCTTTAAGACCAAGAACGCATTGGAAATTTAGAGCGTGGAAAATTGATCAAAATACTATAACTCCTGTTTTACTTTTTTTAAATTATTTTTTATATTTTTTATTTTTCTCACTAATACTAAATTAGAAGTATTTGGAAACACTCCTTAACAATTTCTACATATGATTACCAATAACCTAACGAACTTCATTGGATATCTTTGTTACAGCTGTGATATTACCGCTGACCACTTTGTTGATGTTCCAAAGATTATTCAAGTAAACCTGTTTATCCCCTCTTGAAAGAGATCTTCGAAGAAAGGTGTCATTGAATGATTCCTGTTTATTGGTGTGTTTTTTTAAATACAGCACTTTCTCGGCAAATTAAACAATTACTGATCCATGTTTGTTTTTCTCTACATAACAGTCAACCACCCAATCGTCTTGAAACGATATATTTTCTTCGAATATTTTTCACTTGCAAGATATGAAATATAGTTAGAAATTAGTTCCACCCACAAAATTGTAGCTATTCCACTGTTGCCTATTACCCCTAACCGTAACCATTACAAATAGAAAGATATATATCAATTAGTACCTATACGACACCGACAGTGAAAAGCAAAGTTGATATATTTTATTTCTTGACAAAGAATTCCCCACGAATTTAATTCTTAAATAAGTAAATTTCGCAGAGCAATGGGCCATGACTGGGCCACTTAAAAAACTCGGTGGGCCGCAGGTACAGTATCGCTGGTCTAGTTTATCGGGACCGTTGTATTATTTCGTGTTAACCGATATTTTGTCTTAAGGGTTTTCGTGTTAAAAGTTTTTCACTGTAACTAAATGAAATCTGCTTATTAAATTTTAATCAAAAGATCATTTGTTGACGGTGAAAATATTTCCTAATTTTTTTAAGACAATGTAGAAGTTTTCAAACCTTAATAATATTTTGTGAGTGTTTGGTTGCTTATTGATTTTGAACTTAGAAGTAACACGAAAGTTATTGGTGACGGACCTAGTAAACTGGAACCATGATCTAGTGATCTAGACTATGCTTACTCTGGCTCCTCACTTTCCAAATTTCTACATTATTTTAAAATGAACTTTGAAGCTAACTAAGCGTCGGATCTTAAGAGGCCCCAAGACTTTAATCAAGGACTCAACTGAAAAAGTTCCGCCCACGAAATCGTGACCTTGAACACTCAGTTACCTAGACCTAATATTTTTCGAAATGTGTGTCCCTATTACATTTTGTTCTATATTTATGTATTTTAAAGGCAAAAGAGTAGCCTGGATGATAAAATAAAGAACTCATAGCCATTGACTGGCGTGTTATAACCACAGAAGTATTGTATTGATAATTCTCGAAGGATTTAAAAAGATATTCAGAATTTATATATATATAGACAGGTTATTCTATAGTTCACAGTTGTAAGGGATACTGCGACACTCAACTTTCATTAGAGCTTCTTTTGGATATATTTTATTGTGTCCAGTTGTATTTTTCTGTCCAATACAAAAGTCCACTATACACATTGAATGTGCCTCATTAAATCACACTTTACAGAGATGACACCCCAATCTTTTTATCGCTGCAGATCGGTCAACGTTTCATGATTTTGCTGCTGCCCAATGAGGGAAGAACATTGGTTTTGTTCCTGTTTTAAATTATTTTTATTTAATAATTTCAATCAAATTGTATTTAAGCATGCCTTAAGAATAAAACTCAGTTACACCAAAAAGTGAATATTAAGTGAGTTAATATGGGATATTAAGTGATCGCAAAAGCCCCAGAGAAATATTCCACGGTTAATAAAATGGAGTTAATTTAATGTTCCTTGTGCAACCCGGTACTACTTGATCCACGCACTGGTACCAGTGGCCCAAGGGATGGGGACTACTGTTTTACACGATATATTTTTAATGAAATCAAGACTCGAACATGTGGCTTGATTAAAACATTCACACTCTATGCTAGTGAACATGACTATTTGGCTTGGAATTCAAATCATGTATAGAGTGTTTTTTTTTCCAGGTATAGAAGTTTAAATTGGCATTACTTTCCAAGATGGTGACCGATTTAACAGCTGTCAAGTGATATTATTCTCAGTTTGGTTAGGCAATTCATCATGAATAGACTCACGCCTGAACAACGCTTTCAAATTGTGCAATTTTATTTCGAAAATAATGGTCGATTTTCATAAGCGAACTTTGTTTAGCAATGAAGCGCACTTCTGGTTGAATGGCTACGTCAACAAACAAAACTGCCGCATTTGGAGTGAAACTAATCCACAAGTGTATGTCGAAACACCGTTACATTCAGAAAAACTGACTGTTTGGTGCGCTTTATGGGCTGGTGGAATCCTTCTTCAAAAATGATGAAGGCCACAACGTTACAGTCAATGGTGATCGGTATAGAGCCATGATTACTAACTTTTTCATTCCTGAATTGAACAATCATGATGCCCAAGAGCTGTGGTTCCAGCAAGACGGTGCAACATGTCACACAGCTCGTGCCACAATCGATTTATTGAAAGACACGTTTGGTGACCGCCTAATTTCACGTTTTGGACCTGTGAATTGGCCTCCAAGATCTTGTGATTTAACACCGCTAGACTATTTTCTGTGGGGCTATGTAAAGTCATTGGCCTATGCGGATAAGCCACAAACGCTTGACCATTTGGAAGAAAACATTCGCCGTGTTATTGCCGATATACGGCCACAAATGTTGGGAAAAGTCATCGAAAATTGGACGTCCAGATTGGACTACATCCGAGCCAGCCGTGGCAGTCCTGTGCCAGAAATCATATTTAAAATGTAATGCCATAAGATTATCCTTCGAATAAAAAAAATTCATTTCAATCGAATAAAACATCGTTGTTTTATTGCAATTTAAAGTTCTATACCTCTCAAAAAAACACCCTTTACATTGCATTCGGGCTGCAATATATGATGTGCATGCAGATTATTGGTCATATTTCATTCTGTTGAAGTTATAAAGTTATTTTTGTTCCTTGGTTATCTGTATGTATAAAAATGGATGTTCGTATATATGAACATGCATCACTTCAACCAATCACTATGAAAATTGACATGTTTATGTATTTTTTAGGAGAAGTTTTGTGTTCTTTCCTCTTTATTGCAGCTCCCCACCAGGTGGCGCTACAGCATATCTTCTGCACCGTTCAATCAATCGCCAAGTTGTCAACATGGTAGCCAAAAATTATGTTAACTTGGCTCTGTCGCCAACATTTTGCTATGTATTCACTAAATTGCCATTATAAAGTAAGGAACGGTGTTGCTTGCGAATATTACAATCTTAACACAAAATAAATACAACAGAAGGTAATATTGACGTATTATACATCCAGATATAAATTATTTAGACTATTTTAAGCATTCATTACACAAAATGTGTAACAATGTGTTATTTTTGATGAGCAGAGATGAGCTTAGGAAGGTGTTTTCAAAAATCAACCCACAACACAGTTACGGGACGTTATAAATAAGTAAAAGAAATCCTTTTTATCAGCTATTAGATCTACAGACTTAAAATTTAACAAACATAGTTTTTTTTTGTTCGGCTGAGATATGCAAAAAGCTTTTTTTGTTTGTTTGTTTAATTTGCAATTAACGTAAAATTAACTCATTAAAAACTTCTTTATCTTTCAACCTGTATTGTTTAATTTTTCAATTAACCCCTGCGAAAAATGGGTACACACTCTAGTTATTTATGAAATCTGAATATTTCTGTCAAAAGAACTACAAAAATAGCTATACATTAATGCAATATTGATAATCAACCTTCTCTCTGAATTATTCTTGGCTGTTTTCATCTAATGTCTCACATTTAAAACACACATGAACTAAAAAACAATATCTTAGTATTAAAATAAATTCCTGTTTCTGTAACAAGTGCATTCATTTATCAAACTGCGTTCTTAAAATTTCAAAACAATATTTGCCCCCCCCCACTTTAACAAGTCGTATAGTTAAATATAAAATAAATGCTAGAAAGCGAAATTTGTGTGAAGAAAAGAACTAACAGATTTAGATAGAAATAAGCAGTCTAATAAAAATGTATTATTCTCTGTCACATAGTGAACTCAACATCACTGACTCAGCTAGTTCTGAATGAGCCCTGTATCAAAATTCTTTTGGAGCCCTATTTTAGATGTGAAAGCCCTATTAGTGGGACTGTAGTTACACATGTTGGGGCCCCTGTAGCTTGGGGGGCCTCTTATAGTTTATACGGCTGATACGGCGTTAGCTACGCCCCTGCTCAACCTGTTGTGTTAATATTGGAGCAATTTTCAGTCTGAAAAAAAATGTTCCATGCTTATTATTTGGATGATTGAATTTTTATTAACGTCGCATAAAAAAGTGATACTTTAACTGTTGATACGGGCCACATAATTTTGAGTCATGGTCAAGTGACGAGAACGACACCTAAGCTGGCACCACCAGTGTGAATTTTTCCACTGGGGGCTCGGAGTAAGCACCCAGGTTCCTGGGGCTCAAAAGGGTGCGTGAAAAGGCATGGATAAGCTGGACTTAACCAAATTTTCTGGTAATAAATTTCGATTCGCCAGTCCAAAGGGGGCCCGTAGATCTGTGTCCAGGGCCCGAAATGAGCTTAAATCGGCACTGGGCACTACCTTTCCAAATTTCCATACAACATCAACTACACTGCAGGTCTTTAGCGACACTAGAGCTCGAATTCATAACACTCAGGTCATGGGCTCGAGACCATAACCACTAGGCTACGTTGACCTCTAAACGTTATGCAGAAACAGACTTAAATATTTGCTCGTTCTTGAAAAATACCTCCAGGAGGAAAAATTCTGTGAAATTTCTATTAATCCTGATGGTGATAGAATGACGTCTTACTTAACAAACTGTATTTTTAAGTACTATTTTTTTTATTGAATTCAAAGCCTTTAAGATTTTAACAAACTTTTTTTTCTTATTATTTGGCAACACTAAGCATGTAAACATAGATATGGTGATGCAATAGTTTTCGGCTTAGGATTCACTGTGTTAAAGGATTTGTCATTATTTCTCTCTTTTCGTACGATGTAATGTGTAAATTTTTATTTGATTTCAAATAACTGCAATATTATTAGTTGTTATGGTTTTCAAAATGTTTATTTTTTGGGATATTTCTTTAATTCCTTTTGAATGTTGGGTGCTAGTTTTGCATCACGATATGTGTAAACTAGCTAGAAAAAGTCTGCGTTCACGTACTATTACTTAATCAGTGGTTTCCAAAGTGGTCTATATCGACTCCCAGGAGTCTATGAAGACCGGAAAGGGGTTCACGTCAGTGAAAAAAAAATTTGGATGTCCATGAGGTGTAATTGGGGGTCCGTGAGGTGTAAGTGGAGGTTACGTGATATTGATTCTTATTAAACCAAATCGTGAATGGATTTTAGAAGAAAATCAGATTTTACTTATTTAATAGATTTATTTACTAAATTTATATTTACTAAATTTATTGAGGTTTATTTGCAATTACAAGGTGACAGTATAAATTGTATTAAAATAAGAACCATCAATCTAGTGTTTCTTTCAAAAATTAAGCTTGAGAAGTATAATATTGGACGTCACGAATTTTCAGTTACCTTATTTACTACGGACAATCTGCCAGGAAATTGACGCTTTAACATACATTCAACATTTAAATGCCCTTTATTTAGATTATGAAACTAGGTTTGAGAATGCTTTGACCATGGAACACTACAGTAGAATAAAGAGAAAAAGAGACGGAACATTACTCACCAAGAAAATTTAGGATTAAACCTGGCGAGATTGGTGACATATGTTGTGAAAATTTGTTATTGACGCACTAGATTCATCCCTCTCATTAAAAGCATTTGTTTGTTGCTCAGTTTTATTTAGCAGTTATTTTTTGTATATTAAATTAAATTTTAATTTAATTAACACATGTTTCTTAAGTTTTAAACTCTATAATTCACAATGATTAGAAATTTAAATCTTTTAAAGTAAGTAGCAGTATACCATCAGCTGTCAAAATGACATTTAAACTGATAGATTTAAAAAAAATCACTATTTTATAAGTTGGGGTCTACCCAAAGCCAAAAAACATGGCAAGGGGTCTGAGACAAAATAGTTTGGGAACCTATAGCTTACATGAACAACGAAAAAAAATGTTTAAAAATTTTTTTTAATTATATTTTATCTAGTTCACTTTACGTATCCAGAATAACAAAAGTAAATTTGGTTTGCCTTCATAGATTTTAAAAGAAAAATAGGTTTGTAGCGATACTAACAAAAGTCAAGTAGAAAAGGTCTGTGTTCACTGCTTTAATAGTAACTATAAAAATTATTTAAGAAGGTAAAAATGAGCTATTTAGTAGCTGGTTTGATAACCTCATCATTTGAGAACCTTCTGAAGTTGTTCAGCATTGAACTAACAAATCTTGTGGTTTCTTCAGCACTTATTGTCTCCCAATGGTTCTTAAGAGCACTCTTCAGCATATCCATGCTAGATACATTGTGTTGACGAATCCAACCTTTCAGCAAATCTCATACAGATGGGTGACAAAATAATACGAACACCCGTGAAAAAGGCATGGCCCATTTCAAAGATGCACAACGCGCATGTCAGTTAGCGTTGCAGTCCACCGCCTAGCGGATTTGAAAGGTAAAGTATCAGTCGCTCAACAGCTGCGATAGGTGTTGCACGTATCAATTGTAATTTCTGAAAAACGCAATAATGACAGACCTGTCAGAGTTCGAAAAAGGGATGATTGTGTTGGAATGAGGTGCGCTGGTTGCTCGGTGACGGAAACAGCCATTTATTTGGGGCGTGCAAGGAGTACTGTATCTGCCGTTATGACAGCATACAAGAAATGCGGGAATGTGACGTCTGGCAAGCACAACAGTGGATGGAAAAGAAAGCTTACCGACAGGGATAAAAGAGTCTTAACCCGCATAGTGGCCCGAAAGCGCAAGCAATCGCTATCCCAGATAATGTCTGAGGTGAATAGTCATCTTCATAACCCTATTTCAGCAAGAACCGTCCAAAGGGAACTTCATGCTTCAAACTTGTATGGAAGAGTTGGAATTCGTAAACCATTGGTAACAGCACGTCATGCTTTACAGCGATGCCAGTGGTGTAGAACACACAGACAGTGGACCCCACAACAGTGGCAGCAAGTCATCTGGTCGGATGAATCGACGTTCACCCTATTCCAAACCACCGGACGCATTTATGTGTGGAGAATGCCCAAAGAAGCATTTGCTCCTGAATGCATCGTGCCGACTGTTAAGCATGGAGGTGGGTCCCTTATGGTATGGGGGGCGATATCTTGGCGTGGTCTTGGGCCACTTGTTACTCTGCATGGCAAGGTTAAAGCTGCCCACTATGTCAATATCCTGGGGGATCAGGTGCATCCATTTGTCCAGACTTCATTTCCCGGAGAATGCCCACTTTATCAGGACGACAACGCTCCTATCCACACTGCTAAAATCGTACAAGAATGGTTTGCAGAGCATGAGGGGGAAGTAGGTCATCTTGATTGGCCCCCTCAGTCACCTGATTTAAATATTATTGAACATTTGTGGGGATATTTGGAGTCAAAACTATGTGCTCGATTCCCTCCACCATCTACAATTTCGGCATTAGAGACCGCTCTCCACAAAGAATGGCTTCATATTCCATTACAAGTTGTTCATGACCTCTATGCGTCCATCCCACTTCGCATACAGTCTGTAATTCAGTCAAAGGGGGGTCCAACTCCCTATTAATAAAGCTTTTCTCCTCTTTCACAGGTGTTCATATTATTTTGTCACCCATCTGTAGGTGTTCTGTAGGATTCGGATCAGATGACTGCGGGACCACGTGCAGTTGATTTGGAACATTATACAAGAGCCAAAGCTTCACAATCTCAGCAACGTGCTTAGATTCGTGCTTGTCATGATGGAAACGAAATGATTATTTTAA
Organism: Trichonephila clavipes; assembly: GCA_019973935.1. NCBI lineage: Eukaryota > Metazoa > Arthropoda > Arachnida > Araneae > Nephilidae > Trichonephila > Trichonephila clavipes. The sequence goes on along the minus strand of BMAU01016369.1, from coordinate 134,393 downwards.
TCCAAGTTTGGTGGCTCTTTCCTTTAAATTGTTTCTTAGGACATCAAAGTAATCATATTTGTTCATAATTGATTCTATATATTCCAGCTTACCAACATCATTGCTCGACATGCACCCCCACACCATGACTCCACCACCATCGTGCTCTACTGTTGGTACTAAATGTTCTTTCTGTGCAAAGTTTTTCCATGCTAATTTACGACCTTTTTTGCCGAAGATGCAAAATTTGCCCTCATCTGAGAATACCGCAGAACTCCAGAGATCTTTTGTAAAAGCTATCCACTTAAGCCAGTTGGTCATTGAAATATAAGGCTTTCTGCGAACCACTCAATTACGGTATCTGGTCTTTTTCAAGATTTTTCTTGCAGTATCCACCCAAATATTTTTGTTAAACTTCTGGAGAATATCTGTTGCTATTTAAGTTGCAGTCAAACATGGTTTTTTTCACCGTTGTTGTCAAACTTCGTTTATCTCTTGATTGTGATTTTAGACAGACGACTTAAACGAGGTTTGGAAGTACTCTTGCAAATTTAAAGTTATAAATAACATGCTGGATAGATTAATGCTACTGTCCAACGGATCTGGCTATATCCCGACAATTTTTTCCATCTTTTCACATTTTCACAATGATTTTAAGCTCACTGAAACTAATTTCCTTTTTATTTTCCATGTCCTTGAAATTGCTTCGTATCTCACACAAAAATGTAATAATTATTGCGTCTCAATTTTCTTAAGCTATTTTACTTGATAACTGAATGCAAAAACCCTGTTAACCTATAATGCCTGTTGATAAAAATTCAAGGAATGAAGAATATTAAAATAGTGAATGCAGACTTTTTCTGCCTACCATTTGTGTGTTTTGCTACAAAAATCCCATTATCCTAAGTAGTTTTAATTCAAAATTGACGAATTCCTGCATGCTCAATATTTAAATAATAGTAAACAAATTCGTGAAATTTTGTTTAAAGAAAATTATATTTCTATTGAATTTCACCTTTGCTGTATGATTTCTTATGGGTGAATGCAGACTTTTAAGTGTATATCATGCTTACCATTTTAAATTAGTGTTAGTTTACCATTTTAAGTATGTAATTACAAATTGTATAAATAATTTAATGGCAATGCTATTATTTTAGAAAAAAATCTGTTTATTGCAGTATTCAAACTTATTTACATTAAAATGTAGCTGAAAATTACCAAAACTTTTATTCAAAGATAAAGTGTAAGAAATATTATGAGTTATATGCATATAAAACTTTAAAATTACTTACTTGTAATACAGTTTTGGTTCTGAAATATTGGTTTCATAATAAATGGAAAAAAATTCTCATGATGCACATGAACATCAACAATAATAAAAAAATACAATATTTATTAATGTAAATGTTTTTAGTTATAAAAGTAAAAGTGTATATAAATCTTATTTTTAAATTATACTAATTATTTTTCCTTCTTGCAGCTGAAACATGAATTCACTTTTTCCAAAAAAGATGTTAAAAACTATGAAGTGGGCTGCTATCGCTGGTGTTGTAGCTGATGTTACTTGCCTTGGAGCTGGCTATTATATGTATCAACAGATGAAAAACTCATCCGGTAATTTTAATTCAATGTAAATTTTATTTTGTACTGATAAAATTCTGCTAATTTGAGGGTTGTCAAAAGCAGTGCATCATTATAAGATATAAACTCAAGTATTCTGCATCTAATTTTTTTTTCCATCTTTACTTTTATAGTGCTGAACAACTTGAACCGACACTTAAATATTTATAATCTGCTTAAATCATGATGATCTTAAATGTGTGTTGAATAACTGTGTTAAAAACACTAATAATCATTTGTTTATAGAATGAAATCTGCAGTTTTATCTATGTTTAATGCTATATTAATTTTTATTTAAAATTTAACTAAGAAATGTTAAATGGTAAACCAGGGCATCCAGTTACAGATGCTTTAATTTGTATATATATATATATATATATATTCTTCATATGCTTTTAATTTGATCCAAAAAAATTTCATTTGACTTTTAATAATTTTCGCACTGCAACCATGATTTTCTCACAACAGTTAAACATTGACTTTGCTGTCCTGATCACCTAGTCACAAGCTTTATGCCCCCATTAGATCATATATCCCAATTCTATATAAACCAGTTTTACAAAGTAGATACTGCTGTATTCAAGGACTTCTTAAGGTATGGGCCAACTGGGCTCAGGGACTCAGCCTCAATAAGATCATGATCAAAAGAAATTTTAATCTTATGTTATTCCCAGACATATTCTCTGAAATACTGGGAATTTTGAAATATTTGCAAACTAGCAACAAGACTGTTATTAGGTTATGACCATCATCTAGGTCTGGATCAAATTGGTTTGTGCCTATGTCTGTGAGATTATGAGTCATGCACATTTATTTGTTGTGGATTACCATTTGTATTAGTATTTGACGAAGTGTACTGTGCTGTCTATTTAAAAGGGTTGCTGGTGTGGCCTACTTTTATGTGGGAGCCCAGGGCCTTAAGAAGTTTTAAGGCATGTCACTATCTGTACATTGAAGTCAATAAGATTTTGAAACCTAAGAGATAGTGTGGTTAATTAAGGTTCAAAGCTAATTTGTCTAGTTGAAAGCATAAAGCAAATACTGCTTATTGTGGGAATTTAGAGAGTGGGGAACCAGTATTAGTAATATAAATCATTATTTAAGTAAAATTTAGAAAATTAGTGTTTTGGCAAAAAAAAAAAAAAAAAAAAAAAAAATGCAATTTTCTCATGTTTTAAATATATATTGCTGTTTTATATGTGTTCTTTTTCAGCTCACTGTTTAAACTAGAAAAACAATCTACTGAGAATATTGTATAAATTAATTGATTGCTTGTGTTTACTTATTTTTAAAAGTTAATTTTAATGAAGAAAATTTAAAAATTTGAAATTATGTAAATATTTGGTGTTTGTTTAGTAGATTTACATATTTTAAGTGCAGTTTTTAAATTCAGTGGTAACTTGTCAGTAAATGAATATTATTGTAATATACTAAGTTATAGCAAAAAGTAAATAGTTCTCTAAAATTTGGAATTTTTTGTGTATTTAGTTCATTGTTATTTGTTACACCAAGTGATGTAATTATAGTGGCATATACAAATTTCTTTGTCAACCCATGTGGTGCTTAAAGCAAATTGAAGATGGCACATCACTTGAACATAACTATGAAGAGGAGCTGTGCATTGGCATTCATTTTCTGTAGGCTAAGAAGGGAAAAACCATGTGATATTCATCCAAAATTGATGGAATTCTACATGTAGTATTGTGTAGCAGAAACAAATGTTGGATTAAAGTGTAGAACAGGGACCTTCTTGGTGACGTTAATTTTTTGGTGACCAAAATCGGTCTCCAAGCAACTTAATTCCACAGTAGGTATTTTTGGTGATCAGAATCGATAGCCAAGCAACATAATTTAGTTATAGGTGTTCTGAGAATTTAGATATTGTAACTTTGCAATAAAAATAAAGAAATATTAATTTAAAATAAAAAAATATGTATTAAGTTGTAAATAATGCATAAAAATAAAAATTATGTACTTTTTTTAAGAAAAAGGAAATTGTAAACTAGAATATTAAAGAAAAAGGCTTACCTACACTCAGGAAAGTTCTTCTAAAAGAGGGTAAATTTTTTCACATACATTTTCATATATACCTCTGCAAAAACTTATTCAATCCTAGACTGTTTTCTTCAAAACATTAAGTTCAAAAGAAATTAAGTCACAGTTCGACTTTCGCAGCCACATATTTATCAACATCAGAATCTCAAGCATACTCAGCTTACTTTCTTCAAACCAACTATTCTTCCTTACAGATATTTTTATACAATGCATATTCACTCCTTTCTTTCGGCATTCCCAAATATATCCATCACTTCAATCTTTTTAAATCAAACACATAGCTTTCTTGCTAACTGGACTTTCAGCATTTATAGCAATCAATCTGTTTTCCGTGCACCACTGAATTACAAACAATTTTCCCTTTCATTCCAAATAATAAAAAGTGCAAATCATACCTTTCAGATAAACTTATCAGGATAAGTTGAGGGAACAAATGAAAAACTGGAAAATTGAATAATTACAACTTGCATAGAAAAATTCAAAATATCTTTCACGAACAAAATCTAAATGCAAAATGAAATTTAAAAAATAAACAATGGAATTATTAATATGAAAATTATCTGCCTTTTTAAAAACATCTGCAATTTTTTTTAAATAACCAATAGAGGAATTAATTAAAAAGAACATGTGACCTTATCTGCATAAGACCACATATTGAAAATCAAGGGATGCCAAATTATACAGTCTGCCAGGATGAATTCATTATTTCGCCATGATATCTAGTTAAAAATTGCAAAAACCAATGAAAAACTACTAAATCCTGTTCCCTGTTCTATGCTTTAATCCAAGTGTTGGTGTGGTTACATGTGATAAAAGTACTGTGTGCAGATGATAACAGAAGTGGTGCATCAAGAATGTCCATCATTAATATAAACTGTCATCAATTTCCCACTTCCATGGGTATACATTTTTCATATGGGTGACATAATAATCTATCTGTAGACTGAAACAATTCTCATTGAATATCATATGGATTTTTTGCCCTTTGCCTCTCAGAAAAACATTGACAAAGTGCACTTCCTTGGAGTACTACTCAAGTTGATGTGCCATCTTTGACAGGTTGACATATAAATCTGTATAAGCCCTACTTTTTTATCAGCTTGGTATAAAAAAATCTTTTAACTATGTAAAAATCTGAGTTTTTCTGCGAAAAACTTTCCTTTTGGTTATTTTAATGTGATTTTAAGTTATTAACATATTTATGGTCTTTAAATATTAATGACATATTTGCTATAGGGCTTAGATGAAAATTAAAACTGACTGCATCAATTAAAAGGGCTTGGAAAAAATTGTTCGTATTTTTACACTTGACGTTCTGATTGTGTATGTGTATGACATTAATTACAATAAATAATGAGAATAAAAATATAGAGAATTATAAAAAAAAATAATTTTGATAAATCGTAGGTTACTTCCAATTTCTTCTTTTTTATAAATCTATTATTTATGTAAAACTTTTAAGGTAAATTTATAGAAAATAATAGATTTCAAATATGTCTAAACATTGTAAGGAATGTATATATATATATATATATATATACACACATACATACTTAATAATAAAAATGAAAGTGTAACCTATGTGGACTGACTGAATATTATGAATTGCAATCCATTAAAACAATAAAGTGAAAGAAAAAGCTTGTTAAATAAGTTTTTTCTTAACTAAAAGATAAATTAGAAAATTTAATAAAATAGGTTGCATGTGTTTTCCCCCTCCTAATTATGTACTATATAGTAGCCTTCTGTGATAGTGTTTTTGATGTAAAATTACTAAACTGATGCTCTTAGCTTTTATTATTCTTATTTTTTTTATATATATTTATTTGATTTTTCCATAAAAATTATATATCAATAATGAAAGAAATGTGTACTTTTTTTTTATGCATGTGTATCTATATTCTTGGAGTTTTATTGCTTGTTTAGGAAAAATTGCAATTGAAATCTGAAATCAACTTTTACATCAGCAAAATAGAATTGAGTAAATTAATGTCAAAGAGGCCAATAATACCATAACACAATGTCTTAATGCTGTAAATCAGTGATTCCCAAAGTGGTCTATATCAACCCCCAGGGGTCTATGATGACCTGCAAGGGGTCCACATCAAGATTGTGTTGCTTTCAAAGACATCAAGAAAGTTTTGTTGTGTTACTTCCTGCTTTGGTGATTTTGAACTCATATCATCGTACTAATTAATTATTTATTAAATTGGTTGGAGCTTTAAAAATGTTATGTAGTTTTTTCTTAATATTAACATGATAGCGTGTTAAATGAAATAATGCATAACTTAATTCATTTACAATCATATAGATATTCATTTTGTGCTACCTAATATAGTTTTGTGTCTTTTTAGATTTCAGGTATAAAATTTACAAATATGATGAAAGGATAGTTGATGGTAAGAATTTTGCATTGTACAAAATATTTCTATAATTAAATGTATACATGTTTTGTTTTCATATCTGTATTCCTAATTTTTTATCCCAGTTTTTTTAAGTATTATATTTTATACTCGTAAATATTTCATTTTTATGCCTCTAATCTTCATACAAGGGGATACAAGCAGGATCATTTGTAACCTCCCTGAAGCCCTAGGCACTTCAAACTGTTATGCCCCTTCCCACACGCATACTATTTCCAAAGCACCCCTACCTTTTGTTTTTACATTGCTGGTTTGGTTTGAGAGAGATTTTCCCTTAACTCTCTCACTCCTTTTTCCTTTCTTTGTTTTTGCTCTTTGGAGAGAGTCTTTTCATTATCCATTAACAATGAACCCACCATGTCCCGGACTGGCAACCAGCAGCATAAAGAAAGGATAGTGGCATGGTTTGGCCACTCTTGTTCATTTCTTACTTTATGGCATCACAGACCTCCACCCTTTTGTGAATTTATGAAATTGTTTGCAATTATAGTACAGAGTATGCATTATTCTATGACCTGCTATCAACCTGTTCATATCATCCCTTATTGCTTTACTATCTATTACTTTTAGACATCCTTATTCTTTGTTGAGTCACTGTCATTGTACTTGTACAGTAAAGGTTTTCTTCAAGTTTTGATCATTGCAAAATTTCTAATGGCATCATTGCAATCGATTAACATTGTAATATCATTTTGAGTGCATAGCAAAATCAAACTGTTAAGCTTTTCATTTTCCATAGTTCTGAGCACATACACACACAAATACAACACATCTATGATTCGCTAGGCGGTGGTTTGTTTGCTGTAATATTAATTTTTTCTCTTTTTTTTTCACCCTCCATTTTTTTGCACCCCCAAATCTTTTGCGCCTTAAGGACGTGCCTAGCTGGAAAAGCGGCCCTGGATGCAAGTACAAATTTTTTTTAGTGATTCTTATGAAATATCAATGGGTTTTTTTATTTTTAATGGGCTGCGGATTGGTGATTAACCATTGCAGACCTAATACATTCCCCAGAAGCTGGTATCTCTTTTTAGGGCAGCACCATGCAGGTGGTACCAATCACTGCAGATAATTTTGATACTCAGTTTCCTCCATTGAGGGAGGCACCTGAGCTCTGACAATGCAAACCTGTACTAGGATTTTAATTTTGCTAAGAGCATCCAAGGCCATACATACTCTAGGGATCTTTTACATGCCGTATAATCATACGACATGGCCACTGTCGATTTTCTGCATCAGGAAAATCCATGGACTTGGGTCGAAGTCGAACCCGCAACCTTAAATGCAGGAGGCCAGCGACAAACCAACCATGCCACCCAACAAGCTATATCAATGTAATTTATATAAAAATTGATGTATTAAGGAATTCTAATTATTGTAATAATTTAAATGTTAACTAATCATTCTTATTGTATATTTATTTTAAATCTGAATATAATCCATAGAAAGTTCCTCTGTTGCATTTTGTTTAATGGATAATGCATTTCTTACATTCACAGTTTATTATCGAGCTAATGAAAAATATGGAAATGGAAGTGCAAGGGAAGAAGATTACAAGAAATGGGGTGTTAATGAAATAAAGTCTTTTGACTCTTTACGAATTATAGGTTTGTATTTAACATTTTCCATTCCTTAAAATGCTTATTTAATGTACATTAGTGTGCTAAACTTAAGCAACAGTCATTTTTCAATGAACAGCCTTAACATTTTAGAAAAAGTCTTGTGATCAAAACAATAAAAATCCAATGCAGTAAAAGGTGTTTGCAAATATTAGGAGTATGACCTAAGGGGATGTGATCAATTAGTGAGTGTGATTTATTTGCAATTTTTGCTTTGCTTGAGTTGATATTTGGGTGATTACTCATTTCAAAATCTTATTTTGTATTTTATTTTCACAAATATTTCTGTAAATAAAAAAAAGACAAAAATCAGTTCTCCTCTCCTTCTTTCCCTTTAATTATTTGAAAATTGTCTAGTTGAAATTTTATTAAGTACCAAAGTTACAATACAAAAATTAATTGCTCTTTGAAAGCAAAAATTATTATAAATAACAAAAGATTGATTGTATGTAATTTTTATATTTAATTTTGGCATTACTACAAAAAAATGGAAACAAGCTTTCCACAGTTTTTCCCTCCTTTAATTTTAGATGAGAATTGATAATTATTAGTAGAGTTGCCTTATGATTCTATCTTTAGGTATAATGTTTTGTATTTTTTTTTATCTTTTATACGATAGTTTTGCCACATTAGTTGCATTAATTAAAACATTACATTAATGTGCTTGTGCATTACAAATTTCGTCAAGTTTAAAATGACTGAATTGTATGAGTTTTGAAAATCAAAAAATGGGCAAAAATTATTCATGTAATTTGATATTCAGTGTTTTAGATATTATGTATTCTAAGCAAAGAAATCCCTGACATTTAATTTCTATTTTTTAAGCCACAAAAAAATCAGAAATTTTCTGCTTTGCCTTGAATTTTACGTAATTCGCTATATCTTATAGAACTTATAATTTCCTAGTTATTAAAAAAAGCATAAAAATATTGAAGTATAAAAATAGTTTTAGCTAGTATTATCCAAATCTAGAGTGGTTTAGTATTATAATTTAAGATTATAAAAAATATTGAATTTTGTCAGTTACTTTTTAATGTCTTACTCTTTTACAGGTTTCTAGCTTGCATTGTATTAGTGGCAGTGAATAAGGTTTTATCATTCTTCATTACTATAAGAAGCTTCATTATTATGTTCTATTTATAGTTGTGTTGGTGTATATTAATGTATTATACATTTTTGTGGATCAAAATAAAAAATTGTTATTCTTTTTAGAACTATTAACTCATTTCAAATGTATTTTTCATCAATAAGTGTTAAACTGTTTTATTTTTTTCATTGGTTTCCTCTTTTTAAAATCAGTTTTTAACTCAAAAAAATTTTTAAATTGAGATTTTTATGTAAAAAAAAAGTGAATACTTGTATGATTTTTGTGTTCTTTCTAAGTAGATTTTTCAAAATCCACTTATGTTAGGCATTTGTGTGTGTCCATAGAATCATAAGTTTCAGTTGGGTTTTTTTTAATAATGATTTTACAATTAAATACATTAATTGATTTTATATTGTGTTTAAAAGAACAGGCACTTAATGGGGTTTTTTTAGCTGATTAAATGTAGAAGACTTATAATTTTATTTGTATGATATAAAGAAATTCTTAATATTTTCATAATTAGTAATTTCATAAGTGTACATTTTCATATCTCATCATAAAAGGTATTTAAGCCAAATTTTGAGTGGATACCTGATAAAAAAAAATACATTTTGTATTGAAATACAAACTGACCTTCTACAATGTAACAAGTAACATGAAAAAAAAAATTTAAGTCAATTCCTACTTAGATCAACAAAGAAAAATTTTATTTTAGCTACTTTTTATTAAATAGTTACAATTAATCTAAATATGTATATGCATATGACAAAATCACAACATTCAGTGGTAATTAATTTTCATTAATTATCATTAAAGTATTGTATTGTTATCTAAAGCAATGATGTATCTAAAGTTTCAGTTCAACTGAATGCTTTAAAATGTGAGAAAAAAAATCTTTTAAAATTTTAACCCAAGTCACTAAAAAGGAAACCAATGTGGCTGTATCTGTAATTCTTTAAATAATTAGTTTCAGTCAATTAATTATAATTAATTTGTCATATTTTTTCCCAAAACAATAGTGTATAGAAAATTTCAGCTCAAATGAGCACTTTAAAACGTGAAAAAAAACCCTTTTCAAGTCGCCAAAATGGTCGCTAAGTCGACAAAAATGATGTCAAAGTGGCTGTATTTGTAATTCTTTGAATAATTAGTTTTAATCAATTAATTTTTATTAATTAAATTACTGTATTATCATCTTAAATAATCATATATACAAAAATTTCAGCTCAATTGAGCGCTCTAAAATGTATTTCATTAACGACGGAAAATTCCACAAAGATAAATAAATAAATATATTGAGAGTATGAGATAATATTAGGAATTGAAAAATTGGTTTGCAAGGATTGCATCCTTTCAGAAAAGGAAAGTTGAATGTGAATAATATCATATTTTATATTATCTATGTAAAATTTCTTGTTGTGGATCCTTTGCATTAGGAATAAAGAGAATACAGTTTTGTGTTAATGCTAAAATTGTTGCCAAAATAAACATAACTTTCCATTACGTAAATTTTCATTTAAAAACTTAGAATTTTGACTTGCTTGATAATCTTTGTTAATATTATCAAAATATAACACTGCTACCTGACATGCATTTCTGTTAGTACATATTTTTAACTTCAAAAACTGAGTTATAATGAAGGACATTGTGGTGCTCTAATGATCAATTTTAACTATTTTTGCTCTATGTCTCTGTTCAAGTCAGCAAAAAAGAGCATGAAAAGAAACAAAATTTTATCTTTATACTATTCAGTTTCTGATACCACATTAAATTATTAATTTTAACTGTAATTGTTGCTTTCTGTGCTTAATTTGCTATTTTTTAAAAAATCAAACATAGCTTTTCATGATTGCTGACATATTGTTTAATTTTTCTTCTTCCCTTTTTTTCTTTCTTCCCTTCCTCTAAACACTTAATATGTCACTTAACAAAAATACTTATCATAATCTTAATAAATAATATTCAATGCAATAAAATCCTTGTGATGCATCCCTCTTTGAACCAACAAAAAACCGCCTGTGTCACGTAATTTTCATAGAAAGTCTATAGTGAATTTTGCAAACAGTTGTAAATCTTGTATTGAACTGTTAAAAAAAAAATTTTTTAATTGTATAAGGAAATTTATAATCTATATATAATATTAAATGTGAAATTATATGCTAATAAATGTTTCAACAAATGGGTATATTTCCAAGAGCAAAAAGAAATTTCAATTTATGCTTTTAGTGGAAGATAACGTATTACTAAAGAGAAATATATTGTGTTGGGGGTTTTGAATAAATTGAAAATAAAAATGTTTTACATTGATAAAAATGGATTCATAATATTTTCATTTTATACGATTTCTTAAATATTTTTTTTTTACATTTTATTTTGCATTTCTATTAGTTAATTTATCTAATCTATTAAATGTATTTCATAATTTTAGTTTTTTATTAATAAATTTAGTTAAGAGAATGGGTTTTCAATAAGAAAATGATTTTATTGCTTGTGAAGTAAAATTTCTTTCAGTGTGCCGAATCTCTTGCAAGTAATTAATAATTTTATTGTATTTTACAATTAATTAGATGAAAATGGATATTGAGGGGGGTTGTGTATATTTACTTGGTGAGTGAAAAGTTCATTCAAAGATTAAAAATTAATTAAAAAAGAAAGAAATGATGATTAAAAAAATGTAGTTTACAAGAAAGAACTCTAAATAAAGTTGGATTGTTTTAGCAGCAAAAATATTTTTAGTCATTCCACCATCAAACCAAGGAGGTGTGTTGTCTGTAATAGGCCTCATGCAGAGTTGCACACATCCACACTATACCAGTTATGTAAAAGGATTCCTATTGGCGAGAACAGAGTGATTGGTCAAGGTTGCTAGATCGCGTGGCTGCCTTAGTTGTGTCGGACAATGTTCTGGAGGTGTGTTGAATAATTGTTACTGCAAGAATAAATTAATGGAGCATACTGTTGTCCTGTACATTGTGTTTCAGATTGTCAGCTTCTTTTACCAGCGATATTTTTAACTAAAAATGTTTTTGCCGCTAAAAAATGACTTTCTTCCAAACCGTACTTCCTTATCATTATTTCTTTCCTTTTTATGAATTTCTAAAGCTTGAACAAAATTTTGGCTCGCGCGGTACATCAACCATATGTATTCTATTGAAGTTTTTCATATTTTTTTCAAGTAATAGAAAAGTGGATTTTTACCTTGTAAAATATAATAAGTAGGAATATGTACATAAAAACTGAAAAAAAAAGAACTTTATTTGATTGAAAGCAGTAGAAATTCATGACTGTTTTAATCGGGAGGCTTATCTCTTCCTTGGTCTTTGGCCGCAATATAGTCGATCATTTCCCAACAAAATATTCCATTTCCTCTGTACCCTGGATTGCATCTGCAAAAAGGATGGCCAGTTTTCCTTGCATAACAAGATGCATGCTGATTGCAGTCTCTTTTCTTCATACACATGCTGACCAGGTACGAATCTTCCTCCTCATACTCCATAAGCATAGCTCCAGAAGTGTCAATGAAATAAGGCTAAAATTGAAATTGTATGTAGTTTTTAAAAGTGAATTTTTGTAATGCATATAAAAAATATTACATAATCTATCCCCTTATATATGTAATTCTGCATAAGTATTTTTTTTCCTGCTTGATTTCTTTTGATTTCCCATTAAATACATGAGGAGAAGGGTGTGTGTAAATATTTTAAGAACAAAATGTCTATTTTAAATAACAATTTAAGAAAATGAAATATAACGGAAAGTATAACAATTTGCTTCTTAAATTTCAATGAAACAATGATATGTATTTTGCTTAAGTTTTCGTGGGGTTTTTTTTAAATAGAGAAATACAAAGTTTTCTTTTGCAGAAAAAAGGAATTATTTTTAAAATAACAATTTTAATTTTGATTTATTTGAATTTAAAATCTTAAGATGAAAAACATTAATATGTGCCTGTTTGACCTAATCCGAAATTGCACTATGAGGGCTTGAAATTCGAACCATACAACTAACTCTCTCGAGAGACCCTCCTTTCTTAGGTTCGAGGCTCAAAGTCCTCACCTAAAAAAGGTGAGGACTGGCTTGGTGCTAGCATTTTTCTGGGTTCCATTTATACCAACCCAAACCATAATGGCAAAATCCTGTAGGATAGTGTTTGTCAAGCTGTGAACCTAGAAATACTACTGCCACGAAGACAGTGCAAAAAGATAATAATAGACACATTTGTACAATATTTCTGATGAGTTAAAAATTTATTTAGGTAGGCACATAATAAGGGCAACAATAAAGTTCTGGTAATGAAAGTGGCTTCGATAATTTTATGAAGATTATCGGAATGGTTTTACCTAAAAATATAATAGTTTTCATAAATGAGGAATGAAGAGGATTTTGAATTTTCCTTTGTTAGTAAACTTCTATGTATTTTATTACTGTGGAGTATAGCAAAATATATATATGGCTGTAATAATTCAAATAAAATAGACATGCGTTTTTTAAAAAAAATTAATATATATATTTTTTTTCTATTTTTAAATGTAATTTTTAACTATTTTTTTTTTAATTTAAGAGGTTTTCATGTGTCTAGTTGATTTCAAATAACATTTTAAAAAAGTAAAGCTTTAAAATAAGTAATAATAAGGGGTCTTAAAGGATCTTCCTACTTCAAAACTAATTGAAATTTAAAATTAAAATCGTAGTCCTATTTAAGTTGTTTTTACCACTGATGTATATCTTTAACATAGTGAAAACGAAGTCAACAATCAAACTGTGCATTTTCAAAATAATATTATGAAGCATGATATATTTTGAGATCCCTATAGTTATAGTTAATGATCAAAGGATATATTGATTGGATCCTACTTGAACCCCCTGATTTGGCGACAAAAATTTGGTGCTATTCTTTTAGGATTTTAGTGCTACGTTAGCAACCTTTGCACACAAGGTGGCCATTTTTTAAAAAAAGTTTTTCTTTGGGGTCAAAATAATTTAGAGGATTCAACTCGGATTTTATCAAATGTATCAATTTCAAATTCTAATCGAAGGACGTTATGAGAAGAAAATTTAAAGACATCGCCAATTCAAAAAGTCGCCAAATACTGCCATCGTTATTGTTTTCAAAGCATGCGCGGAAACTGTTTTCCACTATTAGCTGCTTATCGGGGTATTTGGTGACTCTTTTGATTTGCAGTAACTGGGTCAACGGTATAATACGAAAGAACATTTGGTTTAGAGTGGAAGAATCCATTTTAACATGTATTGCAGCATTACTATTCAGAATCAAGGTTAGGGAGCAAGAAAGGGATTCTTACCGAATGTGCTAGTTCCTCTTCAATAACTGGCTGGATATCTGTAGATAATTCCGAAAATATTTCACTGAGTACTTTGGCCGTTGTCTTGGGCTCTCGGTGCCTTCGTGAAACTCTCCTCCTGATCCGTTTGTCTCTATGGTAACTCCACGGGATTTTAGTGCATGTGAAACCATCTCCAAAGTATTCTGGTTTGCAGTAACAATAACCTTTGTGACCCTTTTGGAAAAAATGTATACATTTTTCCCCCTCTTGATAACGTGGTATTTAAGATGCAGCATTGTAATGCTTTAAAAAAATTTTATTATTATTCTGAATTACTTCGCGCACAACAAAATCGAAATTTAATTAAATGTGTATACAATATTTAATGATTCTGTGTTTTGTGAGCGATATGTGCTTACATCACTTCCTTGTACTAGTGCCCTTGAATTGAATGTTCTTCCACACGCGTCATATATATATAAATATATGGACATTTTTAATGCTCAAAATTATACTGGTGCTTGCACCATTCGTTTCTTTTTATTGCCGTCGCTTAATGCATATGACCTATTTTCATCCTGTGATTTATGACTGAGGTTTATCTCGATTCACAAGTGTCTATGGAAAAAAAATTCCCATTCCTTATCAGCATTGAAGGATGCCTTACAGCGGGAGGAAGTCACCGTTATTGTTGTTCCATGCTGTATGGGGTATAATATTGGAATGTGATGAACATATTGAACTGTTAATTCCAGTGTTAAACATTATGTCTCACTTGAGGTTTATAGAAATTCTTTTTTATCCCCCCCCCCTGCAGAAGTACCTCAGCTATATGTATATTGTTATAACCCGACTATAGAGGGCGCTTTGTAAGCGCAGTAATGTAAGAGCATAGGGTATTTTTCCACACACTCCAGAGAGAAGGAACAAAGGCATACAACTTCTATGAGGTTTATATGGGGTCAGTGGCGTAGCATGAGGGGGCCATGGCCCCGGGCGGCATACGAAAACGGGCGGCGGCAAGCACCGCGGTATTAAAATTCAAAAAATATTTCAAACTCCAAATCGCGCCCGCGTGATGAAACTGACGGAAACGAGTGAAAGCTTTAATAAGCCCACAGATGCAGGGAATTTATTAGTCGCTATGCAATCGCATTCGTTTTTATGTTACTTAGGCTTCTGGCAACCGGTACTGTGGTGCTCACAATTATTTGCAAACAGAGGGACTAAATATCCATCAATGTGCTAAAAAAATACGTGCTTTACAGACCGTATTAGAAGTAAAATGAGAGGAATTCGTGGATGACGCTTTAATGTGTGCTAAAAGTTTATGTGAAGAGCTTGAGATTTCTTTTGAACCCCCAAGATGAAGCATATATTTGGAGGCGGAAGTAAAGATTTTAACTTGTCGTACGAAGATGACTTAAGGTGAACAATGTTTTCATCAATAGAGTAACTGCTGAAATCCAAGAAAGATTCCAACAGTTGCAGAGTCTAGCGCAGGAGTATGCTTTTTTAAGGCCTGAAGTGATATTGAGCATGGCCGAACTTAACTTACATCAAGCTCCTCAAGACATGAATAAATAATTCCAACTTGAGCGCGTACTACTACAAACTTTCGTAGCTGCAACAGGCCCAGGCTGTAAAAAAGAACTCATTAGGTCCGGCTCTCTGGATTTATTAAAATATATTATTCAGTCCAAACTTGAAGATGGCTTACTAAACATCGTCATAATGTTGAGAATTTTTTTAACTTCTACCAGCAGTAATGCCAGTTGCGAGAGAAGCTTCTCTAAGCTAAAATTAATCAAAAATTATCTGAGATCGACTATACCCACGTTAAGACATTGTTATTTGACAAATTTAGCTATTCTGGCAATTGAACATGACAAACATATTGATAGTGACAATTACATAAAAGATTTGGCTATGAAAAAAAAACGCGAAAAGAGAGAAGAAGAGGGCATTTTTAATCAATAAAAAAAATTTAAAGCTGCTTTTTTTTTTTTTTACTTTTATTAATTTTCTTGACTAATTATTAAAATAGATGCGACAAATTTCCGGTCAGCCTCAGGTGGCGAAAGCCCACGCTACGCCACTGTGTGGGGAATGTGTAATAAAATCTTATATCTATATAAAGATAACTGTTGCTGCCTTTTTATCAAAACTGCCATCCTATCTAATTAAACAGAAGTTAAAATAAGCAGATCTAACTTTCGAGAAGTGAGGATCTAATACTGTTATACACTGAGAGAGATAGTTTTACAAAAGTAGCTCTAGAAATCGACATATTACCACAATGTCCATTTTGCTACTTCCGTCTTGATCTAAAGGTATGACGCACAAAGCTCCCTCTCCACAATCTGAATCGATGGAGCAGTTGGGTTGAAAGTCTGGAGGTTTCAAGAAAGATCGAAAGTAATCCGTGACGACACTCACCACGGGCTCCACGTAGTGAACTTCTCTGTAGGAAAAACATTTATTGTGTTAAATATTACAATTGCGAGCAAATTACTCTTAAAGAAAAGTATATAATTCTATGGGGGGGATAGCTCAATAAATAGATAAATCTGTTTGCATAACCAAGGCTGGGATACAAATTCTGAATCCTCCCGAATAAAAAAATAGTATGATGCAATGAAAGAGCTCATTATAATGATAATCCTGATGAATCAGCTGCGATTTAAAATGTGCTATTTTTTTAAAACTGATTTATTAAATTACAGTCGAACGTCTATATAACGAAGTAGCTAAATCGCGGAAAAAAGTTCATTATATGAAAAATACGTTATATAGAGAGGTTCATCTTTTAATATGCTTTATTAACCACATAAAACAAATATTTTAAGTTCATAAACACTATATGTTAAAAAAGGTAATCATTCACACCTTTTTTTAAAATTAGTGTATGTTTATTTTATAAATCTTACCCATCAAAAAAGAAAGAAAAACTGCAAGGGAAACAAGAAAAAACAATGTCGGATGTGTCACCGTATTTTCATTATTAAAAAAAAATAATTTTATATTAAAATTAATGAATTTTAAGGACATTTTCTAATTTAAAGCATACAAGTAATATTAAACATAAATTATTTTATAGCTAGAGTATGGGGACGCGGGACAACTCCACTGAGTGTGAAAGGGGATATCGAAAGTGTTTCCAGTGAACTGGGCATTGGGGGTTACAGGTTGCACTTCTTGGATGAAACGTCCTAGAACTCTATTGCTCTCGGGGAGTTAGGATGTAATAGAACCAGTTCAAGATTTATGACCACCATAAAATGTGTTGAAGAGAGAATAACTTGAAATGGTCAGAAATACTTGAAAAATGGTGAGGAAAAAAATTGAATCACAAATGAAAAAGTTCGTTATATAGAAAACGCATTTCGCTATAGAAATTATGTTACGAAGAAAATCGTGAAATGTTCAAGATTCTAGGAAAAAGTTCGCTATATAGAAAAATCGCGATATAGAGGTTCGACTGTATTTCATTTTAACATATTTTTAAACTTCAATCGTTTGGATTGTTATCATTGTAAATTTTAGAACAAAAACTATGTGACGGCGATTGTAAACTCACACTCAACTACCATGAGCTTGAGATGGCTGAATATAAAATGTTGAATATAAATCCAAGTTCATCCCCTCTTCGACAGCTAATGCAAATCGTCTGCTGATAACTCTTAATGGGCTAAACTCTTGCGTCACATAATAATGGAATCATGTGTCCTTCATTGAATTCAAACTGACACCCAACTTGTAATTGTTATTCTATTGGTAAAATTACGATAAAATTTTTAATTTGATTATTCAGTAAAAACGTTCTAATATTAAGCTAATTCAAAAAAAAAATTCCAAAATAAAAATAAGTTCCTTTATTATACGTGCCCTTTTAAATCAAGTGCATTTTATTTTTCTATGTGTGTTAATTGCTCATAAACATGTGCTTTTTAAAATTAAGTTTCTGCAAAAAGTAAAAGTTAGCAACAGCAAAGTGCATGAACTGATTGACTGCGACGTCACATGAATTTAGCTCATTCAACGAAATTAGAATACGGATTGTATTATTGAAAATATTGTTGCTGATCCTTTTGACATAAGAGTTATTTTATGAATCAAAAAAGTCTAGGATTCATTTACAACTGCTTGAATTTTATGTTGTCAGTTGAAAAATCACTGGCTTAGTCTGAGGGGGCCCTGTGTCAAAATTCCTTCAAGGCCCTTTTTTAGATATCGGAGCCCTGTCAGTGGGGCTGTAGTTACACATGTTGGGGCCGCTGTAGTTTGGGAACCCCGTATCATTGATACGGCGGTAGCTATGCCCCTGTGAAAAATGTAGTATTTATAAATATGAACTTTCTTGCGAATTATTTATTCGTTGAATTGTTAGTCTGTTGCTTCGCTTTGCTGTATCTAAAACTGTACATTTGTACTTATCTCTCATACCCATATCTCAGATTTAATAATTTCATGCTAGAAAATTATTCTCGCGTATACACCACTCTTAATCTACATGTTGAAATTGCTCTCACATGCGTATTCTTTTTTTTTTTTTTTTTTGGTTGAGTATAATTCTTTTTTGCAAAAGTACGGTGAATCTCTGCTTCCAGTTAAACAATGGGGGAGATTATTCAGTTTAATAAACTGATAAAGTAGCTAATATTTATATAATATATCAGAAAAGAATCACGTACCGGGGAATGAGATTATCTAGAGTGCCATCGCTGTTTTCACTTAATTCTACCAACTTTTGGATTGACATCACACGAGGGTCAGAAGTCGTTTCATATCCACTCAAGAAAGGAATCACCCATCGTGGATGGAGTCTGCTGCGCAAATGCCGACGTTTACAATCTGCAATGAAAAAGAAGAATAAATAAAGGATTTTTTAAACTTACACCTCGAAATAGTTTGGTGTTGACAATCGGTAATATATATATATATATTCCAATATAAAAGAATTTTTCAATATATAATCATATACATATACATACACATATAAATAAATTTATACATATATATACATATACACAAATACATAATACAAATATATATATATATATATATATATATATATATATATATATATATATATTATAAAATCACTAAACTAATAAAATATAATTATAAAATTATAGCCTACTAGTGTTCACATTATAGATTTAATGACAAACTACAGGTTAAGGTTGGCTAGCCCTAAAACTTGTTTAAACCTGCAATCTTGGTTCCTAAGGCCAGGAGTTTGTTATAGTACTACTGTGCCTATTTCTTCCTATTTAGTATAGTTGTATAGTTATCTTAGGTTCTAACTATCTATGTATTTTTATGTTTTGGATTATATATATATATATTGCGAGGGTTGGGGCATAAGTCATGGCAACTATTTTTTTTTCTTGTAGATATGTGGGCAGATCGCAGAAGTATATGTGTGGTGTGGAAGTTCTGCAGGCATAGTGTGTATGCAGATCAACAGATGGCTCTGTGATAGCTGGTAGTAGCGCAGCGAACGCTGTGAAATCAGTCAGTTGGTGAGTGTCGTGCGAGATGGAAGTAACCCGTGTTGAGCAGCGTACTGACATCAAAATAGCCGTTCTCCAAAGGAGAAATGCGATGGAATGTCGCAGTTAATTAATGGAAGCCCTTGGGAATAATGCCCTACCATACCGTACAGTAGCGCGGTGGGTAGGAAAGTTTCAGCAAGGACAGTGATGAGCAACGTTCGAGACGACCGGTCAGTGTGCGGAAGAATTGGAGCACCCACCGTACTCTCCCGACATTTCGCCCTGTGACTTTGATCTTATTCCCAAGATTAAGGAACCAATACGTGGTAGGTGGTTTGCAATACAAGAGGACATTGCTAATGCTGTGCGCCAACAGGTAACCTGATTCACACATGATGCGGCAAATGCTAAGGCTGATAGTATTCAGCGCCTTCCACATCATTAGCAGCGTGTGGTGACAGTAGCAGGGGACTACATTGAGTGTCTTTAGGCCCAGTTTGTCATGTCAACTTTACGTGTACTGTGTTTTCATTCTTTAGCACCGTGAAGGCCATATATTGCCCTTTATACTACCGTAATAAAATAGTGTGTTACGATATTTCAGTGCTATTCATTGCCCTCACATATAGTTAACATCTTGTTCTTTCGTCTGCATATATCTCATTTTCCAACGGGACTGATTTCTTCAAGAAAAAAAATAGTTACCATGACTTTTGCCCCAACCCTCGTATATATATATAGTGTGTGTGTGTGTGTCAGGCCCCAGACCTGCTGGTAAAATGATAAGGGCATCATCTCTATAATAACGTCTCTATTTTACTTCAATCACATAAAATCCAACATGGTGGCCCTTTGGCGCGCAACCGAGTAGAACAATAGACAACAATTCGGCGAGGAATCACCGGCTAAGCCTTTTCGAATATGCGTTCTACTTCGTCAGCGCTCGCTCCACCTTTAAATAGGCTTATTTGCCCACAAATCCTTACGCGATGGTAAAGAGTTCGCTCTATTTTCATTTATTACTTACTTAATTTCAAACCTGACATATATATATATATATATATATATATATATATATATATATATATATATATGCTACAGGATCAAAAGTATTCGAATGCTCCTCAAAATAGTAAATTTGGTCAGTGACGTCGAGCTGCTAACTACCAGACAATGTAAAAGAATTCAGACGAGAGTTTGCAATCGTAATTTCATAGATAGAAAAGTAAATTGGGAGGAAAACGCGAGCTGAATGATTGTAAAGGGGTAAAGTGATTAGTTGTCGCCCCTGTGGAGTCTGTTCATGACATCTCTACTGTATAGGCTGTTATCGTGGTGTGGAAATGTGCAGGGGTTATATCTGGGCAACCACACGATCTGGTAAACTATGTCATCTAGTAGACAGGAAACAATTACATGAATTCGGCTTAACAAATCTGCCAGTAATTAAAAGAAGCCTGTGCATGTATCATCACTTCAATGACTTCAAAATTTCGGTTTTCATGACAGAGAGGCTGTTAATAAACCAAACATCACCTCAACTAATGACAAACATTGCTTACGGAGGCTTGAATATCAACACTGGAAAATTGAACCCAGATTCCTCATGTTATAGAGTGACGATTCAAGGTATAATAGCTGGCAATTCCATTGCAAAGTCTGGGTGCAGAATTTTGGAATTTACCACATTGCCTGGTGAATGCTTTTGATCTAACTGTATTGTACCTCAAGTAAAATTTGGAGGTGGAAGCAAAATGCTTTAAGGGTATTTTTCGTGGTTTGACATGGTGCCTTTGATTCCTGTTCAAAGAACTCTCAACATGGAAACCTATCTCGACATTTTAGACAATTCCACACTGCTTACATTGTAGGGAATTAACGTTTTGGAATGTGAGTCTATTCCTGTTTCATCAAGTTCGTACTACTGTCCATATTACATGCCCTTTGTAGCCGTGGTTTGCTGATATGGGGATATTCAGAAATTACTCAGGCTTATTTAAAAACCAGACCTGAATTAGACAAGATCAGACCTTTAAATCAGTATTCACCTCAACATTGGATCTGCTTGCATTACCATTTGACGTATGATGATCTGTGTGTGTGTGATCTTGACTTTAAAAGTGTTGCTAATTTTAAAATCAACATATCTTATTTATACGGAATAAAATTAAACAAAATTACTTGCCTCTAGTGACTCTATTAAGTCTTTCCATTTCTTTTGCTAGAGCTTTACGGAATCGTTTCTTACGAGAAATCGGCCTGGAAGATAGCTTTAGTATGTCCTCAGCAGAATGATCGCTCAAAGTTCGCAGACATCTGTTGTACAAACTGCGACGCTTTTGTTGTGCTGCCCATTTTTCCTGTTCTAGACGCTTTAACAAAGAACGTCTTTTGTCACTGGCAGCTATAATGGGACAAAGAAAAATAATAATGAAATTATTACTTTAGAACAATGTACCGCAGAGTTTAATCTTAACATAGGAATAGAATTCAAGCCTCTTTATTTGTAAAATTATAACTTTCAAGGTGTTTAAATTTATTTCATGCCGTTCCTCTGTGAGCGGCTTTCCAAAGACTTTTCTAATGTATCTGATAGTTGATTTCTTAAAGCACATTTTATCAAATCAAATGCATAAAAATTCATTGGGGAAGCATAAGGGACATTTGACAAAAATTTCTGTATAAATGGTTTCTCCAATTTCTGATTATTTCATTGCTGTATATGGGACAATTTATCTTTTGTGTGACTCGAGGTTTTGTCCATAAGTTTATTATGAAACCACCAAACATTGGAAGTTAATCATTTTCAGATTTTCCTGAATGCTGCAAAAAAAAAAACACTTTAAATGTGCATTTTTGTTCGGAAACATTGCTATTACTCTTCAAGAAATTCCATTAAATGCGCAAGTTCGCTGAATTCTGAAAAGTATTGTGTGACTGAAGGAAGGTTCGATCTGGGTACACCTTCCGATCCGAAAACGAGTATCTTAGCCAAAACGATCGTCATCGCGTAGAGGCTATTACTGGTTTATATTGATATCACACCGCCACATGACTATACATTTAAAAAGCAAAGAATTAAGAAAGTTTTCGAAGAAAATTTTCACAACTAGAACAAAAATCATTGACTCACCAACTTTCTGGATGCTAAATCGTCTCTTTGCCACAGCAATTCTTGTGGGTGAGAACATAATGCAGGCGATTATTCCCGTCTGGAACTTTTTCAGCTCTTTGACCTTCATTGACCTTCCACTGGTGCTTAACTTGAAATTACTTGGCAATGGAAGGGGTTTCCCGAATTCGCCTTCCAGCATCCAATCGAACATATAACTGCCACCCTCCGGAAGAGTTATGAAATTCTCCATGTATATGTTTATTTCTTCTCCGGCATAAACTTTGCCCATATCTGACGAATGAAAAAAATGGCATAAGATTAAATGCTATTATCATGTCGAACAGAAAATTTGCCAGCATTTGATAGTTGCTGCATAAAAGTTAAATAGATGTAGAATGTATTTTTTATATGTATTTAATTGTGTATGGCTTTTTTCAATTCCTACTATTAGCTCACACTCTGTATATATTTATTCATCTTGTTTAAATTTTCAATCGTTAATAAAATGCATTCTAAAGCGCTCAATTGAGCTGAAATTTTATATGCATGATTATTTTGGATGACAATACAGTAATTTAATTATAATTAATTAAAATTAATTAATTAAAACTAATTATTCAAAGAATTACAAATACAGCCACGTTGGCATCATTTTTAGCGACTTGGGTCAAAACTTGAAAGGGTTTTTTCTCACGTTTTAAAGCATTTATTTGAACTGAAATTTTATATACACGATTGTTGTGGATGACAATACAATACTTTAATGGTAATTAATAAAAATTAATTGCCACGTAATGTTGAGATTCTGTCACATGTAAATGCATATTTATATTAATTGTAACTATTCACTAAAAAGTAACAAAAATAAAATTTTTCTTTATTGATTTAAGTAGGAATTGACTCAAAAAATATTTTTTTATATTACTTGTTATAACAAAAATTGTACGATACTAAATTTCTTTAACAAGTGTACTTTTTAAGAATGTTATTAAAATTAAAAATTATTTCACATTTCACACAATAACGGTTTTTCTGAACTTATTATACAGCTTTAATAAGTTTTATTTTTATCACAGCCAAAATGTTTGATATTTTTAATGCGCTGTAGTAGCAAACGTTTGACTTTTATATTCAGCCTTTTGATATTAGACGTATTATATAAAATATATCCAATGTATTAAGTACAGTGGTGGTCAAAATCGTGAACACTTTTTAAAATTGTTATGTTTTTTAAGTTTGTATGCTTATAGGAAATTTTGCGTTGCACAAAATGTAAATTATTTTATATCATTTTAAAGAGAATTTAATACAGAATTCAATACAAAAAACAACATTCAAGTATTTGCACCACAAAAAAAAGTTAATAATTGTTGCAATAATTGTCGATATACATAAAAAACCATCTGCTGATATACATGACTAAATGATAAAACTAAGTAGGTACTTCACAGTTGTTTGGATGTAGCATTTCTGCTATTTTACGTTTTACGCATTTTAGGCTATCACTACCGAATAACGATATTTTAGATTCGTCCCTCTATATAACTTGTGACCAATAATCATTTGTCCAATTAATGTGTTCCATTGCCCACTATAGTCATTTTAGTGCTACTGTAAATTGAGGTACGACTTTTTTCGTGGAATTCTACCTTTTAGTCTTACATCTGCTAATCCACTCCTGGTTTCTTTTGAACTGGCAGAAACACCAGCATCACTCAGATCACTTCTGATGGCAGTCCATGAAATTATTTTCTCTCTGAAACATAGTATTTATGTTCTTCTGTCATTAACAGTTGTGGTGCACGTTTTTCGGCCTTTCCTTGCTTTTTTTTATTAAATTTGTCTCCTGACATCTTAAACAAAACCTTCAGTCTCCAGATGTAGTCACTGAAATACCCACCTGTTGTGAAATTTTAACAAAGGAAATACCACTTCTCGTCACACATGCATCCAATCTATTCTTTTAGTTGATGTCATTGCTTTTTGACTAAATATCATTGTTATCCTGGCCAGGAAACAGTCCTGACCTCGATCCTATCGAAAACTTGCGGCACCGTTTGAAAACTCTTCTTCGAATGATGTACCCATGAAATAAAAAGGAACTAATTGAGGATATAATTGTTTCCTGGCATCATGTAATTGTGAAGGAAGAGCTTAAAACAATTTTTAGCTCAATGAAACATCGATGTGAAGCTGTAAGAAAGAATAAAGGCAACCTCACTAAGCTCTGATAACTCACTGCTATCAACAGTATCCAATGTATATCGACAGTTAGTGCAGAATAACTTTTTTTGCTTTGCAAATATTTGAATTTTGTTTTAAACTCAGTATTACATTCACTTTAAAAGGATATAAAATACTTTGGCGTATATAAACGTCTCACTCAACCAAAACGTTGATTGCCCCGGTCGTATATACGCGTCTTTGCGAAGTACGTTTTTTTTCTGTGTATTACTATCCATAAAGTTATTCCGAAGGCTTTGACTTTCAATAAAAGAATCTTGACAAGAATTGTGCAGGATTTACTTATTTCAGATGATTTTTGCTTATTTTTATTCCTATTCTCCCCCCCCCCTCAATACATAACATACGCGCGCCTACTTGGAAAACGGTGGCATTGGATAGCGAATCGGGGGAATCGAATAACTTTTTATCGGCAATTAAGGGGTTTTTTATAAACCATATAAATTATCAAGATAAATATTGATTTTTGTATATAATTTTTAATATATAACAAGCCCATGGGATCACTGGTAGTTATTAAACGTGTTTTTATAGTATTGTTTAATTAATTATAAAATACATTTTGCAATATTGATACATTTATAAGTTTATTATTTCAGTGCATATATGTGTATCTTATTTTTTATTATATCAGAATGTATTTTGTTTGTTTACTTTCAATAAATTAATAATTGTTTAAGAATAATTTTTTGCTTACGACTTTTCACTATGCTCGCCCCCCCCAGCAGTGTTATTACGACCCACAATTCGAGAAACGCTGCTCTAAATTCAATACTTTCTTTCCTATTCCTTCCCTCCTAGCTTCTGAATTTAAAAAAAAAGTAGTTAAGGCTCATAGCACTTTTTCATCCATAGTTTCTAGCTCTTTCACCTCTTCTTTTGCTACTATCACACCTGCTGTCGTACTTTCCGATACAACTCTTTTTTTTCTATAAATTTCCTCCATTTATTTGCAATTTTTACGAATTTTTTCTATAGCTAATCAAAGTGGTATCAAGAGAAAAATACCACCTTTCTTTAAAAAAGGTCATCCACGTACCCAACACTGGGGTCCAAGATACTTAACTCTTCATCAAGTAAATGTGCAATAAACGCTAACTATGGATTAGGAGACAAAGTAAGTGTTGGAAATAGAAGGTTTTTTCCGCTTCAAAAAGAATGTGAAATAAGAGTGGATAAAATTTCAACTAAAAAATTAATAGGGAATCTATGGCGGGAAAGGAAGAAGGGGTTAGGGTATGCAAATTATTAGCATTTAAGCGCAATTGAACGATGCAGGAAGAAGAAACGGCATATCAAACATTTTATGAAAGGTAAGTTACACAGAGGGTTTCTCAATTGGAAATCGCATTTGAATGTTAATTACTTGCAAGAAGATATTGTTATGACTCATATGAAAAAATGGCTATCAGGACGAGTTGAAATTTGATAGCAACAATTTAGTGGTCTTTCGAAAGTGTAGTTTATCGTTCTAAGACATTATCGAATTGGTCAGAATCGAACAACTGTCATGCAAATATGAAATTAATGGTTTCGGGAGGGTCATACTAAGACCTCAATGACTCCCACTGGCGTAGCTAGCTCTGAGGGGGCCCTGTATCAAAACTCCTTCTGGGCCCTTTTTTTAGATGTGGGAATCCTATTAGTGGGACTGTAGTTACACATGTTGTGGCCCGTGTAGCTTGGGAGCCCCGTATCATTGATACGGCAGTAGCTATGCCCCTGATGACTCCCACCACTGATTGATAGCGGTTATTGTAAATTAAATGTAAAATGAATAGATGGCGCTGAAAGTCATCTGAGAGTTACTTTTTTTAGCTTGTAGAATCAATTATGTGATGTTTATGCTGTATATGTCGCAGGGAAATGGTGATTAGGAATTCTATCAAAACCCTAAGGCAGATAATCAGTTGACGGGGTTTTTACTTCAAGGTCATTTCCCTGATGAAAGTAAGGGATTTTATCGAATCCCTGAACTGTTTCAGTGAAATGATGAAATGAACTAGTCAGAATTTGCATTGGCAAAATGTTATATAGGGGGGGTGGTGGAGAGACACCTGGGAGTCCAGTCCTTGAACTTCCTAACCATACAGGTAGTACTTTCGATCCCCTAAATATCAACGCCATATCTTTAAAAAATGGCATCATATGATTAACATAGGGATTTTCTAATTTTATAATTATTTGTTAGTTAGTTCCGAATAAATAATTTGTATTTCACAATAATAGCTCGTTCAAATCCCTTACTTTTATCAGGGAAATGATGTTGAAGAGACCTAATTGTAACACCTATCGTCAAGTGATCATCTCCCTTGGGGATTTGATGAGATTCCTAATGTCATCATTTTCCTGCGACATACACATGTCTTCTGTGTGTGTCTCCTAAAAAACCAAAATGTCTAAGACGAGATATTCTTTGATTAATTTTAGCTTAGAGAAGCTTCTCTCGCAACTGGCATTACTGATGGCAGATGTTAAAAAAATTCTCAACATTGTGACTATGTTTGGTAAGCCATCTTCAAGTTTATACTGAATAATATAGAGAGCCCAGAGAATAATAATAACCCAGAGAGCCGTACCTAATGAGTTCTTTTTTACTGCCTGGGTCTGTTGCACCTACGAAAGTTTGAAGACGTACACGCTCAAGTTGGAATTATTCTTTATTAATGTCTTGATGTAAGTTAAGTTCGGCCATGCTCAATATCTCTTCAGGCCTTAAAAAGGCATACTCGCGCTAAATTCTGCAACTGTTGGAATCTTCCTCGAATTTCCGCAGTTACTCTATCTATAAAAGAAAACATTGTTCGCCTCAAGCCATCTTTGTACGATAACTGAACATCTTTATTTCCGTTTCCAAATATTTGCTTCCTCCTGATTCGTCTTGAGGGATCAAAAGAAATCTCAAGCTCTTAACGTAAACTTCTAGCATACATTAAAGCGTCATCCACAAATTCATCTCGTTTTACTTCTAATACGGTCTGTAAAGCACGTATTTTTTTAGCCCATTGATGAATATTTAGTCCCTCCGTTTGCAAATAATTGTGAGCATCATTGACTTCACACAGTACCGGTTGCCAGAAGCCTAAGTATCATAAAAACGAATGCGATTGCATAGCAACTTATTAACTACTTGTATATGTGCATTTATTAAAGCTTTCATTCGTTTCCGTCAGTTTCGTCGCGCGGACATGTTTTGGAGTTTGAAATATTTTTTGAATTTAAATATCGCGGTGCTTGCCGCCGTCCCTTTTCGTATGCCGCCCGGGGCCATGGTCCCCTTTACACCTCCCACGCTACGCCACTGCACAGTACTGTTGTTATCAGTTATTTACTTTATTAAGATTATCTGCTTACCTATAGGAGGTACCTCGACATGAAACAACAGCTGTTTGATGAATTGATACAACTTTTTGTCGCTCTTCTCTATCAACAGAAATACTTCCGCTGATATGGCATTGGGGGCTGTGTCGGTATTCGTTATTGGATCCAATCGCAGTTCTCGATCACCACTTCCCAGAACCATATTCCAAGGCAGTCTCTCTTAGACACCGATTGAAGAAAAAAAAAAACATTATTAAGGCAAGTCTTGATCAGGGACGTCTTAAGGCTTCTTGAGGCTCTGGGCCCCTACACAAATGTAGGCCCCGCCTATGAGCTTTACAAGTAGACAGTGCATAGCATACGTGCGTTGTCAAATACTCGTACAAAAAATAACTCGAAAGAAATAAATATACATTATTTACAATCGCACAAACCGGCCCGACAGACTGCCACCTTTAAACCGAATGAATAAAAAAAGGCGTATGGTCATAGGCCTGCACATGGACGACGGTCATCACATGTAGCCAGTTGACATATCGTCCGAAATTTCCAGTTTTTCAGACAATGTAATCTAAAATAACATTTGATCGTCTCAATTATTCGAATCATGATCTTATTAAGGCTAAGTCGAGAACGAGACGAGGCCCCAATTGGAACCGAGGCCTGGACCCGGGCGCAGTTGGCCCATGTTTTAAAACATCCCTAATCTTGGTCTTTTGATTTATCACACATATTTATAGGAATATTTTGACATATATATCAAAATGTTATTACACATGTTATAACATGTGTAATAAAGGGGTGTACCAGAGGAATTCTTTGATTGAATACCGGAAACTGTTATCTGTAAGAAAAACTAATGATACTAATAAGGAATAATGACTCGAAAACTTACATGCATTCATCTCCAACAATAATAAACAAGAGTAGTTTTTTAATCAGTGGTGCAAAGAGGTTCTCTCTCCACACTGAAACTCATATTTGACTACTCTACTTTCTAAACTTCCAAGAGTCGTTTTTATTTACTCGTGATTATTTAGTTTTTTTGTTTAATAGCGAGAAATTTATTTTGCTTGTTTAACCTTTCGTTGCGTTTGAAAGAAAGAAATCTTTAGGCGCTAGACTGGAAGATCGGGAGTTTTAGAAATAATTCGATCATTTTCGAAAAATTTAGTTTCTTTTTTTTTACATATATAGAATTTGAAGTATGTTACGCCACTTATTGGCTTTATGAATCAGTTCGTTTGGCAAACTCTTGTGTATTTGTCAAGGACGTCTTAAGGCATGGGCCCAGGGCCTCACCCTCGGCGGAGTCCTCGTTTCGTTCTCGAATCTGTC
Source organism: Trichonephila clavipes (assembly GCA_019973935.1). Taxonomy (NCBI): domain Eukaryota; kingdom Metazoa; phylum Arthropoda; class Arachnida; order Araneae; family Nephilidae; genus Trichonephila; species Trichonephila clavipes. The sequence goes on along the minus strand of BMAU01016369.1, from coordinate 104,806 downwards.
TTAGTAAGATCATGATCCGGATAACTTTAATGGTCAAACATTATTCCTGTACATATTCTCCGAAAAACAGAGAATTTCAAACTGCATGTCAACTAACAAAGGGGCTGCGGTAGCCCAGTGGTCAAGGTTTCAGATCATGGCAGGCAAGTCATGAGTTCTAGCCCAGTACCACTAAAGACCAGCCATGTAGGGGAGCGATGCATATTAAATCTGTTGAGAGCTCAAACTTCCTCCCTTTGGTGTGGTAGTTAAGAAAAGGGGTGCCAGATCAGGTGTCGTCCTCGTCACATGACCATGGCTCAAAATTACGAGGTCCATCCCCAAAAGCCCTTATGTAGCTGAACAGTGAGACATTGATATTCACTCACTCAGTCAACTAACAAAAGTGTATTATTATGTGATGACCATTGTCCATGTCTAGGCCTAGGCTTAGTACCATAAACAATCATTCAGTTCATTTAGTTGAAATGCGGCCATCGGTCGAGCCGATTTGTGCCTAGTTAGTCGTGCACATTTACTCGTTTCGAATGACCGTGTTGAGTTCCTCGCCATTTGTTTGTATTTATATCGCTTCACAAATGCAGCGAAGGGAAAGGATCAGTGTTGGGCGTGCCCACGCTAAGACAAAAGAGAGTGTAACGAGATGGCCATAGGCTTTTGGAGTAAACGGAGTGAGAAAAACTACTGTCCACCGTGTTCTTTCTTGAGTATGACTTTATTTATTTAAATAGAGCTCTCGATGGGCCAAAACAGACCGTTTGAACGAGTATTTAACTATGCATGCAATATACTGTCTACTTCTGAAGATCTCAGGTAGGGCCTACTTTTGCATGAAGGCCTAAAAAATCTTAACATTTCTCTGGGCCCAGGGCCTCAAAGAGTCTTAAGACGTCCCTGATATCAGTATCATACACGGATCTCTCTTATGGGGGAGGGGCATTCTGAAAAACACGCTGACAAAACCACCTAGGGGTAATCACTATGATGAAAATTAATCATTTGTTGGTCTAAGGGGATGAGGGGAGGAGTTGAACCCCTAAACCTCAGCCTTGTGTATGCCCTTGTCACACACATAATTCTATAATAACTGTATGTATAAAAAATAGCGTATTGACGCGTCTACGCGAGAAGAAACAACTATATTCTAAGTAGATGTAAATATCTATTATACTACAAACAAAACTCTCTTATGGGGTATTATTGTATTATGTATAAATGGACACTCTATACATTAATATTGATTTGTTATTCGAATTAGATTAAAAGTACAGCACAGAATTACTTCTGTTATATCAGAGAATATAGCAGAAGTTACCATAGCAATGAGTAATAAATTATTGTATAAGCAGAGTTATAAATAAATATTATTTGAAAATTAACATTAGAAGAGGAAATTAAAGGTAAAATAGCATTTTGATGTCGTTCTTTAAATGTGGTGGATGATGGATTCATTAAAGCATTGAATTATTTTCACTTGTGTGTGTCACTGGCTCAGTTATTTACCATTGTCTGGTGTCGTTTAAATAAAAAAACATTCATTCAGTCTTTTTTTTTTTAAATTTAAAATCCAAAATACAAAAAAGAAACTTTAAAGTGTTGCGCAAAAAAGTAAAACCTTTCCTCCTAACATGTTTTTTCCTTCTAAAAAAAATGTTGATATACATTTTAAAGAAGGTTGTTTACACATTCCTGTTACGTATGCAAATTGTGTGTTCGGACTTATGAATTATATATTATAAATAAAGAGGATTCGAATTTTAAATATATGTTAATTCAAATTGTTACAATCCCCCCCGTCATTTATTTACGAACTTCAACAAAAAGTCGAGCTAATAACAGGCCAAGTTTGAACCACTCACCAGTTTCTATTTTAATTATAGCACACCTTTTATCATTATATTTTTGATATAGCCTTTTCCAGCGGATTTCAAAAGAATTCTCGTCTCTCGAGCTGTTGATATTCACGCCCAGAGTTAGTGTGTCGCCTGTTTCCCGCTCAAACCAACAGGAGTCGTTATGTAGATAGTCGCACGATGTCCCATAACTCACATTTACACCATCTGCTTCAATAAATCTAGAATAAAATTATTGCTTAAGATTTATTCATAAAAAAGGGAGAAATACCGAGTAGTAAGCGAAATATCAGCGATTTCTTAACCCTTAAAAGGCATCATGGGGGAAGGTTCAGGGCACGTAAATTATTTTTAGGATATTATTTAAAAATTGTAATACTGCCAACACACACTCCGATTTTAATTGACACTAATAATAATAATGTAATCATAAGAGTCCTGGCCAGTGGCGCACACAAGGGGAGGGGGTCCGAACCCCCAAAGCCCTTGATTTTTTTTCCGATTGATTATAATTCTAAGTATACAGTACGTAAAATTTAATTAATTGCTTGTTATTAATGATAAATTTTATTAATTAATGCTTATTATTTATTCAAAAATTGGTTTTTACTGTGATTTGTTCCCGAAAATCGACAAAATCAAAAGGAGCATGATACAAGAATGGTGAGCTTTCGACCCCGGACCTCCTCCCCCTTGAAAAATTCCTGTGTGCGCTACTGGTCCTGGCCTATTTATACAATGCAGGAGTTCCAGGGCTCATCAGACGGCCTTGGCGCGCTTTAGAAGCTGTCACCTACGTAGTATGACTTTTGTGCAGGGGTAAAGTCTTTCTTTACCTGTCCCTGCTCTCTCCCTGTTCATCTTCTAGACTGCTGGGGCATTTCCCTGCGACAGTTGCATGAAGAGCAAGACCTGGTGAGTGACACTATTACGCGGGAAGGTCAAATGGACTTAGTGTAGGCTTTCCTGCTCCAAGGGGATTGGAAACAACAACAACATAATGTAATCATTTATGGCGTCAATATAGACACTTTATCATAAAAAAAAGAGTAAGCTGCATAACAAGGAAAACTAATCTGGGTTGATATTTTATCCAGGATACTACAACTGTAAGTTTTTAAAATTACTTCGTTGTTATCCTTTTAGTGGGAAAACCTACAAGTCCAAAAGACCCTGCTGCAAAAGAAAGTCGCAGACATCATTCTGCTCAACCGACAGCTGTCAGAAGAAAGAATGACTTCTTAGAGGGTTTTTTTGAAGCCCTGGGCCCCTATCCAAAAGTAGGTCCTATCTGTGACCTTTTCAAGTGGACAGTATATAGAATTCGTGTTATCAAATATCCGTATAAAGGTAACTCGTAACAAATAAAAAAGCAGGACTTACAATCTCACAAACCGGTTAGACCAGTGATTCTCAACCTGTGGCCCACCGAGCCTTTTTAAGTGGCCTGGTCATGATCCATTGCTCTGCAAAATTCAGTTATTTAAGAACAATGTATTAAAAATTCTGTGGGAAATTCTTTGACAAGGAATCAAATCTACTAATTTTGCTTTTTTCTTGTCGAAGTCGTACGGCTGCGAATTGATATTCTTTTTTCTATTGGTTACGGTTACGGTTAATGATATCAGACAATAGAAGAGTAGCGACAATTAATTTTTAACAATCCTTCATACCTTGGAAGTGAAAAATATTCGAGCGTTTCGGAGGTTGACTGTTTTCTAGTGAGAAACAAACATGAATCAGTACTTGTTTGATTTGTCACGAAAGTGCGGCATTTAAAAATGCCAGTAAACAGGAATCATTCAATGAGACACTTTCCCTCCAAGATCTCTTTCGAGAAATGTAAATAGGCTTTATTGAATATTCTTTACAACAGCAACAAAGTGTTTTGTCAGTGGTAATATCACAAGCAGGAACAGAGACATCCTATGAAATTTGTTATATTATTGATAATCATATGAAAGCGTTTACTGATGCAAAAATTGTGAAAGAGCGTTTCTGAAATTCTTTTAATTTAGTGTTAGTGATAAAAATAAAAAATATTTAAAAAAATAATATAATTGAAAGAAGCAAAACAGGAGTTATATAACACTTTGATCGATTTTCCACATTCTAAATTTCCAATGTTATCTTGATCTTAAAGCATTTCTCTCCCCTTCCTCCCGTTTAACATCCTGTTGCGGTCCGCGTGATATGGCTGACATATATGTATGTGGCACAGCAGAAAAAAAAGGTTGAGTACCCCTGGGTTAGACCGAATGCAACCTTTCGACTAAATGATTATGTATGGTCGTAGGTCTGGATCTAGACACAGACGACGAACATGGCATAATAATGCAGTCTTTCCAATGTTGCCAGTTGGCACACAGTTTAAAATTCTCCGATTTTCGGAGAATATGTTCTGGAATAACATTAAGTTAAAATTACTCGAATCATGGCCTTACTAAAGCCAAGTTCAATACGAGACGAAGTCCTCTACTGAAGTCGAGGTCCTAGGCCTGGACCCAATTGGCCTGTGCTTTAAAATGTCCCTACGAAGGAAAAAGAAGACCCTGTTTGAGGTTATGCATAAAGAGAGAGGGGAAAGGTAGGAAGAGAGCTTGTATACATAAAGGGTGTTTTTTTAGAGGTATAGAACTTTAAATTGCAATAAAACAACGATGTATTATTCGATTGACATGATTTTTTTTATTCGAAAGATAATCTTGTGGCATTACATTTTAAATATGATTCCTGGCATAGGACTGCCACGGCTGGCTCGGATGTAGTCCAATCTGGACGTCCAATTTTCGATGACTTTTCCCAACATTTGTGGCCGTATATCGGCAATAACACGGCGAATGTTTTCTTCCAAATGGTCAAGCGTTTGTGGCTTATCCGCATAGGCCAATGACTTTACATAGCCCCACAGAAAATAGTCTAGCGGTGTTAAATCACAAGATCTTGGAGGCCAATTCACAGGTCCAAAACGTGAAATTAGGCGGTCACCAAACGTGTCTTTCAATAAATCGGTTGTGGCACGAGCTGTGTGACATGTTGCGCCGTCTTGTTGGAACCACAGCTCCTGGACATCATGATTGTTCAATTCAGGAATGAAAAAGTTAGTCATCATGGTTCTATACCGATCACCATTGACTGTAACGTTGTGGCCTTCATCGTTTTTGAAGAAGGATTCCACCAGCCCATAAAGCGCACCAAACAGTCAGTTTTTCTGGATGTAACGGTGTTTCGACATACACTTGTGGATTAGCTTCACTCCAAATGCGGCAGTTTTGTTTGTTGACGTAGCCATTCAACCAAAAGTACGCTTCATCGCTAAACAAAATTCGCTTATGAAAATCGGGAACAACGGTAATCTCGTTTTGGGCCCATTCGACGAATCTACGCCTTGCTTGATGATCGTTTTAATGAATTGCCAAACCAAACTGAAAATAAATCACTTGACAGCTGTTAAATCGGTCGCCATCTTGGAAAGTAATGCCAACTTAAACTTCTATACCTGGGAAAAAAACACTCTTTATATATACAAAGAGAGAAGGTTTTCCTTCTTTCAATGAGTTTCATGTATTGGAGATAGCCGTTTCGAAATCTGTCTTTGGCTGTCAAGAGATATTTAACTCAACAGCTCTGAACAAACATACCTAGACTCTTAGCGGTGTACCAAAGTGAGCAGAAGACATATTCTATACAGTCATTTTAAACTTATAGAGGGAATGCATTTCTGAAGGACATAAATCGGGAGAATGGTAGGCAGGGAGAGATCACAACCTTTTTTTAAGTCATCAGCAACTCCATTTCCATGAGCCCTGACATGGGAAGAATTTCATTGAAGATACATGGAGTTCCTCTGCCAAAATTCTAATATTTGGAAATAATATTGGGTTGTTCGGAAAGTAATTTCGTTTTTTCCCGACAGAGGATTTAATTGTATTTTTTTTGCACCCAACATCACATTTAAGCCGTATAATTTTTATATGCTTTGAGAGCTCATATAGCAAGGCTTGTGTGTGAAAAATTCCAATTAATTCTACGTAGTAGTTTTTGGTTGGTGCCCTTTTAAATATGGAGAGCGATAAGCAGCATTTTCGACATTACTGTTTTACTACAGAAAGGGTAAAAATGCTGTTCAAGCCAGAAAGAAATTGACCGATGTGTATGGAGAAGGTGTGTTGACAGTAGTACGCCATTGCCAGAACTGGTTCGCTAAATTTCGATCCGGCAATTTTGATGTCGAAGATGCACCACGTTCGGGAAAGCCGGACGAAGCTGATAAAGACGCGATAAAGGCATTAGTTGATGCGAACCGGCGAATAACAACACGTGAGATCAAATTGAGGTTAAATTTATCAAATTCAACAGTTTATGACCACTTGAAAGGCCTGGGATTATCCTCGAAGCTCAATGTATGGGTTCCCCATGTTCTCACAGAGTGAAATCTGTGTTGCCGCATCGACGTCTGCGATTCGCTTCTCAAACGTCGCGAAAATGATCCATTTCTGAAGCGCATCATCACTGGGGACGAAAAAGGTAATGGAGCAAAAAGGATGAACCGGCTCAAACCATTTCCAAAGCCGATATTCACCAAAAAAAGGTGATGCTGTCTGTTTGGTGGGACTTTCAAGGAATCGTTTTTTTTTTTTTGAGCTTCTACCGGATAACACAACGATTAATTCGGAAGTCTACTGTCATCAGCTGGACAAACTGAATGATGCACTTCAACAGAAAAGGTCAGAACTAATCATCAGGAAAGGTGTAGTGTTTCACCAAGACAACGCGAGACCTCACACAAGTTTGGTCACTCGCCAAAAGCTTTTACAGCTTGAATGGGATGCAATGCCACACCCACCATATTCTCCAGACCTGGCACCATCGGATTATTATTTGTTCCGGTCACTCCAAAATTTTTAGACAGTAAAACCTTCACCTCAAATGAGGAGGTAAAAAACCACCTCGATCAGTTTTTTGCCAGCAAAGACTAAAAATTTTATGAGCGTGGAATTATGCTACTACCAGAAAGATGGCAAAAGGTGTTGGACCAGAACGGCCAATATATAATTTAATAAAGTATTTGTTTATTATACGAAAACTGTCTTTCATTGCCACACAAAGAAAACGAAATTACTTTCCGAACAACCCAATATAATGGCCGATTGTGATTTTCTTTTTCTGTTGTTATAACTTTTGTTTCTAATAAGACAAAAGTAAGCTGAGAGGTTAGAAAATAATTATTTTAAGTGTTTTTATTCATTTTATTTTAATACACTGAGGATAATTTTATAACATGGCGTTCTCTCTCTCTCTCTCTTAAAAAAAGATGAAATGGAAAACATTATTGTAATTATTTTTTATGGGTATTTAAAAAAAGAGTAGAAAGTTTTCTGAGGGATTTACTGGCTGCAGATCACACACATAACAATTTTCTCTTAATTAACTTAAAAATCTCAATATCGCAGAAGGATATTCCAGAAAATTGCTATTTGACTTACAAAACTTAGTCTCCTATATCTTCTATAACATAAATATCAATTTTTGCTCAGAACTTTTTTGAACTGAAAATCGGGATTAATTTTAAAATTCACTTACTCTTCAGATGTCGCTCGTGCAGCTGTGTTTGGCTGTGTTTCTCCAGACACATTCAACAATTTCTGCAATCCATTCTCTGGAATTCCATAGTCGTTCATATACTCCTGAGTGGTAAATGATTCAGTGGAGCTTCGTGGATCGGTAGAATTTCCGGTTTCCACCGATTCAGATTCAATACTAGCTGATGTATCTCCTATTATTTCCAAGATGAACATAGTTACAGGACTTTCTGATCTGTATTCGATTTCTGTTCGTTCTATTGCGGATTCCATTTCTTGACTTTTCACTGTAGTTGCGCCTCTAATATTTTTGACGCCATACTCACTCGGTTTAGTTTTCGCTGGTGCCTTGCTTTCCCTATTCTTAACCAGTTTTTTTTTATTACCTATCAAGGGATTGGCTTCAGTGATAAGTTCAGTAAGCGTATCTATTTCCAATTTCTTTGTACCTTCTTTATTTTTGAGACCGTACACATTTGGTTTCGTTGTTCTCGCTGCTACCTTGGTTTCCTTATTCTTCAAAAGTGTTTTTGCGTTATCCACCGAAGAGCTGGCTTTAGTGATGAGTTCAGTGAACGTATCTATTTCCAAGATTTTTGTACCTCCTTTATTTTTGAAACCGTACACATTTGGTGTAGTTCTCGCTGCTACCATGGTTTCCTTATTCTTCAAAAGTGATTTTGCAATATCCACCGAAGAGCTAGCTTCAGTGATGAATTCAGTGAACGTATCTATTTTCAAGTTTTTTGAATGCGATAAAGTAGGGATTTTGGAATTTTTATTTTTCACTTTTTTAAGCAATGTCCTTTTTTTGTTTTTCGCTGTCGGTGTACTTCCTTTACTTTCTACCTCGGCATGCTCTGTTAGAAAATCCGAAGCTGAAATAGTCATTTGAGAATTCAAATCCTTGGGTTTAACCTTTTTATTTGTTTTTTCATTACTTTTTTTCAAAACAGGGTACTGATTTCGTCGATTTTCATCGGGATCACTATAATTAACAGCTTTTTTCAACTCATTGACTACAGCTCGTTTATTTCCCTTTCTATTTCTTAAAAGAGTGGAACTTTCTAAGTTCAGGTTCTTAATTTGAGATAAGACTTCTGGCTGAATATTGCTTTTCAATATGTATCCTATAGTCGATTTAGGTTTATAATCACTTTTTCTAAGGATCTGTAGTTTTTTGAGGATATACTCAGGTAGTAGATATGAAGTTTTTGACTGCTTTCTGAAAAGATTTTTGTCATCAATATCTCTCCTTTCATTGTCTTTAAGGAAATCCGAGTATGGGATATTTGATTGTTCGAGATTTTTAAAACGTTTCGTCAAAAGGTTTTTATTGAAATCCTTGTCATTAATATGGCAATTTGATGAGTAAGCAAACCATAAGAATACAGTTATTTTAATAAATTGCATTCTTTTTCTGAAAAATAAATAAATAAGTAGAGCAATATTCTGTAGTGTCTATATTTGTTTGAGAATTAGAGAAACAGTACATAAAACTTCAATATTTAATAATTAAACTAATGGGTTACAAGGACCATGAAATCAAACACACTGAAACATATAGAAAACAAGCCACAAATCCTGTTCCGTCATTGTTTTATAGTAATTCTACTTAATCAGATAATATATCCCGGATAATATTACCAATATATCCAGGTTTTGCCTAACCAATCTAGGGGCAATTAAGATATTAGAGTTAAAAGCTTTGGAAGATTTTTGGAAATGAGCTAGCCTTGAGAAAGAAAGCGAATTTGCAGTCGCCGGGTCGCAGGAGTAACGATACATGCGTATTAACGTCATCACACCTAAATTTGCACCATGCGAATTGTGCCATGACATCATGATAACAACAACAAAAAATACTTACATGTTTTATTTAAAAAAAAAACTCACTGTGTTTCAATCAGACTTTGATGGTAAATGACGCAATTCACGCTGCGCAAATTTGACTGCGGTGACTTTGTACGCAAGAGTACTTACGTATTATCGCAACCTATTGGCGACATTAAATGAATCGAAGCATCTGGTGTCCAATTCAGCACGTACGCCACATAGGAATCCGCGTTTATTAATAGAGTTTGCGATTGTTGCGATAATACGTAAGTACTGGAGTTACAGTAGATTACAACCCATAATGTGAAAAACATTTAAAAAAATTCAATTTTTGAGATAAAGAATAAAAAGAAATTACAAATTTGCAATAAAAATACTTCATAAATAGAAAAATTGGACACATTAGGATATTTCGGTACTTACGTATTACCGCAACCGTATTGGCGATATTACATGAAACGAAGCACATGGTTGCTATTTCAGGGCGTATGACTCATGCGAAATCGGGGTTGCCAACATGGCGATTTATCTTGAACGTTGGTATTATACGTAAGTACCTATTTTTCAATACCCGAGATGATTTTAAACCGAGAATTATCAATTTTGGTACTTACGTATTATCGCAACAATCGCCAACTCTATTAATAGCTCGCCAAGTTGGCAACCGCAATTTCCTATGTGTCGTACACGCTGAATTGGCAACCATGTGCTTCGCTTCATATTATGTCACCAATAGGTTGTAATAATACGCGTAAGTACCTCAGTTTTTTCAAAGGTAGTATTTATTTAACGTATAATTGTTTTTTAAGGCGCGGGAATGATTTTCCACCATTGGCTGTATTTCTCGCTTCTGGCGACATTTTTTGAGTTAACAAATTGGTTGGTGTTATAATACTTAATTACCTAAAATGATACAGAAAAATATTATGACATCCTATTTATAAAAGGGTCTAATTTGATATCAGTATGCTAACGATTTTCTTGCCAGATAGCTGTATAATTTCTCTACGTTGAGGCGATAATATTACAACACAATATCATTTTAGAATGACCACAAAGATTAATTTGAAACACCAAAATTGTTTAGAATATCGATATCAAATTAGTGCCTTTTAAAATTATCATCATATTCAAATATATTCGGATGCATTTATTTTTATCCGAAACTTGATTAAATTTAATCTATCAGTATATTTTAAAGTTCAGTTTTGAATTTAATAAAAAATTTCATCTTAAGGCTTACCGTCTTTCTTATCTCGAATTCCAACTAATGAATCCGCAATTCTCTGTGTAGGATTTGAAGTGTTAAAAGCATGCTTACAGTCAGTTTGAACACACATGTTTAATAATTCTGCATAGTTTTTTTTTTTTTAAATCATAATTCAAGGGGATCTAACACAAATAACAACACTAGAATCAGTAATGAGATTGTGTACAAAATACTGCTCATAAACATCGAGAAAATAATGACCCATTAAATCGGTAGTATTTGCTACGACACTTTTATTTATTTATTAATTTTTTGAAGAAAAAGTGCTGAATTTTAACACTAATTCGTTAATGTTTCCTTTGTCACAAAAAATTTTCTGCCACCAGAAGAAATCAAGCTACTATCACGAAACTTGGCAGTAATGTAGTATAGTAAGAGATATCTCTAATGATTAAAATTTCGATGCCAATGAGGCAAGGGTAAGCGCGCTATGTGCATATGAGAGGCGCCGCAGGGAGAGTTTAAAAGCATGATTGCTCGTACCCTAAAGCAGTGAATCTCAAACTTTCAATACTGGTGACCCACTTTTCAATCATAATTTTTATCGCCCCCCTTATACAATAATAATGTATTGAATGCAATAATAATGCACTGTTTGACGCTAAAACTACAATATGATCTTAATTATAAACCCTACAAATTAATAAGTACATATATTAAAATTTATATATGTTACTTTTAAGTAATATATATTTTATTTTTCTTTCTCTAATTTTTAAATTGGAACAGATTGCAAAATGCGGTGGCTGCTTTCAAGACAAAATATAGATCTCAGTCTAATATAGAAAGAGTACTCAGGGTGTCAATTTCTAATCGTAAACCTTCCTTTGAAAAACTTTCCTCTGCAAGAGAAGCCCATGGAAGTCGCTAATACTTATTAAACTTGCTCTTAATTAGTATTAATTAATTAGTTAGAAAATACCTTGGGCAGTACTGATATATTAAAAGTGTACTGTCTGAAATACCCGCTCTTCGCACGAGTTTATTTTTTTAAAAAATAACTAAAACAATCTTGATATAATAGCTGAATTGTCAGGAGAGTAAACCCAAATGCGCGCGCGCGCGCGCGACAATGTTTACGAAAATGTAAAATGATATTTTAAAATGAATGCTCATATTATAATTAGTTTTAAGCGAACTGTAATTTTAAGCCTCACAGCCTAATTTAAGATTAATGTTAAATAATGAAAAATAATATGAAATTCCGATGAGGAATAATTGTGTTCTTTTTAATATTTAAAGCGAGAAGACTTACAAATTTTTTATCCTGGGAGCAGGCACACACTCGATACTAACGTTAATGGTCTCGGGGTGATTGAATCACCCTAATCCTTTTTTTATAACTATTTTTATTGTACACGATACAACCGTGATTACATTTAATAATTTATTTATGAAAAAGTATACTTACCTACTTTTTCAAGGACTTCTCCAATTTTTCTTTTGTAACAAATAAACAGTTTTGTCAGAACTAATGATTTATTGATCTGTGTGCCCCGCGCGACCACTTCCGGGATAAAAGTGTAGTCAATATAATAATATGGATGTTACTGCTAAAAAAAATTGTGTAAAGTGTTTTTCATTATGCTTTATATCAGTGGTTCCCAAAGAGGTCTATATAGACCCCAGGGGTCGATGACGACCTGCAAGGGGTCTACGTCAATGGAAAAATTATTTGGGGGTCCATGAGATGTAAATGGGGGTCTACGATAGTGGCTTTCATTAAACCAGATCATGACTTTAATTTTAAAAGGAAATTTAATGAAGTGAAAACCATACTTACCAATTTGACAGATTTAATTACTAATTTTAATTAGGTTAATTTGCAGTTACCAGGCAACAACATACATCTTATTAAAACAGGGACCACATTTCAGCCTTTTTTGCCAGAACTAAGCTAAGGGAGCATAATTTTGGACGTCGCAAATTTTCCCAGTTTCTCAATTGTCACAGACAATCTGCCAGGAAAAAGACGTTTTAACCTACGTTCACAACATTTAAATGCCCTTTTTTAGATTTTGGAATTACATTACAATGTTTTGACTATCGTAATATCACAGTAGGCAATGAATTCATATGATCATTTTGAAAAAAAATGTCAGATTACAAGATATTGGCACTAGGTATAGGCACAAACAAAGATCTTATAGTAGAGTTTAGAAACGAATGTCAATAAGTTTGGCTTTAAAAGATATACCTGTTATTTATTCCATATTATGGAACATCTTAAGGAAGTTTTTAATTGTTTTTCCCATTGAGAAGGGATTTCAGCGTGCTTACCAATCTCCAAAACAAAAAAAGAAGTGAAGAAAGAAATGACTGGACACTATTAACCGGGGAGAAATTTAGGGTTAAACCTGACAAGGTTGAGAGAGATGCCAAATGTTGAAAATTTGTTATTGCCTCCTCAGATTTATCCCTACGACTAAAAGCATTTATTTGTTGCTCAGTTATTTTATGTAACAATTATTTTATGCATTAATTAAATTTTAATTTAATTAATTAACATATGTTTTTTCCAAAGTTTTAAACTTTATTCTTCAATTTTAAAAATTTAAATCTTTTAAAGTAAGTAGCTCTATACCATCTGTCAAAAACACATTTAGTTTGATGAATTTGCAAAATTGCAATATTAGGTAGGTAGGGGTCTACCCCTAACCGCAAAACCTGTCAAGGGGTCTATGAGGCAAAAAAGTTTGGGATCCTCTGCTTTATATGTTTGAAAGTACTCATAAAAATAAATCTTGGCCAAGTAATCCTTCAAAGTGCTCTCTATGGTTTTCCAGACATCATAAAACTCTTTTATATGGAGCCCCCTCCCCCACATAGAAATACATTATTTACAACTTCCCTAAATGAGAAACAAGCACATAAGAGAGGGGTCATAACTAACTGTACCAATAACTTAGAAGGTCAAACAGATGTTGAGCAAATATATTCTTCTACCTACAGCTATAATGTACAGTAACATTTCAAAAATAATAACAGTGATGAACTTTTTATCTTCCTAAATGTTTTCGATTCTGGGTCTGGGTTTTGTATTTTTCTCTGAAAGAGTAGTATTTTAGGTTTAAAAATAAAACGTAATAAAAAATCTCTCATCATGGGATTACAGCAAATCAAATAAAAGGTTTTTTTTATTTGATTATAGGATCAAAGTTGGCTAATTAGGTATTGAAGAAGTTTTTATTTTTGATGATGTAATATCGCCAGATGATATAAATAAATTATATCAAAGTAAAAGTGCATTTTTTATTAACCGTAAAATCCGGCGTATAGCGCGCACCGGTATATAACGTGCACCCATACTTTCAAGCTGCCTTTTTTAATTTTAGGTATATTCGCCGTATAACGCGCACCCCCTTTTTACGAAGGAACCAGAAGTGTGCGAACTAGTCGCGTATGCGGGAATTTTTCAAGGGGAGGGGGCTCCGGGGTCGAAAATTCACCATTCTTGTATCATGCTCCTTTTGATTTTGTCGATTTTCGGCAACAAAACACAGTAAAAAACTAATTTTTGAACAACTAATTAGCATCAATTAATAAAATTAATCATTAATAACAAGTAATTAATTAAATTTTACGTACTATATACTTAGAATTATGATCAATCGGAAAAAAAAATCAAGGACTTTGGGGGGAAGGTCCGGACCCCAGGACCCCCTTGTGTGCGCCACTGGCGCGCGAACACAATGCTTGTTTGTTTTTAAGCCATTTATTGGAGTCCCAGAATTTTGAAAAAATAGTATACTATTTGAATCGGAACCCTTTAACTTCATTAGGTATATCATTTCTTTCAAATAAATAGTATTCCAATCTATGTAGAAGTTTTTCTTATGCTCATTTCTTTTTTTCTTTTTTCTTTGAATCTATCATTTTAGTACCCAGCGTATAACGCGCACCCGTAAATTTCAATCTCATTTTTTGTGTTAAAAGTGGGCGTTATACGCCGGATTTTACGGTATGTCTGAAAGTATTTTGTTTTAATTCCTTCAAATAAATTCCTTAATTATTTTTTAAATCTTTTGTTTTCGATATGCTCGCGCCCCACAGTTTGAGAAACGCTGCCCTAGAGTTATTCAAAAAATCTGTCAACTCGGATGGATGGATGGTATTGTGACTAAGGATGCCTTAGAAATTTAACCGGTGACATTACTAACAATTGACGGACTCTGAGAGGAGACGTATATAAGGCCTCAGAGAAGTAGGCTAGTCGAACACGCGTAACAGCCACCACCTCGTTCGGAGGGATATGGTAGCTGCTCAATATTGGCAACAATGGATCACAGAAAGGATAGTCTACCATCGTGAATGGTAAGGACATCCCAGAAATTCAAATGCATACGATGATCACATAATCATAAGAGCGGCCACGTCTTCACCAACAACGTCTCTAGATTGGTCAGACACCCTTTAACACCTCCCAGCCATCCGGTAGTATCAAAGGGAACCATTCTGAGACGACTGGCCGACCCAGGTGTCAGAAGCCTACCCTGACCCCACATTATAGGCAGAGTATATTAGATTTTTGCCTATCTTGTGCAAGCTGGCGTATGAAGGACTGGAGGCATATGATTTTCAGCAATGAATCCCAATTCAATATCAATGTTGAAGACCAGCGCATACGCGAGTGGAAGTTGCCAGGCCACCGATCCTATTCTACCAAGGGCGTAGTTACGGTCGTATCAACCTCTTCAGGGGCCCCAAAATGTGTAACTAAAACATTAAAAATGTAAGCCCTCCCCCTAAAAGTCCTTAAGGAATTTGGATACAGGCCCACTCAGGATTAGCTACGCCAGTGTATCCGACACTTGTTGTCGAGAGGCATAGGGCAATTGCACAAAGTGAGACAGTGTTGGGAGTGATTAATTGGGACCCACACGATCACATCTAATCATCCTTCAACGCATTTTGGTGGCACACATTTACGTGGACAAGATTTTAACGCCAGCTGTACTACTGTTTTTACTATCAAGTCACCAAGGTGCCATTAATCAACAAGTCAACGCTCATCCACATGCTGCTTGACTCCCAACAATACCTTTAAGGGTATGACTTACTCCTGAGGGCTGCCAGATCATCAGGCTTCTCGCCAATAGAGCCATTCTGGGACGCGCTTGAAAGGTAACTGCAGCCTTCCAGGAGTACTGGTGAATTAACTGCAGAGATGCAATGATTATGGCATTATCTTCCGCAGGAGATCATAAGTGACCTCTTTGATTTGATGCCACACCGTTATTTACTATTTACTGATTTGAAATCTCTTTCATACCATATCTTCTTAATGAAACAATCTGTTCTGAATTTGTAATCATTTGCTTATCTCCTCATATACTACATACACGTTAAGTTTCGTGATAGTAGTTCGTTCTTCTTGTGACAGAATGCATATAGATTAGTACTTTTTAATTAGCTTTGGATATCCAGAGGAAGATTAAATAACATCTTTCTCTTCCTTTTACTTTTTTTTTTAAAATCAATTTTAATTCTTATAAAAAGCTCGGAATAATGACAGTTTTGCATAGTAAATCTATTTATAAAACTCATTGATTGATTGTGCAATTAGAAGTATTTAGTTTTTATGGCAGTACTCGGGTTGAATGAGAGTTTAGTAACGTTACGTTGTAAAGCAACGTGGGGGGCTATTGGCGACTGCCCTTGTAGTTTTTAAACCATGGTCAAGGGACGGGACGACATCTGAGCTGTAACCTCCTTCATCGAACCACGCCAATGGGCGGACTTTGAGTCTCGACAGATTTAACCTGCATCAGCCCCTCTATACGAGGGGTCTTGCCCTCGGGTAGAAGAAATAAAATGTAACACTAAAGTATCATTTTTTTTTCAGTAATATGAAGTGTCTTTGGTTTTCTTCTAGTTTGTTAAAGTTATCGAGCTGCTTCTTTCAGTATCGTTCAAAGGCTTACTAAACACAGTAATTTTAGAATGAATTCAAATGAAAAGGTTGTCACCTAAACTTGCACCCGATTCTCCAATCTACGCAATATCAGGACTTTTAACTCCGACAGATTGAAGGTCATTATTGTCCATCTAAGTAAACCATTTGAAGAAATATACACGTAACTCTACCAATAAATCTACCAGGAATTATCTTCTGCAGAGAAGTGTGCTTGCCAAACATGGAATTCGATATTAGAACTCCAAAAGTTAATATCCGTTCTCTAACAACGTAGACCATTCGGCCGCGTTATTGTTATCCATCTAGTTAGTCTTTAAATCTGTCAAGGCTTGAAGTCCTCACGTTCATATGAAGTATGGAGAGTAAGGTGCCAGTTTAGATGCCATTCTCGTCATTTAAACGAGGTTCAAACGGATTGCTTTCAACAGTCCTTATATTGCTTTAAAGTGCAACGCTAATAAACAATCAAGCCTTCTTTTAGCTGAACACAAATGCAGCACAATATGTAATTATAAGATTAGTCTTATGCTATTGCCATTGTCAGGCTACTGTGAGTGAGTGCTTTGTTCGTCACACTATCAAACAACACGAGGGCTACTGGTGATGGACTTCGTAATTTTGAACTACAGTCAAGTGACGACCGCTGCACCAGAGGTGGCCTCACACTCTCCAAACTATTGTGCCACACCTACAGGAAAAATGTATCAGCCCTTCTACACAATTGATCTCCCGTGGCACTCGATTTCGAACTCATGACACGCCGACCACGAACTTTGAACCATGACCACTTGGCTACCAAGGGCTTCACTGTAAGCTACAATTATCTAACAAAAAGTGGTTTGAAATTATAAAAAAAAAACACTTCGACTTTCACTTAAAATGTTGTTATTGTTTGTATACGAAAACGCATGAAATGTTTCAGGGATCATAGCCTGTGTTGCTCTATATCCCCTTCAACCTTTCAATCAATGAAATGTTTCATGATGTGGGGATTTGTGTACTATATCCCACACAGCCCAATCATTGAGCATACAACACTCTTTTAAATATTACAAACATCGATTAATATGTTAGTAGATCTGAGCCTTCGTTTTTTGGACTACATTTTAATAAGATTTAAACATTTTGTATGTAGATGTCTCTTTCGTAAGCGGTCATTATGCTATGCTCTTATTCTTTTCATATTTGGTTTTATATATACTATTTATATTATTCTAATTTCATATAGTAAATGCTCTTTCGTTGAAGTTGAAAATGCTGTATATACTATCGTAAGTATTTATTTTTCACTATTAAATTAGAAGCGAATTCTATCGTATTTGTTAGAAGTATTCCAATTTGTAACTTATATGTATCCATATATTGATGTGTGCGATCAAATATATGTCTGTTGCACCCTGAAACTGTTTCTCCCTCCCCATGTCCTCTGGTTATGGCTCTGCTTGGTTAATGATCAAATAAAATATTGAAGATGAGTGTAAAAAAATCGTAAGTATTTGAATGATTAAAAGATGACATTTAGATATCATTTGATCTGTAAGAAATATGTTAAAGTTGTCTTTTCTCATATATTATTTGCATGATCTCTACAAATAATAGGATAGATCAGGGGTCACAGCAACCTTATAGCTGTGGTGTGCCAAACCAATACTTTAGCATGCCACACATTAGGAAATTTTGAAACAATTCATGGTACTTTTCTATTAGTGTCACTAGAGCCAAATTGCGCTATTTTCCACCAAAATCTGTCTGGTTGGTATTTTTTCATATAAAACTCGTAAGAGTCTTTGTTGGTTGATATTAAGATACAATTGGTGTGGTGCCAATTTTGCTGAGATGCCGCTAATACGTAATCACCCGTTTCAATTCCACCAGCAATGCATCCAGAGTTAAGGAGTAGAGGTCATAAATACAGATTTAGAGTTTTATTACATACTAATTGTGTCATTTAAAGATATTTATTAACCCTTTGGTGGTTAGGGAAATGAGCAGTTTTCATTTAGTTAATTCGCGCAGTATTACAAGTAAGAAGTAGTCGAAAGTGGCAGCTGTTTTCCCCCGCCATTCTTCCGAAAATGTCACCCTTCTACGGCGATGCCGTAGATAGCTCGCCTCGTGCATTTTAAAGGTTTCTTAAAGTATTTGTAGTACACAAATAACAGTTTTTATGTACTTTAAAATAATGAATAAATGATAATTATTAAATAGTAACCACATCACCAGTAAAACTAAATCGGCTAGGAGCGGGAGAACTTGAATCAATTTTACACCACTGTCGAACACTCGAAAAATTTTCATTGCTTGTATGGTCTTCTGAGCTTGATATGCTGTGAACAAAGTCTTCATCAGACTCAAAACTTGATAAGCTTTCTGTATCAAAATCATCATAATAATCTAATTTTCGCTTTTGAGCCATTTTACTTTACAAACAGTCCAAAAAACGCGCCAAAATATGCATAAAAAGAATAACGTAAAAAAAAAGAACCTTCATTATGAAGAAAAATTCATGGAACCCGTACTGCCATCTGTAGACAGTAAAACTAACTAAATTTCGCAAGTAGGATTCGTTTGTAACCTAATCAATGCAGAATAATGACCTTGAACGAGTCCATCTCGTCAGCGCCCTTTGGGGAAAGGTTTAACTACGCGAGTAGAACTCATTTATACCTATTTCGGTCGAAATCTTGCGCCCGAGCTGAATTCGTTTGCGCGCATTCAGAAGCACTACTCGATTGCGAGCTGAGCTTGTTCATGACCATCAAAGGGTTAATACAAAAATAAAATATTACTATTCCTTCTCAAAATAAACATCAAGTATATTCCTGCGATATAGTGAAATACATATTATATTATTTGGCACATGATTCTGAATGTTCATCTATTAAACAACTTCTTTGTGGTCTCAAAACAAATTTTATATGAGAAAAAAATGTGTTCATGTATATAAGTAGAGCCAAAAATGGAAAGCAGAGCACATGCAATTTTCTTCAAATAATTAAATGGCCCCAGCAATGACATACAGCAATTTAAAATGGCAGTTGATTTATCTATGGTTATCTTCGAGTTATTTTCATAATATTATTTCCATAAAGTTTTACTTTCTATAACACTGAAGATTTTTTTTCATGATGCAGCAATGAGTGATGCTTCATTTTACAAGTATTACACAATCGTTTTGATTTGAATTAAATATTTAAATCTAAGAATGAGTCCCACAAACTACACATAAGCAGAATCATTTTATAGCAAGAATTGAAAGAAAGAAAAAGTACAAAGAAAGATTTAACTTGATTTCTATAAAGGGCTACTAAGAATTGCTCCGTATACCACGTGTGGCATGTGTGCCATAGGTTGCTGACTCCTGGGGTAAATATTACTTGTAAATGTGAAGAACTTAAAA
Source organism: Trichonephila clavipes (assembly GCA_019973935.1). Classification (NCBI taxonomy): domain Eukaryota; kingdom Metazoa; phylum Arthropoda; class Arachnida; order Araneae; family Nephilidae; genus Trichonephila; species Trichonephila clavipes. The sequence continues at coordinate 84,948 of BMAU01016369.1, read as the reverse complement.
TCTCATTTGTCAGATAATTTCTGACATGAATACATTTATTAAATGTAAATGCTGTCTTCTCAATAATTTGTTTTGTGCAAGATTTCTGAAAAATGTAGTTTTAGTACTTACCTATTATTGCAAACGTATTGGCAACATTATGTAAAACGAAGCACATGGAAGCCAATTCAGCACTTACGACACATGCGAAATCAGGGTTGCCAACTTGGGGAGTTATCTTGAACATTGGCATTGTTGCGATAATGCATAAGTACTGTAATTTTTGTATTTTAGTACATGTATTAAAATATTTTGTTAGTGTTATTATTTGAAATTTTATGAATTAATAATATATAATATTTTTAAAATAAGTGATTTAAAACATTATGCAGTAGATTTTGTAACCCATATAATATTTTTATTGTTCTTAAATCCTGATTCTATACTAGGAGTAATGCACAAAAATGTGTGGTTTATTTTGAAAATAAAAACTTTTTATTTAAAGGGGAGTTGTTTTTATCTAATATTTTTGAAATTATCTTTTAAAATGTGAAAAATCCCATCCTATTTCATTTTTCTTTATTAATTTTTTGAAAATAATTCAAGATTTTCTGAGTCAGAACTCCATATAACCAAAAATTAATTTAAAAAACATCATTAAAGGCTTGATTATTTCCTTTGAAAAGTAAACCTTAAAAAATCTATAACAGAGGTTGGCAACCTTGTAGCTGTAGCATGTCAAACCAATATTCAGGATGTCACACTGTAGGAAATATTTGAAACAGTTAGATTTCTGTGACAATTGCATGCAAAGTTAGGGTATGGAAATCAAGAATCCAGATTATATAAATATAAGAATTTTAATGTATATTTATTTTGCATCATTTGAAAATATTTATTAACATAAAAATAAACAATATAAAATGTAAATTTCCTTTGAGCATAAATAAATAAAATTGTACATATATTATTTGTATATTTTGTATCTTTTAAACATGCTTATTAAAATAAAAAATAATTAACATAAAATTTAAGTAATACAATTCAATATAGTTAAATTAAATAAATATTTTAATACAAACCTAGTCTCTGCACCACTCTACCTCATATCATATCAGGGGTAAAATTTGTTACTTTCAATTTGACATGATTCATTTGTAAAAAAACTTTTTTGTGAATTCAAAATATATTTCATATGAGAAAAGATTTTTTCACATAGATATTTAGAACCAAAAGTAGGCAGCAGAGTATGTGCAATTTTATTCAATTAAATCTCTCCAGTAACAGCATCCATTAATTTAAAATAACCATTGATTTATCATTAAAGATATCATCCAAATTTTTTCATAATTCCATAAATGTTTTTATTTTTATAATTCTGAAGATGTTAATCCAATAAGCTCCATTTCAAAATGACCAACTTCCATCAACTCAAAAATTTTCAGATTTGTTGAATAATATAAGAGTGCCACTGAAAATTGTACAGCTTGTCAAATGTGGCATGCATGCCTTAGGTTGCTGATGCCTGATCTATCATATGTAAATTATTTATATTGCTTTATGTAATAATCACACATTATTAGAATTTAAATAAAGTACATATACCAATTTTTCTTTTTTTTATAGTGTGATAAGTACCAAAACAGAGAAGCCCTTGGTAATCTCTGTGCAGATTTATGTGAATTAAATAATTTAAAACCAAATAGTTGTCTTCCTAATCACTTAGGGAAAGATGTAGTTTTCCAAGCTACTTACTTTGATAACGATGTCGTTATGAAATCCAGCAAGCTCAATTCTGAAGATTTTGAACAAGTTTATTATACAAATGAAGATGGTGTAAAAGTACACCCAAGCATAAATATCTTTTATTCAATGATTGCTAACACAGTGCAGTCAGAGCTTGATGTCAACATCACCTCTCTTAATATTAAATCTTTGGATGTTTTAACGAAATTATGGACACGTAACATGAAAAACTTCCCTCATTTACCAGCAGCTGTACAGAATGCTGCCATGAGCAACATTTGGTTTCTTGTTCAACAAAACGAATACTTACTAATGAAATATTATGAAGATCTGAATATCTTTCCTAAAGTAATTGGAACATGTGGACCTTTCTATGTCGTTGAGTTCGTACAACCTCTCAATAATTATTTTATATTGTTTTATCCATCATGGGAGGAAGATTTCTCTAAAAGAGCTGAATTAGCTCTAAAATTACTTAATTTTTTAGAAGAAACTGAAAAACATTTCCCATTTATGCATTTTTGTGACATAAAGGTGGGCCATTTTGGATTGGATAAAAATGGTGATGTTAAATTGTTAGATATGGATATGGTTTTCTTTGAAGAATCTTTGATAAAAAACATCAATGCAATCCAAAACTGTACTAAAAGTCAAGATTGCCACTTTATTGATTGTCAAAGCTCCTGTGATACCATTTCTAAGCGATGTGAAGCTAAAGTTCTTGATAATAATTTTCAGGTATGAATTTGCAGTGATTATTTATATATAAATATTGGTTAAAGTGTAGTATAGGGGGGCCACTTGGGGCAGTCCTTTTTTTTTTTTTTTTTTTTTGGCAACTAAAAGCGGTTGCCATGGTACTTTTTTCGGAATTATTTATTATTTATTTTATACGTGGAAAGTTTTTAGAGTTCCTGTTTCCCGCTGGGAAACTTCACCTCTAATCTTTGATAACTGTGGGTGAGCATTGCTTCGGTTTTACCTTAGCCCAGAACTGCATTTGATAGTATGAGTAAGCTTAATTAAGATTGAAATTCTTTATTTTAGAATGAATTCGATATCTCACCATGACATTTAGATAAAAATCGCCAAATCCAAAGAAAAATTGCTAAATCCAATGTGGCCCGCCTATACTACACTTGAACCAAAAATACTTTATTTTGTAATTAATTTAATAAAACTAAGAAAAATTGGCACTTTTCTGGTCTTAAAAATGCAAAAAACGGGGGGAATCCCCAATCGATTGTATAAAAAAGCTAACCCATCTTCTTCAATGTTTGAAGTAATTAAAAATTTCATGTCTCTTCAGTAAGATAATTGTGTAAGAATTGAATCTAGAATTGAGATTATTATCTTATTTTGTGTTTAGTGCTTAATTTGACAAAAAAATTACAATCGCTTATGGCTACCCAAAATGGAAAAGTACCCTTTGTAGTAAAATCAAAATACAGCTTGAGTTTTGATAATGATTAAAATTAACTTGCATATAGTCATAATGACATTGATGTTTAGTTCTGTCTGTTGTGAATCATATGGATCAAGTGGTCTGAGTGGGTGGGATGGAACTGTCACTCATGAAGATGCCACATGGTCTATATCGATAAAAACCATTTGTAACAGATTCAATTTTAATCTTGATCTTGGCTTTGGCATTATTAGATGTGCTGTTGTTTCCTTGCATAGTTATATATTTCAGTCTTATAATTTAACTTGGTAATTTAATTTGTTAAGTTTATTGCTACCAATATTATTCTCTTTTTATAAAAGATATAATTATTTTTAGTTTTTTTAAAAGTTATTACCGTAAAATCTGGTGTATAATGCATATCCATACTTTCTAGATACATTTTTTAATTTTTAGGTACATTTGCCGTATAACGCACACCCTCATTTTTACAAAAGAGCCTAAATATATGTGTGCAATGCTCTTACGTTTTCAAGTCAATTAATCAAAGTATTATCCTAGACATTTGAAAAAAATATAGTATACTTCTAGAACAACCCTTTAAGTTCATTAGGTATATTATTTCTTTTAAATAAATAGTATTCCGATCTATATAGAAGTCTATTTTTTTATGATCATATTTTTTTCAATTTTTACTATTAGCTCATTCTCTCTCTATATATATTTATTTATTAATATATTTATCTTGTTAAAATTTTCAATCGTTAATAAAATTCTTTCTATTCATCCAATTAAGTTCAAATAAATTTTTTTTAATCTTGTAGTGCATGACACTTGATGTTAATACAGTTTTTCAAATATTAATTCATTAATTTAATTAAATTTATTTAATTACTGGTTTTCGATGCGAACTTAGATTTATCTCCATTTTTGGAACAATGTAACTGTTAAAACAATGACAAAAGTTGGCCTTGAAAACCAATTTTTCAGCCAAACTAGACAAACCGGGTGTGCATTGTTACTACAATGCAAACAAATCATACTCTTTTTTTTTCAATTCCTACCATTAGTTCACTCTCTCCCTATATATATATATCACTCAAATTTTCAGTCATTAAAAAAATACTTTCTATTCATCCATTCAAACTAGGAATTAACTTAAAAAAAATCTTTATATTGTCTTATTTTTGAAGCTGTCATTTTTTTATCCAGTGTATAGCGCGCACCCGTAAATTTCTATCACATTTTTTTTGTGTTAAAAGTGCGTGTTATACACCGGATTTTATGGTATATATATATATTACCGATGATAAAATGTATATGCTAGATTTTATGCATTTTTTCAAAAAATATGCTTCAGACTGAATATCAAAATTTATTTTATTACTTTTATTAAAATATGTGATTAAATTTAAACATGATGCTTCTTATCATCTTACTTTTACTTCATTAACTGTATTGTAACGTCATGAGTAGCTAACCATCAATAAATTGTCACAGTCTAATTTGAAAATAAAAGGTTTGTTTATTTTCTCAACAAATTGTTATTGAAGCAATAAATTACAGTTTATATGCCAAGCCGGTGCAGTTAGTCTATATCACTCCAATTCTCCTACTCCACCGGCGTTCATCGTCTTTCCTTCCTTTCCCCTCCAATCTCGAACCAAGTCCCTTTCTTTAGTGCTCTCCTCAAGTTCTCTTGATCCAGGGCAGGGCTTTTTTTCTCCCGTAAACACAACTTCGTTCCTTCTCATTGGCAGGCCCCCTAGTCCTATATGTCCGTAACACCCAAATACACACCCGGGCCGTCTTGACCAAGGCGCCCTAATTCCTTGTCCTTCACTCCACCTGTTTCTATTATCCCATTCTCTCGACACCAGCCGAGACAACAGGATTCTTTTAATACAGGCTTCGCCTATTGTCAATGAACGCTGGTTCTCTTTTCACCATTATTATGGCCAGTCTGGGTGTCGGCACTCTTGCCCAAGTTCAAACAATAAACAATGGCCATGTGCACTGGTCATTTAACAGCTGCTTGAAGCCATAAAATTTAGTGAGAATCGATGGGTGTGAGTTCACAACAATCGAAGACATCGCACTTGTCATTTAACAGCTGGTGAAGCTATAAAATTTAGTGAGAATCGATGGGTGTGAGTTCACAACAATTGAAGACGTCGCACTTGTCATTTAACAGCTGGTGAAGCTATAAAATTTAGTGTGAATCGAAGGATCGGGATTCACAACAATCGACAATGTCACAGTATGTATTATTAATTTTCCTGAAAATTAAATTACAAAACTAGTTTTCATAAAATGTATGTGGGGACAATAACTGAGTGGTCTTGAACTTGTGGTGAGCATTGTCAAGTCACAAGTTTAACCCTTTTGTGATGGGTGTGTCATATAAGCATCAAACCCCCTTATTGGGTGGTATGCTGTTCAACGCAGCTTTCTGTGAGGATGGTCAGTCCTGTAGATCAAGTACAAAACACAATTCACCGGTGCATTAGGGGTAGATACACATGTGACTCAACCATCTCTAAAATGTTTTCTATCGATCACATTGTTGTGAAAAGGGGCCAAGAAAAAACATCATGTAGACAGGCTGATGCTGTCAAGACTCAAAATCCTCACATTGGCATGGTGTTCAAGTTTGGAGAGTAGAAAGTCAAGGAGGAAACTCAGGTGTTGTCCTTGTCACTTGACCAAGTTTAAGATTATGATACACCTTGTCATATAGTCCTCATGCAACTTCAAAATATGACATTGATAAAATATCAATCAATCATAAAATTTTCAAGAGATGTGCTTAATTTTTCTATGATTATTCATTTCTATCTAGTCAACCATTATATCTCACTTACATTTACTCCTTTGTTTGATATATTAAAACAAAACTTTATTATGTTGTCATTGTATGCATAATTTTATTTAAAACATGTTTATAATTTCTAATGTATTTCATTTTTACAGCGAGTTTGTCGAAATATTCTGGCTGGGAGATTGGTACAATCATACTTTGGTCTCCTTAGTTCACCACCATATTCTATCTATAAAGAGCTTTCTGATTTGTTGAAAAAATGTTCAGAAACTTTGGATGACAAATCTGCACATATTGTAGCAAGTCAGTTGAAGCATTTGTTGGTTTCATTCATACAAGAAAGTTCTTGAAATTCTGCAAGTATGATTGCATTTAAGAACGAATCAATATGTACAACAGGTAAAATCTTATTGTGGTGCTCTGTTTGGTTACGATTTTTGAAATGGCATCCAGTAGGTTTGCCAGATATAATGGAACATTTTGTCTCTAGTTTTGTGCAACAAAAGTAGAGTGACTCGCTTTGCAAACTTATTGCTCTGTTTGGCTGGAAAAATAAACTGGCACCAAGCAGTACTCTAAAATAAGATCTAACTTAAAAACAAATTAATTATACAATATGCTTATAAATATATGTTTGCCCTTAATTCTTATCTTTCTCTATGCCAACCAATCATAGTGAGATACTGTTGTAAGCTTTTTCTATTTTTCTTTGCTGTCAGTCTTTGTAAGTTGTGGGCTTCTGTATAAATTCCTAAGTATTGTTCATATGAATTTAATTCATTTAATCTAACTCAAACTAAAAAATTTACATTATAGTTTGTATTACAAACTGTGTCTTTTTTTATTATTTTGTTTCTTTAAAATACTCTTTTTGTTGTTGCAATATTGTTTGATAGGAAAGGTAACAAAAATAGATTGATTTTTTTCCTTACATTTTTATTTATGTTTGTTATTTTTTGTTTCGTCACAAATTGTTGAATTTTATGGTTGAAATATTGTACAACTCTTATTGTTTATGTTATAGATTGTTTCTTTTTGAAGGTTAATAAGATACTGATTATCTAGCTTCTTGCAATGTATGAGCTTCTAATGAAACAAATTTTGTGAAAAATACAAATTTCTTTATTTTTGTTTGCTTAATTTTGTTACTATTACTGAACTGTATGATATACTAAGAAATTATTCTACCCTCTTCCTCTTTAAGTTATGGCCGCTATAGTTGGGTGGTTTCTGCCGGCATTGTCAATGTAAAGAACAATTTCAATTATAAAATTCTGCGAGCTGCATCTACCCGATGCTCGGCGTTGGAGGAAGAAATTCAGTCTCGAGCCAGTCAATTAAAGTAACTTAGTTTATTCAGAACTACCAAGTGAGAGTGAGCACGTGATTGCTTCACCCTTTTTATATACAGAACATAATGACGTCACACAACCTCTTCACAGTTACAAAAACGTGGTGCCATGCAGCCACTCATTCACACAAATCATTTTTATTCACAACATACTCCCCCCTTTGAGACTTGGGGAGAGTCTCAAACCTATAACAGTTATAATTCAAAAGATCAAGTCGCTTCGGTTCTTTAACCAATCTTCCAGAAGAAGTATATTTTTTTTACAATTGCATCATTAGTATTCAAGACCTTTTCAGGTTTAGTACTTTTAACAGAAATTGATTCCTCTTTCAACTCCTTATCGCTATTAGCAATCGCTTGTACTTCCAAAGGGAAGATACGTTGCACGGGATGTATTACTGTTCCATGTTGAGTTTTTAGTCGAACTGTTCGAATTTCCCCATCTCGACCAGGGATTAATTCTATAATCTTAGCTATAGGCCAAGACAAACGTTTCTTATTGTCGTTTCCAATTAAGACCATTTCCCCAATTCGGGGTTCCCGCACCCGATTATCATTCTGTTTTTGTATTAGCTCACTTAGATATTCTTTCCTGAAACGTTGTCTTAAATCACTTAAAAGTTTAATTCTATATTTCATTCTTTTTCTTAAGTCTCTCGAATTCAATTCGTCAATATCGGAACAGCGATTCTCTATTAAAAACATTGCTGGAGTAAGAGGGATCAATTCCTGTGGATTTTCAGATATATAAGTTGAAGGTCTACTATTGATTAAAAATTCGCAATCACAAATCACTGTAGACAATTCTTCATAGGACAATATTGATTTTCCAAGAGAACGTCTCAATAGTTCCTTGATAATGCGAACCAACCTTTCCCACCAGCCTCCCCACCATGCGGCGGTGGGTAGTATAAATTTCCAAACTATTTTTTGAGTTGATGTTTCTCTCGATATTTTATGCCAATCCAATTTCGCAAGGTCATTGAAAGCACCTCGGAAATTAGTACCGTTATCACAGTAAATTATCCTGGGCCTCCCGTGCCTGGCAATGAAACGCCTAAGGGCTAGCAAAAAGGCATCAGAAGATAAAGCGTTTACTAATTCAAGATGTAGTGCGCGATAGACGGCGCAAGTAAATAATGTAATCCATACCTTTTCGCCAGTTTTTAAAAACAGAGGTCCAGCTAAGTCAATTCCTACAACTTCAAATATCGCGCAATCATTCACACGGTCTGGTGGTAAAGGTGATGGTCCGCTTGACAATGATTTCACTTTAAAACGAGCACAAATAAAACATTCATTCAAAATAGTCTTAATAGTTTTTCTAGCTCTGATAATCCAGAACCTTTCTCTAATTAATGATTGCATTATTTGGATTTCTGCATGACAGTTCTTTTTGTGCATAGATCTAATCAAAAGTTTTGTAAATTCACATTTATCAGGTAACAATATAGGATACAAAAAAAAAAAAAAAAAAAAAAAGAACTTTCATCATTTCGTTCAGTTATTTTAGATTTTACTCTTAAAATATTATCATTATCAATAAAAGTAACAAATTTTAAAGATTCAACATCAGGTAAATAATATGTCTGAGTTAAACGAATCAATTGTTTCTCAGAATTTTCAATTTCAGCAACAGAAAGTTCATGTTCCTTACATTTGTTATAGTCTTTGCGACAATTATTTACAAATCTTAAAATCCATGCAAATACTCTTATCATTTTATCATAATCAGACACATTACATATAAGCAAGGGGGTGCATCGTTTGCTAGATCAACATTCGCATTTTTAGTTTTCTTTCTCTCTACGTTAACTTCTTGAGGGACGCAACTGATTTCACCATCTGGCCAATATTCCGAATTTTGTTTCAACCAGGAAGGCCCCTCCCACCATTTAGAATTAAGCATTTGTCGTGGAGAACAACCACGAGATAGTAAATCCGCGATATTCATGTTTCCTGGAACGTACTTCCATGAGTGAATTTGAGTTAATTGTCTAATTTCCTTTTTACCCTATTAGCTACAAAAACCGACCAATTTCCATATTCTTTAATCCACCAAAGTGCTGTTGTGGAATCGGACCAAAGAGTAACTTTCAAGTCCGGCATATTAAGTGCTTTCAAAATAGAATTTAAAAGTCGAGCACCTACACAACAAGCCATTAGTTCTAGACGCGGTATACTCAAAAGTTTGAGAGGAGCTACTCTAGACTTCGCTCTAACGAGAATTACGCTAACTCTAGAATCAACTATTGATCGAGCAAAGACGCATCCCGCATATGACCCCTTGCTTGCATCAACAAATACATGTAATTCAGTAAAAATATCAATTTTCATACAACGTGGTACATTTACATCTTTCAAAATTTGAATTTCATTAAACCATTTCATAAATTTGTTTACAATATTCTGAGGTAGTTCCTGATCCCATGCTATTTTCATTTTCCATATTTCCTGCAATAGTAATTTTGGGAGCAATGTAGACGGCGCCAACATTCCAATGGGATCGAAAACTTTTTGCACCGTAGACAAAACTAATCGTTTCGTTATTTTCACTTCGCACGTTAATGAGTCGAAATTCGTGCAACATTTCAAAACATCATTATCCAAGTCCCAGATGATACCCAAAATAAAAGTTTCGCCTGAGTGTTTATCAACACTTTTACTCGCCACATTGCTCTCAAAAATACGTAAATTAAAACATCCTTCCGACATAATTAATTTAGTCTTCTCAATAAATATCTCTATTTCATCAGCACTGAAAACACCAGTTACACAATTATCAACATAAAAGGAAGATTTTAACTTTTGTGCAACTTCCAGTTCCAACCAGGAAGAAATTCAGTCTCGAGCCAGTCAATTAAAGTAACTTAGTTTATTCAGAACTACCAAGTGAGAGTGAGCACGTGATTGCTTCACCCTTTTTATATACAGAACATAATGACGTCACACAACCTCTTCACAGTTACAAAAACGTGGCGCCATGCAGCCACTCATTCACACAAATCATTTTTATTCACAACAGTCAATCTTGTGACACTGAAGACCCATTGTGTAGAAGGGCTGATGCAGGTTAAAACTGCCAAGGCTAAAAAAATTCACATTGGTATGTTGAGGAAGTTTTGAGAGTGGAGTGCCAGCTCAGGTTACACCTTTGTAGATTGACCAAGGTTCAAAATTCAAAGGTCTCTATTGTCAATAGCCCATGTGTCAATTCTTTGTGCAACATTTAACAAATAATTATTAAAATAATCAAATCCCTAGTAAAGCAAGTTAGGTTTTTCAAAAAAAAAAATTTATTTGTGTAATCTTAAATAATGTCAGGAATTCAGGAGCTTAAAGTTGTATAAAGCAAAAAAATCTGGAATATTTTCAAAATCCTCATCACCTGATTCAGAATTATGAGATCTGTTGCTAGTAGCTCATATGCAGCTACGAAGGGTGATGTTGATTGAAAATAAAATAAAATCTACAACTGTTTGAAAAGTTTTTCATTGCATATTAATGGCCAGTTTTTGTAAAAGCAATATATTTTACAACTGTTTGTTTTGTTATACTATTTCAAGTTAATTTCTTTGTTTTTTCTTTTAAAATTTTACTTTTGTAGATGATTAATTTAATTTTTTGTGTAATAAAAAAGTTGCATAAATTTTTGTACATTTTGCTAAAAGCTCAGAACTGTTGCTTGTTTTATTAGAGTAACATATTTATTCACTAAATATTTTTCTTTAAATTTCATTGTTTTTCTAGTCATTTAATTAAAAAGAAATAAAATGAATCTTCAATTAACCAATTTTTTTCAGAATTTTTTGTTAAAGTTGTATCTTATTTTATATATCTCCATTTTTTTTGCATTGATTTCAGTTCTTGTTTATCCAGTACTTCAACAAAATTAATATTTTGAAATTAACTGTATGGTTACTGAAAAATTGTGATAATTCAGATTGTATCAGTTTAAACTGTTTGAAAAAGTGTTTCTGGATAAATACTCAGTAAATTATGTAGTTATTATTATTTGTTTTATTCTTTTATCATTTTGTTCTTTAAATTATTGTTTTAAAAACATTTTAAATAATTTTGTTGTTAAATATTTTTATTATAAAAATATGTAATATATTAAGTGGACTTATATATTTTTACATAACATGTGAATTGAAGCAATTGGAGTTATCTTGTTATTTTTATTTATTATTAAGGTTGTACTGAGAACAAATTATTTGAACAAGTATTTATTTCACTTTTTTTCGTGAATGTAAAATGCAAGTGTCATTCAAACAGTCTTTCAATTCAAATATATTTTAAATACAATATTTATATTAAATCATTCTGTTAAACTTGATACATTCAATCTCAGTATATCAAATAAAAATTTTGTAGTACAAAAAATTCAAGTACAATTACAGTGTGAAATGTATTTGTCTCTATATTCAACATTATATTTTGCTATTTATTTATTCCCCTAATATTTTTTACTGAATGCATCAAAGATTCCGAGAAACTGAAATAAATTTTTGGAGATATGCCTCATTCGAAATACTTTGACACGATTTTTTGGGAGGAAAAATCATTCACATGTATACATATACTCAAAGCATTTCTAATGTATTGCTTTTAAAATGTTATGTTGTATTATTATTTTTTGCAAAATAATTAAGAAACAGATGAAGACAATTATGATTTTCAAAACACCAATGCATTTGTTATATGCATGTTATTATTTTCGTTATTGCAAGTAATCACATATGTATTGAAACATTGACTGAAATAAATGAGGAAATAATTAAGTCAAAGCTAGCATGGGAAGAATGTCAAATCTAATTTACCATTTATAGAGGGAAAATAATGTTATTATTTTGATAGTTTTGTTGGTTTTTCTACTTTACTTTTGTTCTTATTTTAAGTGTCCATGAGCCAAATCTTTAAAAGCTTTTTAGGATGGTATATTTTTCTCCATTATTTGTGAACAGTTTCAAAAAAATTGGTATATTTTTAGGTTTTTTCTTTGAGCAGGGATCAGTAACTTCTGATTTGCAAGCTGCAATAGGCATGTGGGATTAAGGTTGCAGCTCTTCAGACTTCTGCTGCTGAGTATTATTAAATAAATAATTATATTACTAAAAATTATTTCTCCTGTTTTCCTTTAGAATTATCTTTTGAAAACATTTACCTATGATTGCATATGCATTTTAAGATTTGATTAGCTTGAGACAGTTACTTCTGCATTAAATTGTTTTTAATGAACAAAGTGAATTGGCCATGAGGAAAAATATTAGGATTATTTCTAAAGAGGTAAAAATTCTATTTATTGGTAAAAGTACCTCCAAAAGTACCTCTCACTCCTCAAAGTGATTTCCTGAAACATATTTATTTATACATGAGTTTGGGTGCTCTCTCATGAATGTACAAAAAATATACTTAAACCCCCGCAAAAGTGACAAAAACACATTTGGTATTTTATGATATATTAGAGTTAATGAAAAGAATGTTGAAGTAACTTTTGTGTACAAGAACAATTAAATCAGTTTTAATTATGAAAACATGAAACTTCAGAATAAAGCACTGTATTATTAGTACAGAAACTTAAAATAAGGTTTTTATTTAAACAGAAACTATACAGCTTTAATTCCTAACATTATGTCTTGGCATTGGTTGCTCTTTCATTAAGCTGCAGGAATAAAAACATAATCTCATGGATGGTTATAATCTTATAGATGAGTTATGGTTTATAGCTTTGGAAGGAATGCAAAATTTTACTTATGTGAAATTTTATTTAAATATTATTAAAAATATTAATTGAAAAATGAATCCTATCCCTCTCCCCTCCTGTGAATGCCTATGCATATAAATGTTTCTTTGATACCCTAGTTATTTTGTTTCACTTACAACTTGGCTCTTCTCTTTCAAAAGTTCGCCTGTCTTAGAATGCATCACTACTACCAGAGTAGTAGATCAAGTACAATATTTACTTTCTGGTACAAATATTGCAGAGTTATAAAGTTTCTTGCATTTCAACTGCTGGAGGATTTTCAGGAGTTAGTTGCTGTAATTTATAGGTTTTATATTGATCAAAATATGAAACCCAGCGCTACATATCCATTTTCCCCATTCGCTTATTCCAATTTAAAATCAAATCCAAATTGGGAATATTAAATAAGATAAAATTTGGGATATATATACTTTTTTATAAAATTGATTTCAAACAAATTCAAACTCAGTGGCGCAACAGCCCATTAGGGCCAGGGCATATTGTGCCCATTCCAGTATACATGACCATTGGGCACTGAGTTGCATGAGCAGATGTCCCGATCAGGTGGTCAGTCTGAAGCGATAAAATTAAATTACCCCTCACAATTTTTCATTAGGTCACTAGATTTTTATGTCTTGTTTATGCTTAAAATTAATTGCTTTTCAGTGTCTATTTGATGGATCTCAAAATTTTAAACCATAAGATCTGATAATGAGTATTTCACTTGAATCAATATTTTCTTAACTTCCTTAATGTCAATGTCCACTGATGTGGCTGCAATAGCCAAATGATCATGATCTTGAAAATAAGGTTAGTGTTGTGTCTGTCATGTCCTGGTGTCTGTAAAGACCCATTTAAAGAGGCTGTTGCATGTTAAGACTATTTTCGGCTAATGTTAAAGAATAGGACCCAAATTCGGAATATTTTTTCAGATATGAAAGTACTTAAACTTTAATTTTATATTCTGGCTTCACTATCCTGTAGAGAATCACTTAGTTTAGCTTACTACTCATTTTTATCCGAGTTGACCCATTTTTTCTTTTACAAAATATGTTTCGCATTTTTCTCCTATACCATAATGCTAAATGAGCTGTCCTTTTAAATGTTAAAAGGAAAAACTAATTATTCATGAAATATTTTGAAATTTTAAAAACACTATATGATAAACAAATGCATGAGTTAGAATGTAACAAATTTTTATAAAAATTGCGGCATTTTTTCTGTGAAAATGTGTCTTGTGTTAAGTTTGCTGAAGTTTAAAAGTATGAGATCTGTTCGCAATAGTTTTTGTGTTGCTTCAAAGTGCAACATGAATAAATAATCCATCAAACACATATTATTCGGTATGATTGGTCCTCTATAAAACTTTAACCCTTTGGCTATGAAACATGAACTTTTCACCAGAGATCTTAATAGTGGTTTTAGGGATTGCTTTGAATATATTAAATGGTGCATAATACGCATTTATTTTATTTCTTGTGCAGATTTTTGAATGACCTTTGTATTTTGGTAAAGATTGTTTGAACAAATACAAAAATTATTGATATCAGTTTTTGAATGAAATGCAGTTAATTTCATTAATTTCTAATCTTTCAACATAACATATTTTTATCAAATTTATTATAACTAGTCAGTAAACAAAGTATATTTTATATGTTAAATGGTTTGTCAAAGTATTTATGAATGTTTTGTTCTGTTATGTACTTAATTTTTTCTGTTAGTTTTATTTCTATTGGATGTTTGTTATTATCAGGAATGAAGTTATTTTCTTATTCATGAATTTATGTATATAAGAAAACAAACGATGTTCATTGTTTTTAATGTATCCTAATGAATTTCCATGATTTCAAATTAATAAAGAATATTATATTTTGGTGAAGAACACGCAAAATGTATTCATTTTCCTTGAATTTTTTCCCTCTATTTCAATAAAAAGTAAATCTAAGATTTTACTCTTAGTTTAATACTTTTATCTACTATAAAAAAAAAATTTAATTTAAATACAGACAAGCTGAAACATAACTGCATTAGCTTTTGATTCCAACAATATCTTATATATTTTGCTTTTATATCAAATTGTTAACATTTAGAGGAATTTTTATTTGAATAATTATATATGGAAACATACCTGTTTCCTTTAATATATCTCTTAAAACTTTAATCCTTTACAATTGAAACGATGATAGAATTGAAACCATTTTAATCCACGAGATTTAAGAGGCAGGATATTACAAAGAGAAAGAAACAGCAATAAGTTCTGATTATTTAAGAATATTCTCAAACTCAGTGGAGCAACAGTCCATGAGGGCCAGGGCTTACTGTGCACATCCCAGTATACGTGACTATTGGGCGCTGAGCAGTTGTCCCGATCAGGTGGTCAATATGAAGTGAGACCCCAGTGTTTAAGTCCCCAAGCAAGCTTCATACTCATTTATCCACCCACTGTAGTAGAGGTGAAAGATTGAGTCGACCTTGCCCAACCTGGAAATGTGATACACTACCACTGAGCCTTCTAAGAATATTCTAATAGACAAAAGAATTAGAAAAACATGATTTTCCATACTTCTGCCTCAGCTATCTAAAGATAATGCTGAGAAGGTTGAAAACTGTACATACAAAACCACCAATATTTGCTCTCCTTTTCCCTTGTGGTCGTTTTCTCCTCTTTCATTTAGATTTAACTTCTACTTATTTCTTATAGGATTATTTAGTTGAATGTTATTAGAAATAAGTCACAAATTAAAAATAGAATAAAAGTCTGTAGTGTTTTCCACCCTCATCAGGAGGCACACTGTGCTTCTTTCCAATAAGAATGTTTTTCTTTTTTAATAGATTGCTTCTCTGCAAAATTTGAAAAATTTCCCACAAGTGTCTTATGGAGCAGCGGTCACCAAACTTTTTGACCTCACGGACCAGTAAATTCATAATTTAAATCCCGTGGACCACACCAGGCTATATTTTTCATAATTTTAAATTCCGTTCAACTGTTTATGTGCAATTAAGTCTCAAACATACAATCACTTTAATGTTTATTAAGTATTTAGGGAGCATTACTACTGCCTAACACAGTGTACAGTTATTCAAATATCAATTGCATATATGTTTTTGCAATTCCATTGCAATATGAAGCAAACTGATAACCTACTTTAGACTCCAGATATATTTCTTTCAATAACCTTTGAAATAGCTCCTGTGTATTTCTTTCTATTCCTTATGTTTGACCATAAGATAAAAAGAATTACCAAGATATAACTATAAAAGAATTAATATGCATAATTAAATGCTAATTTTCGTTAAACTCTTATAATGACCTATTCAAATATAATTCTTTTAATTGATTATGACTTATCAAATTTCAGTTATATTGTAAAAAATAAAACTGTTTCTAAATAACATTTTAAGCCCAGTATTAAAATATACTAGATTTCTGAATCCAACAGTTTGAGATCTGTTCTAAGAAAAGACCAAGATAAATTAATATTCTGAATGTTTTTCATAAAGCCATCATTTTAAGCTAATGGTGTTCTCAAACTTTTTCATCTCATTGAACCCTTAAAGCAAGGGCGTAAAACTCAAAGGTTAACGTGGACCTAACGAACAAGGTTTAACTTTAGGTGGGCTGCAAAAACAAAAAAATCAATATTCATAGAAATGTTCATTTATTTCGAGTACACTATAACAAACATATATAAAATTTAATGTTTATGTCCCGACACTTTATCTCTGCTACTATCTTTCCTATTTTTGTAGAAATTTTATTACATATTACTGTATGCAGATATACTGGCAGAGCAGTAAAAATGTTCATTGTGGCCTGCGAGTTTGACACCCCTGCCTTAAGGTGTTTTTGTGTAACCCCCTTCAACACTTAGAAGAATATATATCTTAAAATAATACTTAAAAGTAGATCAACATGTTATAGATACTTTATATGTAAATACAATTATAATTACTCATTAATAATATATATATATATTAATTTTTTTATCCAAACATCTCCTATCCATGCATTATATATTTGCTTCTATTTTTTTACACAACTCTGTCGAATTCTATGTCTGTTGAAATTGTCTGCATTTAATTTGTTTTTGTAGCCACTTATATTGAGATATTTTGTTCACTTAAATACATATACTTATAGCTGAGTGAGAAATCCTGTGCACAATTCATGAATTTTCAACCTATAATTTAGGAATAGTTCTTGCTTAAATTTAGATTTTAACATTGAATCTGTTGATCGGTCGATAACTTGTACCATCTCCATAATAGGTGTCTTTTTCCATGAATGAAAAAAACATGCATTAGAAAGCTAATTGGTTTTGAAAAATATTCTTCTAATGAGCATAAAATTAATTTGCGGAATCTGGTATAGAGAGCAATAAAATATTCACAATGTAGATATAAAGAAAAATGTTTTAATATTTTATTATAATTATACTACAAAATAAAGTTGTGTAAATAAAATATTCGGATTTAATGACTGGAAGGATCCTTAGGTACTTGTGGTTTTACAAACTTTGTAGATAATGTGAATCCATTTCGTTTACACATTTCTAATTTTTGTGTTCTGATCTTTTATTGTGACTTATGGAACTCCTGGGTTCCGTGAAACACAGTTGGAAGACCATTATTTTAAACAAACAATTGAAATAGATCAATAATATCCTTCAATATGTATGGTTCTGAATATCTTCACTAGTTTTCTTTTTTAATGTAACTATTTTCAAAGAGTATAAAAGGACAAAAATGCTTTTATTCTGTTTAATAGAATATACACGTAAACAAAATTATAAATGTTTTAGTGTCAGTTTAAAACAATTCATTGTATTCAAAATATTGCTTAAAAACAAATCCTTTTTATAAATATATATAAGCTGCATCGGGAAAGCACTCCATTGCAAGTTAGGTCATTTCCATTTTACAAAAAGAAAAACATGCACTCTTACCAAAAAAATGTAAATTCTTATAATCCTAAAAAAAAAATAAACCAAAATACTACTCTTGAACACATATTTTGCAATCAATTAAATTTTTAACTATCTAAACATTGACAGTATATAACTTTCATATATAACTCAATAACCATGTCATCAATGCACTTTTTTTTCTCCATTCACATTTTTGAAACTAAAGCCAAATACAGTAAAAAAATTTGCTACCTGCAACACATTATTATTAAAGTAAGCTGAGTTTTTAAATAATTTGTTCAGATTTATCGACCCATGTATTACAAGATATCCCACACATCGGTATTATTTTTCAATAGTACAATAAGTAAATGATTATTTCCTAAGCGGTACAAAAGTTGAGAGCTATATTATAATAGATAGAAATCCTACTTACAAAGGATATATATTGACTTGAAAATAACATCACACATATAGTAAGGGATATTTTTAAAACTGATTATAAAACGTATCAATGATAAAAATGTTGGAAAAAAATAATGAAAAAATACATATTAAATAATTCCAAATCATTCCAGTTATCTTTGTTAATTTAAAAAAAAACCCACATATTATATATATATATATACATCTTTATATTCATTCACATACTATACAAAAACCATTTTCAATTTCATGTGTTAAAAATTTCCTTCTTTAAAATCAGCATATTTTTAAAATTTTAGTACATTTTCCCATATTGCTATTAGCCAAGATTTATTTGAATCTACAGTTTATTGAAAACAATGAGTGTGAGTGATATGAGAATATATAGCCACAATTCTACTGCAAACATTTATCAAAATTTATTTCCAGAATCGTGCATTTACGTTTTTTTCATGAACATCAAAAGAGCAGATATATAAGAGTGATCTTAATTAAATTTCTTTCAATTTTAAAATATATACTTTTTACATTTCAATAAGTACATATTTAGTTATGCCTTTTACAAAATTACTAAGCTTAAATTGAATATTGTGTTACTGTTATGATCTCCATTAATATATATGTACACTAGATGCACTTTAATTTATATAAAAATATTTTTCATCTTTTTCGTGATATTTCTGATCCTGAAAGCGATTTCAAACTTTGAGTGAACTAAAGATTTTATAAAGAACATAATAGTATTCAAAATTCACAACCCTATTTTCATAGAAAAATATTTTTTACCTATTCCTTATACAATCATGCAATAGAGAACTAAATGTAAAAATAATACAAAATTTATTATATAAAACTCATTCTTAAGATATAAAACTCGCATATAAAAAAATATAGCATAAAAGTATTGAAAACATGGTAATTTTTCTGTTACAAACAAAAGCTTTGAAGTTGTCAATGTGGAAGATTAACTAACATTTCATTAATGTTTCTTTTCTTATCTATTGTTATGTAAAGACCTTTGGGGATCTGAATGAAAGTCAACCAGCCAGGAAATGTTTCTGTTATCAGTTTTAAATGTTCTTCAACATCACCTAAAATGAAATTAAAGAATTAATAAAAATTATTTTAAATAATAATACAAGGTGCATTTTTACACCTATTAAGTGTCTGTTTGTAATTTGAAATTAACAGCTTTTTACTAAATGCATTTAAAAGTATATACGGTACTCATATGAAAAAATCAATTTTAAAATTTTTTGTCTGTCTGTTTGTTGGGGCTAATCTCTGAAACAGCTGGACCAATTTTGACGAAACTTTCACTGGCAGATAGCTAATGTTATAAGGAATAACTTAAGCTACTTTTATTGTAGAAAAAAAAAATTAGGGTTCCGCGAAAATGAAATTAAAACCAATGAAATGGTGAACAATATCTGTTTCTAATAAGGATTGTTTATTTCAGTAGGGATTACTTTTATTCAATAGGGATTGTTTTATTTTGCGAGCCTTCTGTCTTGACGTTTCTAGACAAACTTTTTTGTTTGATAAGGTTACTGAGACTCGCGAGATTTCCCATTCATATCCAATCCTAATGATTTTAACAGTCTTCACTTACCCCTTGCTTGCGGCTTCGTTTCATCCTACCCAGTCCCTCACCTCATTGACAGTGTCAAAGGTCATGAGTACCTCTCCCCCCTGCTTGCAGATTCGTTTCACCCTACTGTTGCTAAGACCTGTTTTGAACTGTTGCATCATTCCAATGATTTCATTCGTTCTCAAAAACACTGAGCAACATAAATTTTTCTATAACTTAGACAGCATTTAAACTTAAATCAGGAAGTTTTTGGGTTTTACGTCATATGACTTCTCACAAGGCTCCGCATTTAAATAGAGGTAAGCTAATTTATGTGATCATCCAAGATATAGTGCTGAGTGATTTTCATCTTTTCCCTGAACTAAAACACTGATTAGGAAGCCAAAACTTCCAGACCAATGATGAGCTTCAAAATAACACTTGGGTTTTTCTCACATCATTGACAACATTTGTTGAAGAGAGTATTTGAAAGTTTGCCATCAATATGACAAAAACCTTAATCTTCATGGTAATTGTGTCAAAAGTAATCATGTTTGTACATAACTTTATTCCTCCACCCTTATTCTTTTTTTGATGGTTTATTGGAGGTCAGAAAAAAAAAATCTACCTTAAGAGTAACAAGAGAGAAAATAAAACATTGTTAAATATCTTAATTACTGAGAGATCATGTAATTTTGTAAACATGTATATTTTTTAAAAGACTTTAAAAAATTCATATTTTGTGATAAAGAAATTCTAAATGAAATATTGCTTAAATGTTAGAAGTGAAATTTAGTTTTGACCTAATGATAAGACTGAATTAACTATGCTGTTTCAAAATATGAACTGTCCCTTCATACATAACTATAAATCTATTAATATATAACTACAGTTGTTACTTCATAATGATCCATTTTAATATATATCAATAGTTTCCTAAGTAAAAGAATATAAACTGAATCTTTGAGATGGAAAATAAATCTTACTTAGGAAAATTTTTTAACATAAAACTTAAGCAGGGTCGATTTCAAATAAAACATTCATACTCAAATTCATCAGGACTTAAGATTTATTGTTCATTAATGTCACAGATGGCAAAATATACGGAAATTCATCACAGACCATGTAATTTGGATCTATGGTCAAGTGAAGATGACATCACACCCTAACTTTAAAACCATTCTTTATCAAGATTTAAGTAATGACAGATTAAATGTGGGCATCAGCCTTGTTACATAGTGGGGCTTTTAGTGGAATTGTATGGATAAGGAGAAAAAATTAAAATATACAGAATTATCAAATTTTAAATTTTACCTTCTATCAACATTTGAACCGATGTCAAGTTGGAGAAAAAAATTTAACTATCTGAATGGCTGAACTTATCATAGTCAGCAACTTCTTAATAATCTTGAGTGGAAACAAAAAAAACTATGCCTTTATTAATATATCAAACATTTGATGTTTCACATTCACTGAATCGTGATATTTCACAAATCACTTACATTTATTCAGAATATAAACAAAATTTGCACAAATATATCATAAGATAATTTCCCATTCTTTAACTTGCTCATTGTCTGATTAGAACTGAAATTAAAGTACACTTACAATACATGGTAAGTCAAAATGAATATAGTAATTACAAACGGCTATAACTATTTAATGGAAAAGAATTTATTCATAAAATTTACACAGATTGCAGATGGAACTTCAAAATTTTGTATACATACATCATAAGTGTTCTATGCGACTTCCCTTGGTCACACGGACAATATCTAGGTGGTACTCCATTTCACGGCATATATTCTGAAACATTGGTGCAGTCACAGACGCAAGCACAATACAACTGTGTACTTTCAGTTCTTCAATCATTTTAAGCATGGGAAGCACATACCACCATTTTTATGGGGTTGTGTATGAAAGTACACATTTGTAATTCCCTTGCATTGGTGACTGCACAAATGTATCAGAATGTATGCAGTGAAATGGAGTACCGTCTGGATGTTGCCCGTGTGACAAAGGGAAGTCACATAGAACAACTATGACGTATGTATACAAAATTTTGTTCCATCAACATTCTGTGTAAATCTAATTGATAAATTCTTTTGCATTAAATAGTTATAGCTATTCGTAATCACTATATTCATTTTGACTTATCCTGTATAAAGGAATACTTAAGGTGCTGTAGTGAAAATCGTTTTTGAAAAAAAATCCAAGAGTTTTAATGAAGCTTAGAAATGGGTTCAATTGCTTAAAAATTTCTTCACATTTCCTTCAGATAAAATGAGGAGAGGACCAAAGAATTAAAGAGAAGAAGGTGGTCCTTAACTACTTTCTCCCACAGAAATAGATGTGTAAGTTCTAGGGTTCATATTTCAAAAGATGGAATCAATCTCTTCATGGTAATCATATTTAATTAACTATGATTGAATAATATTGAATCTATCTATTTAGTCATTCTGGTTCAGCTGTGATTTCAAAGACTTAAAAAGATTACTCTTCTAAATGAGTGAGAGAGTATTAACACGTCGCACTGTTCAGCTACATGAGGGCTTTGGGCGACTGACCTTGTAATTTTGAACCATGGTCAAGTGACAAGGAAGACACCTGAGCTGGCACCCCTTCTCTTAACTACCACACCAACGGGAGGATGTTTGAGCTCTTGACAGATTTAACGTGCATTGCTCCCCTACACAGCGGGTCTTCAGCGGCACTAAACTCAAACTACACGCCAGCCACAAGTCTATTACCTTGACCAATAGGCTACCACAGCCACACTCTTCTAAATGAATGTAGTGATATTGAAATTTGATGTTTCAACACATAGCCTTTATAAAATTAAATTACATTCCTTCATATACTATAAGTTAAAATAGTTCATTAGATTTTATGACAAAATCTTATAAGGTAACCAAAAAATTTCCCCAAAACATTACAGAAATGAAATCATCATCACCACTTATTTCAATTCTGTACAAATAACAGAAATACAATGCAGTGGGTAAATAAACTGGATGAAAAATTTTTGAAAAAAGTTACGAAATTTGTAGGAATTTCTGTGTATTTAAGATGAATTATTTCATAGTTGTTGTTTAATTACTAATCTGTCATTTTAATCAGGGCCAGATGTGGTAAACGCCAAAAACATGATATTTTATGCTAATACAGAAGAAGCGAAATATTTGAACATTATGCAACCTATTTTTTCCCAGCAAAAATGCATTCAATTTCTCATGGAAAATTAGCATGAAAATCTTTTTTTTTCCAATAAAGTATTAATGTACTTTAAAAAAAGCCCAAAGTAAATTCATTAAAATGCAAAAATATCCAAGGGCCATTAAAAATAGTTGCACATAAAAATTTAAGATATTATGATTTTAACATTTTTATATGAGAACAAACATCATACACAAAACAATTTATCTTAATATGCTCAT
Source organism: Trichonephila clavipes (assembly GCA_019973935.1). Taxonomy (NCBI): domain Eukaryota; kingdom Metazoa; phylum Arthropoda; class Arachnida; order Araneae; family Nephilidae; genus Trichonephila; species Trichonephila clavipes. The sequence goes on along the minus strand of BMAU01016369.1, from coordinate 61,560 downwards.
ATTTAATTTGTAAAAATAATCAGCTAAATTCCATACGAAATTGTAGAAAATTAATATATTACTTGGAGATGTTAAACTATTCAAACTGTGAATAATTTTTTCTACTGCTACGTCAACTGGAATAGCTGCCTTGCGTTCAGCAATGAAATAGCTACACATGTTGAGGAAAATTACTTATAAAAAAATATCCACAAATCTAATAAAAATAATATAAAACATATGTTCATTAAAATGCATTTAAAACAACCCTTATTATTTTGCCAAACATCCTTTCCAATGAAATCATAATTAGAACACTAGCAACCACAATCATTGAACCATTGCTATCCAATACAAAAAAGATTAGACAAAATGAAAGAATATGAGCAGAAATAAATTTATATACATGATATTGTAAGAAGTACATGAGAGAATTTCCTAACCTAGCTGTTGAGGTAAAATACAAAAATAATGTTACTTCATTGCTGACAAAAAAAAACGTAAAAGCAAAAATTCTTGAAATTGATTGATGTTGGAACATGGTTTCTTTAGTATTTTCATTATAAACATTTGTCAGTTTTCTAAAAATTAACTCAAAAAAATAAAGACCACAAACAGTACAACAAAATTGTAACTTGGTACTAAAAATATATTACAAGAAGGGAATGAAAACTAATGGTAAATTAGAAAAGGGGGGGAATTTAAGCTGAAAAATATTCTGAAAATAATGAAAATAAAAAATAAATACTATGGTTTTATCATGCAGTAATAAAAATTTACTAATATAAAATCAAATAAAAAGGATACTGCCACAAAATGTTAACAATATTAGGAAGTCGTTCCATCATAGCCTTTCTTTTTACTTCACCAGGGCTTGTGGTCATAGTCTGTAGAAGCATAGCAGATTCTCGTGCTCGAATCTGAAAAAAGAAAAAATTAAAGAAATGATTTAAAATAAGAGCTTTAAAAAATAGTTGCATGAAATAATATTTAAAAATCATGCATATAATTCTTCCACAAAATTTTACTATTCAAAGTCAATTTTATTATTTCAGATTATATTAACACCATTTTAAAGAATAAAACCCACAAATTCAACTCTTTTTTAAAATGTTATATTAGTTGATTTAAATACATAAAACAGAGTAGTATATGTTAATTTGCAATAAATTTCTGTTTGAAAAAATTCATTTTTTCTGGTATAACATTTTTTTTTTTTTGTACATTTTGGCTTTTATATTATTACAGCACAGTTACATTTTATAAGTTTGAATGTTAAAGTGAAAATTGTGTTTTTAAAGAAAATTTATAAATTACATAGTAGCAGTATTATTGACAAATATATTTGTTGCAACATTGAGAATTTAAATGAAAAATAAGTCATTTTTCTGTCTGATAAAATGTATCAGATTCTTTGACATTAGGTAACATTTCCTTAACTCAGGAGAACTTGCATAATGCATGCTTTAAAAAAAAGTGTAATTAATTTACCATAATGATAGGCAAGAGATGCTTTCTTTAGCTGTGAGTTTTATAACTTCCTATTGGTGTTAGAGATACAGTGACATTAGTGACCTTTAAACTTTGCTAGTGGCCTTTTTTCACATTGCATCAGTTCTTCTTGTTAAAGATTTAACATTATATATTTTTTATTGATATATCTAAGAGAGATTTAACTTTCACTTGAAATACCAGTCTCAAAAGTAATAAGCAAAAAATGGTGATTTTGAAAAAATAATATATTAAACTGATATGGAAGTGGTTTTGTATTATTCAAAGGCTAGGGAACAAAAAATAAAAAAGTACTTTGGTATTTACACCAAAAGGTAATAAAGAATAAGATAGTTTACAAACTATACTCAGGTTTAGAGTTGATTTAAGTTAATAAAGTTGATCAGAGTTAGGTTTAAGTTATTCAAAACCTAAAATTTAAAATAAGATTTTTTTTTATATTTAAAGTTATTAAGTATAATAGATTCCCTCTAAATAAATCTCTGATGGAATAAAGAAAAATAAAAAGTTCTAAATGTCTGTTTTTTTATTATTTATAACAAATATAAAATAACTGGTAAAGAAAACAAAAGAATGCTTCAGATTTAACCTTATGTATGGAAACAATGAAACGTCAGAAAAATATTCATAATAAAATATAATTCAGGAAAAGTCTATTACATTTATAATTAATACTGAGGATCACAACTCAAACAGTAAAGTATGTAAAGGTTAATCTAAAATAGAAAAAATGCAATGTATTATGGGAAAAGAAAAATTAAATTAAGCAGAAAGTGAACTTCGGGTCACTAAATATTTTCAGCACATTTAGGAGCAACACAAGTGCTATTGAGGAAGAACATTGTAATTTTTAACCACAATCAAGTGACAAGGATAACATTTAAGTTATAAATAAAAAAAAAGCAACTCTTCTCAAAATTTCTACATGCAAGCCAATGATAAAAGGTTTGGAATTATATATTACAACATATTTTAGGATCAGTCAGTCACATTACTTAATCAGTGTCAAACATTTGGTATAGTGGTTAGTGAAGCTGACTACGGTGCAGCAGGGTCTGGGTTCAAATGTCGGGGAAGGCATGGATGTTGGTATAATATACACTGCCTTTGTAGCATGGGGGTACTCTAAATAGCCATTGAGCCACACCTCCTCTGACCACCCTCAGGGTGTTCTCCCTCAAAATTGGGGTAAAATCAACCCAAATCCTATTGTTACTGCATGGTGCTCAAAGCTAAGGCTAATGACAAGCGTAAACTAGCCCCTTGCCATGGTGAAATTCATGGGCCTTGATCTGATGTTACTCTCAATCAGGCAGCATAAGTAACAACTTAATCAGTCAACTTCGGAGATTATACTGTGTTTTACTTGATTTTGATTCTATGTATTATATAAATTAGCAGCTTATACTTTCAGAGTTAAAAAATATTTTTTAAAAATCAATTAAATATCTGCTATTTTTTAGTATAAGATAAATGAAATTCACAATTTTTTTCAATAGAAATTAATAATTTCTGCTAAAATGTACCACTACAGAACATTTTCTTTTTTAAAAGAAAGATGCTAGGTATTGTTGAACAAATGATTAACAAAATACTCTGCTTAGTAAAGTACAGCATTAGCTTATTAACTTATTCTGAAAAGTAACAAATTGTTTTGAATTGCAGAATAACGATTTAAAGATTCTTAAACATGAGATATTTATAAAAGGCTTATTGGCAATTAAGTCTAATGAAATAAACTGTAAAGAATTTTATATGTGTTTAGAATATTCCATTAAAATGAAAAATTTAAAGTGGGAAAGAATCACATTATGTTTTCTGCAAAAATGGCCTTGAAATTAACATACCTTTTCAAGAAGATCCGAGCAAACGCCTTTTAAAGCAGATTTTGAACTATTTGGCTTAGGAATGCTAATATCAATTTTTTTGTCTTCATTGGCAGATTTTTCAGCAACACTTTCCAACGCCTTTTCTAACTGAAATATTTAAAAATTTCACAGAATAATATATAATCTAGCACTTACAAGCTCCTTTAAAGGAATTAATGAGGCATTACAAGGAATACATGACAACAGAAAATTTTTATGGTAAACAAATAAAGTAGTGGTACTAGAGAAAAATGAACACACAGTAATTTATATTTTTTAATAATATACTTGTTTGTTTGGGGTTTTTTTTTTTTTTTGAAAAATATGAAGGTGTTCATTAAAAAAAGAATTTGCATTAAATTTACCAAAAAACATTACATTTCCCCAGCTAAAAATATAAATGAATACAGAAATTAGAATATGTTTAACACATCTTTTTTATGGATTTATATACTTTTAGTAATCTCTAAATATCATACAAAGAATTACACATCATACAGAAAACTATACACAACATACTAAAGAATAAATTAATTTTACATTATAAACTTACATATATATGGATTGTAATAAATACATATTTTTAAAAAGAATATACAGATTAATATCCGAGGTTAAGTAGCTGCATATTACTATCATAAATTAACATATTTCATTTATAAATGTGGAACTATATGGAATAAAAGATATACCAACATAAGAAAAGTATAGATAAAATTATAAAATATTTAATTGAAATTGAAAATGATCAACCCTCAACCTGTACTTTACATATATTTACAAAAATTACTGCTTTATAAATAAAAAAATATATATGTTAAAAATCCCTATTTAATCACATCTAAAAATGACAATTTACCTTTTTATTCTTAAAAGAGTCTTTGACTTTATTTAGCACATCTTTAGCAGTGCATATTTTTGATTGGGGAGGTTCAGGAAGTGGTGCAACTTGTATATCAGGAACTGAATCAAGAGGAAATTTTGGATGCCAGTATTTAATGCTGTCATCCGAAACAGAAGGAAAATTTACTCTCTTTAAAAAGTCCTGAAAGGAAAAGCATGACAACAAATATTTAAATTCTAAAGGAGGAAAAACACAATGATATTAATGATAACTAACAAAGGAAGAATTAAACTTTATGAATCTATGAACTTCCCTAACTAAAAATTAAAAATAAGCAATTAGGTGAAAAAAATTTCAAATTTTATATTTGAATAATACAAATCAAAATTATGTATGACATTTTGTTTGGTCTAAATATACATAGGATTCAATATCAATGAATTTAAATGGCCCTAAAGGGAAAAATAGAACATAACTTAAACTAAAAACGATTTTACAATGAAAAATATATTCAACTAAGAGAAAGAAAAAATTACATAAAATACACCGAAATCTTTTTTTTACCCAATAGATACATTCCTTAGAAAACCGTGCAAAAAGAACAGTGTAAAAAAATACATGCAACCTATGGTAAATTTGGGGATATGTTCCACAATTTAAAAATATTGTGCAAGATAAAAAAATCTTCAAGTATTTTCCCAAAAAACCATGCAAAAAAAGTAATAATAAAATCATATTACATATTTATAAAACAAAAACAATTCCTTTTTATTATAAAAAAATTAAAATTAGTGTACAGTGAAAATTCAGTCTATAAGTGCATACAACACATAAAAATTCAAAATAAAATTAGGAATAAAACTATGACTAATTAAATTCATCGTTACTTGATAAGCATGCACATTTATTACGAACTTGATAGATATATCTAGCACTATTGTCGGTTTGATTCGAATGAAGAATTTCGTTCGTTAGGAAGGGCCAGTTGGTTTTTGTTGTTACAAAGTCTGTTATTAGTGTCTGCTCTTTATGGTTTCTCAAGTTACTCATATAATTCTTGATATCCAGCTACACACAATTTATGATTATGTTGACATACTTGTAGCAAATTTCAAGCACTCGCAAGTTAAATCAGGTGTTAATAGTTGAACTTTACTATTGACTTCTTCATCATAAACTGTCATAAATTCAATGTAATCATCCTCATTCAAAGGACCCGAATCCTCAAATTCTTTTTTAAAATTCTTTAAGTTTGTATACTGTGTTATTTCAAAATCGCGTACGGAAAGGTTGGGTGCATTTTCTAAAAATATTATTCTCTTCAGTTAACAAATAACAAACAGATAACAAAATGAAAGCACTGATTGATGATTTTTCTGCAACTAATTAAAAAATAAAATCATCAATGCTGGGGCTCAAAATATTAAAATCTATATATAAACCAGAATATTAATAAAATTTTTTACAAATATAACCATAATTTTTAAAAATACAAAAGTCTTAAGAAAATTTACAAGGGGTCTGTAAAAACTCCAGTAAAGAAAGGGATTAAATTCCCTAATTAATAACCAATTGGAAATGAGGTTTTCTCAAAAAAAATTTCCAAGTTACAATTAATTGTATAGCTTAATAAATTAACTTAAAAAGTAAAATTTTAATAAAAGAAATTGAAAGTAATAATGAAATGGCAATAAAATCGCAGTGCATTTGAATCAAGTTTTTATGAATTAAATTTCCAAACCCTCTTCTCCTCCCCTGCCATGTCTTAATGTAATTATACTATAACTGACTCGATATTTTCTAAAAAATTTACAGAGCTAAATACATAGTAACAGAAGGAAAGTGCCAATGATTTGTTTATATTGAGGCTACTTTTAGTTGCTTTTTATCGAGAGATATTCATATTAAAATATAAATTAAAATAAAACAAACACACACACACACAGTGCATTGAAAAATACTTAACCTTTTAATATGTTTTTTTTTAAATCTGCACAAAATAAGGACTTACGATGAATTTTATTTCAAAAAGCAAAATTTTTATATAAATTAGTACAGCTAATTTTTCATTGCATTTATTCAATTTTTTTAAAGTATAGATTCGATATTTGAATGAAATAATACTGTTCAGTGTTGAACAAATAATTATTGTGATGCCCACAACAGCAAGTGAATATTTGTCGCTAGAGGGCGCTAGTGTGTGTAGTGTTCAGTGTATGTGTAAACAGAGTAGGAGTAAGGGTGTATGGAGAATGTGCTCAATATAAAATTCTTTTTTTTTCTTAGTCCTAACCATTTAATGTGTGGTGCAATCTTTTAGAGATTTTAAATAATGTGTAGAGAATCAGTGTGGGAACATGGTCCGTCAGAGCCTGAAATGGCTGGGACTGAAGATAAACAATTTTAGAATGTGTGCGCAATGAGCACAAACAAAAACAAAGCAAAAGCGTCCTTTAAGTGCAGAGATTCAATTAATATTGTCACTTGGTGTAAGGTCAGTCATCGATTTTCTTATTTTGTGTTTTGAGAATAATTATTTTGTGGTTTATAAGTGATTGAGATAACTTTAAATTGTGGCTGAGTTATTTTGTGACTTATAAGTGTTTAATTTGTGATTGAAATAACTTTATTTTGTGTTTGGAGATAATTATTTGTGATTTATATGTGTTATACATTTGTGGTGGAGATAACATTAATTTGTGATTGAGATAGTTATTTTGTGACTTATAATGTTTAATTTGTGTTTCATTTGTGGTTAAGATAACTTTAATTTGAGGTTGTGAGTTAACTTTAATTTGTGGTTGGGATAACTAATTTGTGATTTGTTTCATCAGTGATTGAGATAACTTTACTTTGTGAAAATTAAACTAGCGGATTATAAATTTAATATTCCTAATAAAATTGATGTGTTGTTAGGCGCGGAAATATTTTATGAATTACAGGCCAAATTTATTGTGGAGATTCTTGACTACTATTACAAAATACTGTGTTCAGATCCGTTGTTAGCGGAAGTGTGTGAGGTGAGGTGAGGGATAATAATATTCACGGTGGATTAATTAGAGATAGTGATTTAAATACAACATTAAAGTCTTTTGAGGAGTTAGAATCGATTAGTGTCAAAAACGAGAATTGTAATAGTGAGGAGGGCATTAGCTTAGAAATGTTTAAGCAGAAAGTACATTTTAAAAATGGTAGATATGAGGTAGAACTTCCTTGGAAAAGAGATAGTAATGAGTTGAGTAATAACTTTAATTCAGCGAAAAGACGACTCAGAAGTACTATGAAAAAAATGCAAAATGACAGGGTGTTGCATTTTGAGTATTGTAAGGTTTTCAGAAATTATTTAGATGAGGGAACAATTGAGACAGTAACAAATCCTTTTATTTCAACGAATGACCCAGTGCTTTATTTTCCTCACCAATTGATAATAAAAAACAAAACTGCAAATAGTGTTTGATGCTAGTGTATGTGAAAGAAGGGTGTTGAAAGAAGAAATGGGATCGGAAAAATCAGATGAAGACAAGGAATTACCTCAAGTAACCAAGAGGGTTCTTCCTCTTGAAAGTGAACGAGCCCAAATGCTTAGTGTGGATCCAGATGCTTTAGCACAACCTGACACTGTTCGGGAAGAAAAGGGTTTATCTAGAATACAGCTAATTTCTGTCGATGAGATGTGTGAAGAAAAGGAAGAAGCCTCAGTCGATGTGATGAAGGAGACAGCTAAAGAAGATATTAATCCAGTGATACTTAGTAAAGAGCCAGTGAATTTAGATGATGAAATTGAAGAAGTAAAACAGAAAGTGTGTTTTAACCCGAATTTAAAAGCCTCAAACAACATTATATTTGTGCAACATCACTGGCGTAAAGTTCAGCGAGGAGTAGAAAAACCTACTCGGAAACTGCCTTTTATCCAACGATTTGGTGTTATGAAAAGGTGACCAACAATGTGAAAAAGGGTTAGACTTAAGTCAGGAATGAATGACATAGACTCTCCAAAACTTCAAAATAGTGTTTTTAAACAGCTAGCCAAACTGAAAGTGACTAAACATGGTGATTTGTGGTATTCCCCCTTTCCCCTTCGGTGGACGTCGGCTAGTGAAATGTTAAAAGGTGAAATCGGATCTGTTCTCAAAAAATGACTGGGCTCCTTAAGAGTACATGGAGAACTAAAGGAGAGAAACAACGCTGAATGCCCCCTTCTTTGCACCACTAGTTGAAACAGGAGCGGAACTGGATGTTTGTCTCCCCCCCCAAGCGAACCCTTTGAGGAGGAGCCCAGGAGATAAAGTGATTAATCCTTGTGGATTCGACTTGGACAATATATAGTGTATCCTTATTATTAATAATGTGTTCAGGTTGTATATACATATTTGTTTTAATATTCATTTAAAAGTGGAATATTCATAGTTGCTAAGAAACTTTCTATTATAGAATTTATATACGTATTTACTGTAGTTTTACATGTGTACCTCTTAGAATGAATTCAATAATGCTATAATGAAGCTTGATATTTTATAGTAAAATAATTTTGGTTTCTTTACTTGTGTCCTATATGAATATAAAGAGTGAGGAAAAGTTAAGGAACATTGTTTGTATCATAAATCTTAATTCTTTTCAAAACTACTACTTTATTAGATTTCGAGAATTTTCCTATGTGTATTTCTTTGTATGTAAACAATATTTTCCTTATTATTCAACATTTTAAACATAATTCTTAAAGATACTTTTTATGTGAAAGAACTGATTTTGTATTTACTTGTAAATAACTGTAAAATTTGTTTTAAGGCAAAACCCGTTACTTGTTTACAAATTAAGGGTCAATTGCCAGCCAAGAGAATTTCTCAGAGTTTTCCTTTTAGAGAAATAGGAATAGATTTTTGTGGACATTTTTGGATTAAATATCTTAATTAAAGAAAAGGAGTCTTAAATAAAGTCTATCTGTGTATTTCCGTGTGCATGGTGACAAAGTGACCTAAACCAACCACTCCAACGGAAGTATTAACTTACGTACAGAGAATCAAGCCCAAAAAATCCCCCGGACTTGATCAAATTTCTAATCGTATGATTAAAAATCTTCCCCTTAAATTTTTATTATTTATTACCTTGCTAATAAACCAGCTTTTTAAAAACAACTATTTTCCAGACTCCTAGAAAACAGCCGTGGTTATCCCCATACTAAAACCGGACAAAAATCCGGAATTAGCTCAAAATTATCGTCCAATCTCATTGCTAAGCAGCTTGAGCAAAGTATATGAATTTGTGCTTCTTCGGTGCCTGAATCAACACTGTGCTGCTTCAAACATGATTATCCCACAGCAGTGCGGTTTTCGCCCCCATTGCTCTACAGTTCACCAACTGCTCAGAGTAACAAAGTTGATTCACAGCGGCTTCGAAAAACACGACGCCACGGGTATACTTTTTCTGGACACAGCCAAAGCCTTCGACAAAATTTGGCATGATGGCTTATTAATCAAGCTCATACGACTTGATTTTCCGGCTCCCTTGATCAAGTCCATTTATAGCTTCCTAACCCATAGATCATTGAGAGTGAGAGTTGACAGGATTCTCTCCTCCCCTCGACCAATCAGAAGCGGCCTTCCGCAAGGAAGTCTAAGCTCGCCTCTGCTTTTCACTCTGTATGTAAATGATATCTCGCAAACTGATTCATCGCATTTAGCAATGTTTGCTGATGATACTGCCGTTATTTCGCAGAATAAGAGATTTTCCGTTGTAATCTTTAATCTGAAGCATTACATTTCCTTGCTTGAACTCTGGCTCAACGACTGGAAAATAAAAGTTAACGCTTCTAAGAGTGCCTGCCTCATGTTTACGAGAAGATCCCAACTCCCCGTTGGACTTACCCCCGTAACTATTTTTGGCCAGCCCGTCCCCTGGGTAAATGTTGCAAAATACCTAGGGTTGTTTCTAGACGCAAAATTAACTTTTGCCTATCATATCGAACAGACTCGCAAAAAAGCGATCGCTGTTCATGCTATGCTTAAAAAGCTCATCTCCAGAAGGAGTAAACATTGCGATCCGGCACAAGGTTTTGCTCTACAAATCTATCATCCGACCGGTCATGTGTTACGGATCACAAATTTTTGGATCCGCTGGCATGTGTCTCATCTTAAGAAATTACACACGCTGACCAACTCATTTTTGAGGCAGATAGTTAATGCTCCCTGGTTCATACGCAATGAAGTCATTTATCGTGATTTAAAAATTAAGCTGTTTTTACCTCATATAAAGGACCTTTCTAAAAGGTTCTTTAATAAACTTCCTAACGTTCCCAATGAGCTTATTAGTAACCAGCCTGCGTACGATCCTGCAGTGCCCTCGTCTCAAAAGCACCCCAGAGCGCTTCTTGAACACGACTTTATAAGTTTCCCCCAAGCCAAAAGGCTTAGAGCCTAAACTTAGCTTATTTCTCATTGGGAACTTTAACTTAAATTTTAACTTTTTGTAAATTTTTAAGCTTAAACTTCCTACTTTTAAACTAAAAACTCTCACCATAACAAGTAAATGCTAGCTCCGCACCGAGAGTCACGGAGAATTAATGTTTTCTGAAGCGACGTTCACCGCTGTCGGAATCCGGGAGGGTAACCTTTCGGATTCAATTTTGCGGTTGTTCACGCTTCTACTTTCCTTTCCGGCCACCAGATGGAGGCACGGCGCTTTCTATCTAGTACTCTTATAAAATTCGTTTCACATCCAGCAATCATAAATTAAATCGCTCCTTGGAGCGACCGTTTATTTTTGAAAGCTGGATATTCCTTGTTTCCTTTTATCAATTTTTTACCAACTATTTATCACTTTATGACTTCATTGCGTTATATAATTTCTTATACCGCGATCAGTCCTTCATTCTACTATTTTTTGGTCCCCCCCCATTTTACTGGCAATGTGCAAGTTGGTTCATTAAATTTTATTCAAAATTTGTTCTCCCCCATTTTTTCTATGGGATCTTGGATTTAAAAATTTTTAAATTCAAGATCTCCTTGCTTCGGGTCGTTTATTTTCGGATCGACCCAATCCTTTTCCACGCCCACTTTCTGCGTCGATTGGTTTCGACCAATCATAACGCAGCAAGCAGGGCATTTTTCCATCAGTGAGCGGACTTCGTCCGCTACTGTTTTTCAGCAGATATGTTCTGCCCATCTTAATATTATATCAATCATTAAAAATTTTTTCTCTTTTACGTTATGTCACCCCACTAATTCGGCTCTAAAATTATCAATTCTGATGAGGAGGTACGTCCCCCTTTTAGGGACAGGAACTCCGTAAGTTACATGCCACTTGCCACTGGTGACAAAGTGACCTAATAATAGTTAGATTTATCTAGTAAAGCTTTCATTGCAGTTTTAAAGCGATTTTTTAGTAGACAAGGAAAATCAAAGCATGTATTTTCAGACAACACAACCAATTTGTTGGCACAAAATTAGAATTAAAAAGACTTAGAGAAATTATGGGTAATTGCAAGAGTAATTTGTGTAATTTTTTGTGTGACACTTTGACTCCTGGTCATTTCCTAGTTGGTTGTCCCATTACAGCCATAGCAGAGCCAAGTTTAACTGAAGTGTGTGATAACAGGTTAAAAGTGTGGCAAAAACAAACAAAAATTGTGCAACAGATTTGAAGATGTTGGTCAAATAATTATTTGAGTACACTTCAGAATCGAAATAAATGGTATTTTGAGAAGAATAATCTAAAAATAAATGATATAGTAATTCTGAAAGAAGATAATTTATCTGTGTGAAATTGGCCTCTTGGTAGAATTCTAGAAGTGTATCATGGTAAAGATAATAAAATAAGAAGTAGTGTTAGTGAAAACTAAAAATGGAATTTTTAAACGTCCTATAACTAAACTTTGTATTTTACCCTTTTCAAGTGAATAACGTATGTGAAAGTTTCGAATTTGTGTACTTTTTTCAATTCAATTTTGAGTGTTTGAGTACTTTACCTCTTGCATTGAACAGTATTACTTTTATTGAGTATTAGTGTTTTCTGTATTGTGTATTATTGAGTTTGTATTGTGTGCATTATTGTGTTATTTGTAAATTAGTTGAATGTGTCATTCAACCCGGGGGTGGATGTTCAGTGTTGAACAAATAATTATTGTGATGCCCACAACAAGTGAATATTTGTCACGAGAGGGCACTAGTGCGTTTCATGTTTAGCGTATGTGTAAACAGAGTAGGAATAAGGGCATTTGGAGAACGCTCAAATAAAATTCTTTTTTTTTTTCTTAGTCCTAGTCATTTAATGTGTGGTGTAATCTTTTAGATATTTTAAATAATGTGTAGAGAATCAGTGCATGAACAAATACTTTAAGCAATTAATACTTTAAAATTACAAATGCAAACAAAACTTCTTAAATATAACTACTACAAAGAATTATGTATTATCAACTTCTAGAATGTAATGCACTGTTCTACTTTATTTGACTATGTAATTACATACCATTATATCTTTTACCTTATGCTGTAATTTATACTTATTTCTTAAATAGCAGTAATTTTAATCAGATAAAAATCGAAATGATGAATTTTTAAAATGAAGAACAATTTAAAATTTTTCAATGAATGAAAGACTGATTACTTAATATCATACTGGATCAGTATCTTGATGATTCAGGTAATTTCTTTTAAGTTATTTATAAAATCATTATGGAATAAAATTATGTTCTTAATATTACAACATTATACAACAAATGGTACACTATTATAACAGACATATTTACCTGATGATGCTGTTTCACTATTTTTAAAATGCTGTTATGAAATTCATTCCTTCGATCTATTAAACACTGAGGTTGCATACATATATATGTATTTGATTTTGATGGTTTGTTACCTATGAAGAAAAATCAGAAGTATTCTTATAATTAATAATAAAAGATTGCAATATAAAGAAATCAAAGCATGTTTACAATAATATTTTACCTTTATCTGTGGCTAAGTTAGGATAAATTATTAGCTGACATTCTGCACCATCAGTTTTTTTATTACCTCTTTCTAAAGTTAAAGTATAGGCAGATGGAAATACAGTAACAATTTGACCTAGATAGGTTTTTGTGAAATTTCTGAAATGAAAAGTAATATAAAAGAAAAATTAATTTTCAGGAAATTTCATATTTATGACTTAAAATCATACATCAAACAAAATTTTTAATCTATTAATAAACACCATATGCAAAAAATACAATATTTAACAGAATTATTTAATTTTCACATACTTACAAATCACAATAAGATCATTTAAATAACGCAATCACAATAACTTAAATGCAAACACAATTAATAATATGAAACGTGAAATGTTTCATATTGTTAATGCTGGATGGATTATTGTAAATGGACATTTAAAACAATTTTTAAAAAAATATGCTCACATTAAACAAATCATTAATCTTGAAATATAAAGAGATGCAGTAATTCAGATTACCTTCAACCCACATTTTAATAGGACTTAAATAAAAGCCTGTGCAATAGTTATGAAATTAAACAAAAATAAATTATTTTGGACTCAATTTTTTTTTTTTAATTAATGAAAAACACACACACACACATTCTAGATAAAATCATACCTTTTCGTCATCTTTTGAACGCCATCTCTGACTTTTTCAAATGTTATCTTTTCCTTTCTATTATTCAAAATGCTAATAACAGTGTCCATACTACGAAACATTTCAGAGAGTAGTTTATATTTAAATGGTAATAATAATGATGATGTTTCTGGTTCAGCCAAATATTTAAATTGTTCGTGAGCTGGCCTTGACGGGAGAGCAGACTTCTCTCTAGAATAAATAACAAGCAAATTATTGAATGGATAATTATATAGATTTGAAATAGAAAAATCATAAAAATAATTTGCTCCCTAACAACTGAAAAATATCTTAAATTTAGATGGCTAATGAAGGTTTAAAAGAAAGAGTTTATGGCAAGCTTTTGCTTTGAGTTATGGGAGTTCTCCATTTCAATGTGAAAAAACAGAAGAAAAAAATTTTTTTTTGTTAATTTGTTTACTTAAGTGTTGTGAAAGTCATGAACAAATGCTTCATATCTTTAACAAGATAATGAAAGTAAGTTATTTTTGTGATTTTTACTATCCATATATATAAAGGAATGTAATGCAAACTAATTCGAAAATTTTCAGACTCAGTAACGCTGAATGAAAAGAAAAGAGTATTGTCAAAAAGAAAACTTACATCTCTTCCAATATTTTAAACTAACTATAAGTGATAAAGAGGCAAAAATTTATTAGCATAACATTGTTTCTTATTAATTTTTATTAATAAACTTGAAATGGTTTTTTAGTTCTTTATGATGTTAGTTTAAGTTTGCTAAGAACTATATTTCTATGACCATATAGTCAATACAGAAAAGAAATGATGAAAATATTACATTATATATAAAAGGCAGATCTGTCTTTACAGAACTAAATTTCAGTTTCTATTGTAAATCTAAGTCTCTAATGTAATTGATTCACAAAATGCAATATTTTCAAGAAATGCATCTACTATGTTAGAGGGTTATATATACAACGAATTTATAATAAATTGGTAAATTTAGGTTATAACTTTCTATTCAGCAAGCTGCCATACCAATATCTGAATTCAAATTCTTTTCAGGAAGCTTTTTTTTTTCACATATAAATTCATGACTATTAATTAACAAAATATTGCCAATAGTATGAAAAGTATTATTTAGATCAGTGATGGGCAAAGTTCAACCTGTTCCCACCGCTATACATTCTATCCAGCTCACTACAGTTTTTAAAGCAATGGTTTAGAAATTTACAAAATTAATCATTTAAAGACATTTATCTGATTAAGCATATGCTACATTTTTTACACATTAAAAAAATTCCATACAAATTTGAATATTTTTCTGCATAAATGAAATAATTATCAGAATTTACATAGGAATTAACTTTGGCCAGTGGAAAAATTGAACATGCATTAAATACACATAAAATAATATACTTATTTTACTTTATATTTTAAGTGTTTAGTGTGTTTATTTATATTTAGTGTGTTTATTTTACATATTTTTATGAATTGCTTCATTTATAAAAAGTTTGTGGAAAAAATTGAACAGCAGATTCATTCATTAAATTAGAATTTAAGATTTTTTAAAATGTAAAAAAAAAAAAAAAAAAAAAACTACTGGTTTGCCATTCATTTTATATATATATATAATCAAATATAAAAGAATTTTTCAATATATAATCATATACATATACATAAATTTATACACACATATACATATACATATATAAACAAAAATATAAAAATAATCATATAGTTATATACCTAAGATAACTAAAAGTAAGAAGGAGGCACATATTATATATATATATATATATATATATATATATATATATATATATATATATATATATATATATATATATTGTCACAATCCAAAGAAAATTTTTCTATCACTTAAAATAAGATAGTAAATTTTTAATAGAATTAATTTGGTTGATCATAGTTTACAAGATCAGTTTTTCAGTAAGGTTCCAAAAACAAATCAAAATAATACAAAAATAATATACCCTTACTTTTTAACAACATTTTAACATTTTTTAAAAAAATACGTTCCATTATTACTTTATGAGATGACACTAACTTCCAAATAATCACATATGTGACCCACATCATTTATTTTTACACAATACTGTACTCATGTCAGTTTGAAATATTCATATTAAGCTATTATTGAAAATATGATGAAAATGAAACTATTTCTTCAGATTTTAGGTGGAAGCTAAAGAGAAAAATAAAGGTCAGCAGTTTTAATCAAGTAACACAAAAATAGAGGCAGCAATTTTTTTTAAAAAAAGCACAGAGTATATAAAAGCATTTTGCTTTCAAAGAAAGACATCAGAAAACAAAAATTACAGCAAAACTCCTATATACCTATTATACATTACCAATAATTGCCAAACATGTTTTGAATATGAATTGTTCTAAAATTTAATAAATGGTTTAGCAATTAAGTTTTCTGTGCTATTTATTTTACAAATATGGAAATTAACTTTTCTGTTTTAGTCATAGGAAAATTGTGTTTTCTTGGATATTTTTCTATCCCCATCCTAGCATTTGATACTTTTTCCTTTTTTATAATATTCCCTTAGTTCTAAATGAAAATTCTAATTTTGTTTGGTTTCTTTCTTACTGATAGCTTTGCAAAATTCCTCTTTAAATTACAGAATTTTCAACAAAACTTAGGAAAAAATAAAACAAAAAGGGCTTGGGTTGCAAAAAATATTTAGTTTTGAGCATTTTAAAAATTTAATCAACATTACAAATGCTTTGAATTAGGAGAATTAGTGTGGGTATATATAAATATATACTAGAGGACCCGACAGACGTTGTCCTGTACACACATCTTAAATTCAAAAATTGCAAATTTTTATGAATAAGCTTTAACAATCTGGACCGTTTGGAGTAAAATTTGAGTAAAATTTCAAACACTAATTACATCTGAATGTAATAATTTAATTAACACATGATTTATTTCAACACAATAATAACACGAAGTGACAAAATATTTTCCTGAAATGATCACATCACCAACTGTCGGGACCAACTTGAATTATAATAAAATATTTTTGAATATTCTCGATACTGCGATCGTAGCGCAGTCTGCCGGATCCAATGTAAAACATTCCAAGATCAACAATTTATAAATAAAAAATTAATTAAATAAACATTTCTAAACTGAATTATAAATCTAAACCATTCTCGAGTCCACTGGAACAGACAAAAACTTTCATCAAAATCGGTTCAGCCGTTTAGGAGGAGTTCGGTTACATACACACGCACAGAAGAATTACATACATAAAGATTATTTGAAAAGATATTAAAAACGCTAAAAAGCGTGAATCGTCTGCATTTTTGTAAGAATAAAGACCGGGTTTGGCCAGTTTGGCTGAAAATAAATTTTCGACGCCAACTTACGTCTTTTTCAATTCCTACTATTAGCTCACGATCTCTAAACATATTTTATTGGTTTATTTATTTATTTATCTTGGTGGAATTTTCAACCTTTAATAAAATACATTTTAAAGCGCTCAATTGAGCTGAAATGTAATGTGCATGATTATTTTGGATAGCAATACAATAATATAATTATAATTAATAAAAATTAATTTTGATTAAAACTAATTATTTAAAAAATTACAAATACAGCCATGTTGGCGACTTATGTCAAAATTTGAAAAGGTTTTTCTCTCACGTGTTAATTAAAGCATTCAGTTGAAAGGAAACTCTATATACACGATTGTTTTGGATGACAATACGATACTTTAATGATAATGAATAAAAATTAATTACCTCTTAATGTTGTGATTCTGTCATATGTATATACATATTTATATTAATTGCAACTATTTAATAAAAAGTAGCTAAAATAAATTTTTTCTTGGTTGATCTAAGTAGGAATTGATTTAAAAATTTTTTTATATTATTTGTTTATAACAATAGCGTTGTTACAGCAATGCAGGTGAATGTTGAGTTGTACTTTTTGAATGTTTTTAATTAATATCTTTTTAACTAATTGCGATATTGGACCAAATTGTGAATCTAAACCATTCTCGAATTTACTTGAACCCACACAAAAATTTCCTCCAAATCAATCCAGCCATTTAGGAGGAGTTTAGTGACAAACACACGCACAGAAGATCTGGAAAATGCAAATTTATAAAGATACATAAATTTCACACAGTTCAGAGCCGACTAAAACCTTTTGTTGATTTTGTGACAAATTATTTTCAAATGTACAATATACAAAAAAAAGTTTATCGGTTTTCTTTAAAAAAAGGAAAGGTTTTTAACTTGGTTTGCTGTGTATTCATTTAAAAATTTTGGGGAAAAGTTTGTAATACCGTATTTTCCTGTATATAATCCGCGGATTATGTGTTAAAAAAGTTTCAAATTTCGTTGTGCGGATTATATGCCGTTGCGGATTATCTGAGAAAAAACATTCTCCATCAGAAAAGTTAACAACGTTTTGAAAGAAATGCTGTTTATGTTTTATAAAATAAATAATAGATGGCGCTTTCACAACTTGGCTGACGTATTACGGCCATAATTAGTGTTTGTCCAATTACTTTCAAGAACGAATTCGGTTCCTCGGAAGGAAATAGCAGTTACAAGTCGCTGGCGTCATTTACAACATTGTCTTGACTAGAGGTGTTGCATCCTTTGAAAGTTTTAATCATGATGAAGCGTAAGCGTGTTAGCTATACTGCAGACTTCAAATTAAACGCTGTAGAGAAGGCTAACAAAGTCGGAAATCGAGAAGCTGCAAGATTTTTCAACGTTGACAAATCGAATATTTGTTTGTAGAGAAGGAACAAGACTAACTTCGAAAATTTTGATAGACGTAAAAGGGCCGATCGTCGTGGAAAAGCTCACTGGCCAGAATTAGAGGCAGAAATAAATAAATGGATTTTAAAAGAAAGGGACGATGGGAAAGCTGTCTCGAAAGTTAGCATCAGAATGAAAGCCCGAGTTATTGCACGCGAAATGAATATTGTTAACTTTTCTGGTGGGCCCACGTGGTGTTACCGGTTTATGAAGAGAAACAATTTAGTCGTTCAACGGTCGGACAGAAATTACCTGATGACTGGGAAAAACAATCTGACGACTTTTTGACATTTTGCAAGCAAATTATTGTTGAAAATAACTTTACAGAGGATTTGATTTTTAATATCGACGAAGTTCCATTATCATTTGATATTCCACCTACCAGGACCGTCGACGTTCAAGGAGCAAGATTATTCGCCGCCAAAACTGCCGCGGATTATACGATGTTTTTTTTTTTACTCGAAAAAAAGGGCTCTGCGGTAATACGCCGCTGCGGATTATATACAGGAAAATACGGTAATTAGAAAATTCTTTAAAACAAACTTAGAAATTAATAAAAACAATAAGGTTAAGCAAACATCAAAATCAAATAGAATCAAATCTTCAGATGAAAAAAATGTAAACTTTAAATCTTTTTAAATCACGCAATATTTTTCATTTTTGTATTGCATTCTTTCTAAAGTTTTTTTTTAATATCTTTTATTCTCTGAATGTTTATCACATTGTTTTTTTTAAATTTCTAATGGGCTATGAATTGGTCATTAACCATTGCAGACCTAGTACATCACCTAGAAGTTGGTATCACTTTTTAGTGCAGTGCCCTATAGGCAGATACCAATCACCGTAAGTAATTTTGATGCCCAGTTTCCTCCCTAGAGAGAGGCACTTGAGCTTTGACGATGCAAACCTGTACCAGGATTTAATTTTGTCAAGAGCATCAAAGCCAAACAGACACTATAGGGCTCTTTTACATGCCGTATAGTCATACGACACGGCCACTGTCGATTTTCTGCATCAGGAAAATCTACCGACTTGGGTCGGGATCGAACCCACAACCTTGGATACCGAAGGCCAGCGACAAACCAACTGCGCCCCCCAGTCGGCTATCACATTATTGTCTACAATACCAAATTAAGTCTTAATACTAAGACTGTTTTGAATTGTTTATAAAAAAACTGTAATAATACAGGAAAGTTATTCTTGAAATGAGGCTCAAATTTCAATTTTCACTCTTGTAACAATTAATAGCAAAATTCCTCACATGACTTAAAGTATTTGAAACAAGCAACAGATTAGTTACATAAAATAACTCTTTTAAGAAATTCGAACAATGAATGAAGTGGTGGGGGATTGAATGAAAACACCAAACATTAGATGATCTTAGTGTCATAAAACTGAATTATAAGGCATAATCTTAAATTTTTTTTTTTAAAAAAGTACCTTTGAAAAAAATTTCTTCAACATAAAACATATTTTGGTGTAAACCACATGCCAGGTAGTTAATATTACATTGCTTTAAAAAAAAAAGGTTGGATGTTTAAAAGATTTTTAAAAAATTAGTAAAAATTTGAATACATATATATTTACGTATTATTTGGTGCAGAAACTACAGATGAAATCTTGCATGGATTTGACTGGAATTCTTTTAATTTGGAAGTCTTTTCAGAAAAACTGGCCAACGATTTTTTCAAGTTTTCCAAATTTGAACTAAAGAGTATTTTGGATCTAGAATTGTTGATAAGAGCATCCTGTAAAATAAAAACCCAAATTAGTACAATAAAATAGTAAAATAATACTATAAATAGTTAATAATACTATAAATAAATAAGATTCCAAAAAATTCACTTTTATTAAGTGGTCATGTATTTTTCATTTAACCAATTTGTTTGATAAGTTTCAGAATATTTATTTTTAAATATATTAAATTATCATAATTGATATTTACTAATCAATAGTTAATCAAATAAATCCACAGTGATTATCAATATGCCAATGTATGAGTTGCATCATTCATAAAATGTACTGTTCTACACTCCACGTTTTATGGCATTTTTCAGACAAAAGAATTGCATCAATCATAATCACACATATGGCATAACTTCCATAGAAACAAGAGAAAAAAATTAAGTCAATTCCTACTTAGGTCAGCAAAGAAAAATTTTATTTTAGTTACTTTTTACAAAAAAGTTACAATTAATATATAAATATGTATATACATATAACAAAATCACACTATTAGGTGACAAAATAGAAAAAGATTTTCCTTGGAATTTTCCTTTCTATATATGGTGTTGGACTATTTTTTGTTTGTTTGTTACTGTTTATTTATTAATTAAATTTAATTATTGTAGTAAAATAGTATAACAAAACAGAAATCACATTCTCAGAAATTAGGCCATCCCAGATGGAATTCGAACCCATGACCTTTGGTTTAGAAGTCCATTGCGCTACAGGGACACAATGAACGATTTTCCTTTCTATATATGCTTTTGAGCTATTATTTTTTGTTTACCATTTTTTAATTTAATAAATGAATTTATATTTTAAAAAACAGTATATTAACATCAAATGTCACTCACTACAAGTTTAAAAAAATATAAGCAATGTCCATATATCATGCTTCATTATTAATTGCCATCCTTATTTTCTATGCCTTTTATGATATTTTAAGTATTCTCTCAAGTTACAAAAGTAATTTTAATTTCAAAATATTTTTCCATATTATTAATTAATAAATATAATTTTGTCTAACACTTTTTCATTTACATGCCACTTTTTATAAAAATATTTCTTGAATATGCAAAACATTTCACACACACATGTAAAATAATGAACAAAACATAATTAACCAATATTATTTTAATATAATAAAACTGATGATCTTTAATTTATTTTTTTTAAAAAAAAAAAAGGTAGTTTAAAATATTAAAAAAAAAATACACTTTTATCAACTTCATTTGTCATGTCTTACGTTTATTTTATCAATGCACATATGAATGTTAGCATTTTTTGATTCTGAAAAATATGCAACGCAAAGAAATTTCGAAAAAGTATAATTTACTGGAGCTTATATAAGTAGAGAAAGCCCATGCAAATGCTGGACCATACAGGTAGTAAAGTATTATAATATGACCACGAGAAACGCTGTCCTAATACACAGGATTGATGAAAGTGTATCTGCCTTATTCTCACACTTTTTTTCTAAAGTTCCTACAACTCTCTGTATTCCTTTGAAAACTCTTTCAGGTCTTTACCATTCACTTCCAGACTCATGGATCTGCTCTCTCTTTGTCATGGTATATCCATGACAGTGTCAAAGTTCTTTCGGTCACTGCTTCTGGCCACAATTTTCTTCGGAGTTCAATATTCAGTACTTGCACGTTATACCAGTGGTTCTTAAATTGGGGTCCAGAGCACCCTCTCATAGAGAGTTTGTCATATAGTGTTGAGATTTCCCTCTTTTACAGACTCTGAAACACCTTGTAGAAAAATTGAAAGATGTACTATACTAGACTCTCAATCACTAAATTGTCCCCAATAAAAAATCTCTACTAGAACTTGTATTTTGATCCAGAATATTAAGTCGGAGAGGGATGTTTAAAATCTGGATGTCAACCATGTCATGCTGATACATAAAGAAGGGCAGGGGCGATCAAAAGTTTAAGAACTACTGTGTTATACCATTGACCAGGGAAACCAAATTGTGAACTAAATTTTAATGTGAGTTTAATGATGTTAACTACTTATAGGTTCAAAAGGCCAATCATTTAATTTCTTTTCAGATTGATGTCTTAGAGAAGCATCATGTGTGTGTGTGTGTGTGTGTGAAGGACACTTTCCTTAAATTTATCAAAAGAAAAATTGGTTAAAGTGTAGAATAGGGGGACCTAGGATTTGGCGATGTTTATCTTGATGCCAGAAGAAATTTGACTCATTACTTGAGTTTCATGTCATTATTCTCGAAATACCTATCACTAAGTATAGGTGTACTGTAAAATCTGGCATATAGCATGCACCGGCATATAATGCGCACCCATACTTTAATGCTGCAGTTTTTAATTTTTAGGTATATTTGCGACATAACGTGTGCACCCCTATTTTTACGAAGAAACCCGAAATGTACATGTGTGTGGCGGTGTGATATCTATATGAACTTGTACCAACATCCCGCGAGGACGATCGTTTTGGCATGATGGTTAGCGTACTTGCTTCATTCGTACGTTCGGAACGGAAGGTACCCAGATCGAATCTTCCCTCCGACATTGGTGACCCGGACGTGATATGATCCGCACCCTTCGTGCACCACAGTCGTGGCGCCATCTATCCATCGCAAAAGCAACCAAGCCGTCAAACATTGACACAAATAAGCCGTTACTTCTCAAAGCCGTCTAACACAAATGACGCAATTCTCAAGCCGTCACGCACGATGACGCAACCCACAAAGTGACGCAATTGCTTACATGCTCGCCACAAATATGGTATCGTTCGTTCGCCTATTCGCCGAGAAACACTGGCAGGGGGGTATGTGGCGGTGTGATATCTATATGAACTTGTACCACCATCCCGCGAGGACAATCGTTTTGGCGTGATGGTTAGTGTACTTGCTTCATTCGTACGTTAGGAACGGAAGGTACCTAGATCGAATCTTCCCTCCGACATGTGCATTTCTCACATATTTTGAAGTTATTTATTCAATCTATTATCCTAAGCTTTAGAAAAAATAGTGTAGTCTAGAATCCCTTTAAGCTCATAAGGAATGCCATTTCTTTAAATACACAGTATTTCAATATATGTATAAATCTACTTTTTTTATTTTTAAAGCTCTCGTTTTTATATCGATGAATAATGTGCATCAGTAAACTTCATCCTTATTTTTTGTGTTAAAAGTGTGCAATATACACCGGCTCTTACGGTAGTTTGGCGACTGATTCCAGTCACTAAAAAATTGACTTCGCTAAGGTGTCCTATATTCTACATTTTAACTGAAAAATTAATAGTTTAATGAGAGACAAAAAGAGGAAAAGTCAATTCAATTATAACCTTTCAAAGTGTATATGACAAAAAGTTACACTGAACTAGCAAGCAATGTGAATAAACAGTTTTGCATCTTTTTAAAACCATATCTCCCTTCAGAGGAATTAGATTCTAAAAAAAAGCATATTCTACTTTTTTTTAGGTGTGTTATACTTATTTCATAACTTTGAAAATGTTCTTAAGTTTCGTAAAATCTAATAATTTTCTTTTGAAAATTTATACTTTACATTTTTAGAATATGTTTAATTTTTACATATTGCTAATTCCTGTTAACTCTAAGGATAGTCTATCAACCTATTTTAGACACACACACATCCTCAATTTCATCAAGAGATACTCTATATTTCACTTTAACCTACAATATATATATATATCAAATTGCGCCACATTCTGAAGTTATATACTGAGGTACTACTGTATGTTTGAAAATTCTGCATTGTTAATCAATGTGAATAAAATGTATAAAGATAGATAACAGTTTAACTTCATGCCTCATGATTGATTGAATATTAACGTCGCACTGTTCAGCTACACGAGGGCTTTTGGTGACGGACCACGTAATTTTGAACCATGGTCAAGTGACGTGGATGACACCTGAGCTGGCACCCCTCAACTGCATGCCTTAAATAAACAAAACTCAAAATTTGTTTGCAACAAAACCCTGATCAACAGAATTAAATAAATTATTGTAAAAAGGTATTTCTCTTTAACAAATACAAATATACTGAACACTTTTTTAATCCTAACTACAAACCTTAATCTTAATCTTAAAATGAATTATTTCAAATACTGTTAACATATCTTCACAAGATGAACTCATAAAGGCTCAGATGAGCTATGCAGCAGGTTGGGTGAGAGAGTTTATTTCCTAGTTGAACTGTTTGAAAGAGTACTACAAAATCCAGAGCATGACATGCACCTATACTTTCAAGCTGTAATTTTCGATTTTTTGATATATTCACCATATAACAGGCACCCCTTTTTACAAAGAATCCTAAAACGTACATGCGCAACACTCTTACGTTTTAAAGTCATATTTTCAAGGTATTATTCCAAAAACTTTAGAACAAATAGTACACTTCGGTAAAATCCTAGGAGAGCCCACACCCTTGGCGACAAACCGAAAAAAGCGCCAAGCCAGAACAAGATGGCGCCAAGTGAACCCGACAATGGCGGCAAGGGAATATAGTGGAATAAGGTAGATGCGTAATGAAAATATATGTAAACAATACAGAAATGAAATATTTAAGATAAAAAATATAAAAATAGCACTTACTTTCTTACTGCTGATCTTTTCCGAGTGGAGGGTACAGCGTAACAACAGATTTTAAAAAAGCCTTAAAGGTCTCATCGCTAAGCGAATGATCGTGTAAGCGCCGCCATATTTATTCTGCGAGGTAATGGTCGAACATACATTCGTGCGTGGCTGGTACGATTCTGAAGAAAGCTTTTTATTGCCGACCATGTTATATCATGCCGATCATTACATTTAGGACATTCATATAAGTCGAAGCAATCAATCCTTCCTTCATAGAATTCTTACAATTCGCATTCAACAAAGTAAAAAAATTCTAAAGTATATTCCCTTACACACGCAGGCAGCCCGAAGCCCAACAACAAAATGAAATTCGAAATGCGCGCCCACAAAATACGAAAATGCTAGAAATAGTTAGGGTTGCCATATGTAGTGTTTAAAAGTAGGGTTACCAATTTGGCGCAATTATCGCCCACCAAAGTAATTCGTGCCAAGGGTGTGGGCTCTCCTGGGAGTGAACCGTAGAAGTGTATTTTTTTATATTTATCTCTTTCATTTTGTTTTGTTTTCAAAGCACCCCATTTCCATACCCACACGCACACCTACACTTCGATCTTATTTTTTGTGTTCAAAGTGTGTGTTGTATGCTGGATTTCACAGTAATTACAATAAAATCTAATACAGGCACTAAAATAAAAAATCAATTAAAATTAATGACATAGTGTAACATTGCCTTATTTTTATTCTATTTTTACTTGGCATTAACACAGAGTTATTAACTTAGAATATTTAAAACAATGTACAATAGTAAAAAAAATTAATAAAATAACTATTTATTTGTATTTTAATATGAAAAAAGAATTTTACAAGAAAAAACATACAAAATTCAACTTACTAATTTTTCACTTTCTGATAATATCTTCCTTGGGCTACCTTGTTGTCCCTTGGCATTTGGTGAGCTAATTTTTTGTAATTTACTAGGAGAAAAGTCAAACTGTAATTGTTTCTTCACTGGACTCTCTTTTGACTTAGAAGGGGTATTATTTGAAGAGGAAATTCCATCACTGTTGGAGATTTCTCGATTTAATGCAAGTGCAGGCTTCTTCAATGGAGATCCTTCACCTGCTCCAGACAAATTTCGCTTAGGCGAATGGAAAACTTGATTATCTTTTAAAGCTTCATGATTTGAAACTTCATATCCTAGAACTATACTGTTCGAAGAATCTGACTTTTTCAGATCAATAGATTCTTTATCCTGTTTGGTCACAAGTACACTTTTAGTATTATTAATTAAGACATCTTTCTTTGGCTTAGCTTTTGTTTTTGACGGTAACGTCTTTTCCGACAATTCTTTTTGCTTTTCATTGACACTTTTTACAGCCTGACTCGGATAAAAGTTAGTCACTGTAGTCTGTACTATATTTTTCTTTTTGGTGGTTTTAGTCACTTTTGATGTTTTCGATTGAATATTCTTTTTTGATTTTAAATTCTTATCAATTCCAATGGATTTCAAGGAATCGTTTTCACATTTGTCGTATTCAGCTGTTTCTGTTTTCTCAAGATTGGATTTTATCTCGCTAGTCTTATCGGTAGAAACTGATAATTCTTTAAGTAATTTAACATCTTTGTTAACTCTATCACGCTTTCTAGTGTTATAAAACCTTGTTACTGTTAATTGCGACATAATTAGGGTTTTATATAAATATATGTAGTATTTACAGTTACAATATTTGAAAGGAACACCACTCTATTGTGTGATCCTTTTATTCGTCAAATTATATAGAGCATTAATTATTTTATAAACTTAATTATTTATAGAAATTCGAAAAAGAGACACATTAATGCTCTAAAATTTCTCAATTAAGATAATAATTTCAGATATTTGGGAATTATAAAATTTTGGTTTTAATACCCAGTTCAATAAACTGTTTATAACAGGCGGGATCTACATTATGCGTATGTGGTTACAGTGAAAAGCAAAATGGAAAAATTTAACAAAATAAATGCACTAAATCAATTTGATCAAAATTATATTATTTGAAT
Organism: Trichonephila clavipes; assembly: GCA_019973935.1. Classification (NCBI taxonomy): domain Eukaryota; kingdom Metazoa; phylum Arthropoda; class Arachnida; order Araneae; family Nephilidae; genus Trichonephila; species Trichonephila clavipes. Next base: position 34,648 of record BMAU01016369.1, on the reverse strand, counting down.
AGGTAAAATAAGTTAAAAAACAACTTTTAAGAAAATTCCTTATTATAAGAAGAAAAACTTTTTCAAAATACTGCAAGATCCCGAGTAACATCAAAGCTCATTCCCAGTTTTAGCACATGAATTTTACATGGTTTTCAATTTTATCTGACTTTGAAGGGAAAAGCTGCTAAAAATACTTTTTAAAAAAGTAATACTGAAAAGTATTTCTGCATATCTAAATAACACTATATATATCGCTACTTGATTTGCATCCCGACCATTGGCATAGCTAGTCCTGGGTGGGTCCGGTATCGAAATTTCTCAGATGCCCTTTTTTGAAGCTTCTTAATAATTTAGGATATTTTGCTTACACATGTTGGGGCCCCTGAAGCTTGAGGACCCCGTGTCATTGATACGGCTGATACGGCGGTAGCTACACCCCTGATCTCGACCCTTTGAACTGATGCGGAGGATTCTTTGTCTAAGAACTGAACATTTTTCGAAATTTTCTCCAAGATAGCCGCGTTTAGCACGTACTATTTAAATATGATAGTCACCATTAGAGCTCCATACTTCTGGGTACATTCTTCAACTACATAAAAAAGGAAAATCTGAAATTGTATATCAGATTTTTAAATGATTACGTGCAAAAATACATTCTACGCGTTAGTTCCCTGTTTAATTTATTTAAAAAATTTTACAGCAACCATAAAAAAAATATTTGTTAGTGTCAATATGAATAGGGAATAAAATATTAAAGTTTTCTTGTACGCTCTACTTTGTCTTAGCAAATTATTTTTTCTAACATTGATTTTACTTCACGTAATCATTTTTGTAAGCAAATACCTTAAAGTATGGAAAAATCCTATCGTGTATGATCTTAGCTAGAGTTGCAATATCTCTTCAAGGTTAAATAAGAATAACAACAGCTGTTAAAGATTATCATGATTCATTTTCTTTTTGTCTTCTTTTGTTGAAATACATGTAATTTTCATTCACAATTCCGTCTAATTCATTGGATTGGAATTTAACTTTATCCATTGTTTCCTTTATGTTGCTTTAAAGGATATTTTTGCGTAAAGGAACTATCTTTAATGCAGATATAGTTTTTTAAAAAGAGAATTAGGATTTCTAATTTGAGTTTGAATTATAGGTGTATTTTTAAAGTTATAACATTTTTATTATGTTATCATAAAATAGAATGCCGTGGAGCTTGTCTATGGGAATATATTCGAAGGAATAAACTGTTTTTTATGACATACACAGACTACTTTTATCGTGAAGTAATTATTTTAAAAAAATGTGTCGAGAGAAAACGCCAAGGCGTAATCTTTTCGCTAAAAACTTGTTAGCTTAGGAGGCTGAAATCTCCATGCTCCTCCTTGTATTTGCTACCAATAAGTGTGGTGTTTTTCTCTCTCTCTTTTTCAACTTTACTTAATTATAAATAAACAATATGTAATAATCATTAACTTTTATTAGATAATAATTTTTGAAAGTAAAAAAAAATCTTTTTTTTTCTTTTTGGATATGCAATTATAAATTAAGAAAAAAAAAATGTCTTCAATTGATAATTTTAATTCTGTATGAAAAATTTGTAAGTTTACCTTTTTTAAAGTGGGGGGAAATTTTAAAAAATTCATAAATAGATAAAAAAAAATTATTTTATTTATTTATTATTATTATTTTGCGAATTACATCATATATATGTTGTTCATTTTTATGAAATGCTTTCAGTTTTTTTAATAGCATTTGTGATTGTGAAGTAACAGAAGTATTTTTTATAATTCTCGGTTCTTTCTTTCAATACACATCAAATTTGATGAGGTGCTCCCCCCCACACACACATAGTTTGCAATTATTTAATTTATTATTTCCTTGAATAATTTATTACATTTTACTTATATTTTCATACTTATTTCAAGTTTACAATACTTCAATCAATATCATTAAAAAGTAGTCTTTGTATTTTGTTTTATGAGGAAAACGATACCTAAGATGGTATGTCATTTTTAACTTTCACACCATAATATATTCAATATAGGAAAATATTAATCGATGTAGTTGGCCGAATTGCTAGAAGATTTTTGATTTTGTTCCTTCAAATTCTTTGATAGGAAAATGAATGCAGTTTGCACATCAATGTTAATTTCAAAATACACGATTGCCCTTCCAGTTGAAACTCCAAGATTTATTTCTGAAAACAAAAAATCCGTAATTTATCTAGTGTTTTCAAAAGATGCTGTATAAAATACGGGTTCGCGTGTATTTGCTCAACTTCTATTATTGTAATAAACTAAATTAATCCACTTAGGATTATTTAAATATATTTAAAATTGTTAATTTCAGTTTCAAGTCAGAAAGTTATGTGCAATTCGAAACCACACTAAATTAAAATGTTATCTTTTCATGCATTCAAAATTTATGTTCCCAAGAAAATACAGCAGGGGAGGAGAGAGAGATTGCTGTCTGGATTACACGAAAAAAAACAAGAATCCTTGCTGCGCTCTGGAACATTAAATCAGTACATTTCAATAAAGATAAATTCAAAAGAAATTAATTTATTAGCCGAACTTTTTTAATTTTGACTTCAGATATAACTTACATTTCTACAGGGGCATAGCTACCACCGTATCAATGATACGGGCCCCTCCAAGCTACAGGGGCCCCAACATGTGTACAGTAGAACGTCGTTTGACCGAATTGGGACCGGACACTGTTCAGATACGCGATTGTTCGGATAACCTAATGCGGTCCATGCAATATATGAAACTGGACACTATACGAATATTGAAAATCATATGTGCGGGAAACGTGCTTGAAGAAAAAGCAAAATAGGTACAAAGTGTGTCGCAATTTTAACCTTTATTGTGGAAAATAATCATTTATTTTTCGCTGTACCATTGTAAACCTTGATTTTTTGCTGCAAGGTCTCTGATTCTCTTGAGCAGCAGTAGTTGAATAGGACAGCACTCTGATTGTTGTTCATACCACTTGGGTTTTCCCGTCACTTTTGGCCTCACACGAAACAACTTTTGAGCATTGCACTGTTCGAAAACGTATTCATGTACAGTACAAGTAATTGACAAAAAAAACTGGTCCGGATAGTAAACGTTCGGATAAACGACGTTCTACTGCAACTACATTCCCACTAACAGGACTTCCATATTTATAAATGGGTCTCAAAGGAATTTTGAAACAGGGCCTCCTCAGAGCTGTGATTTCTATGCAGATGCTTAAAAACGTTTGAATTAAATTTCCCTATCATAGTTCTTTTTTTCATAAAAATCAATTGCCAAAAAAAAAAAATGGATTTTTTTTTTTTTGCAAAATAGAAATTTATAGCATACTAACCGTATTACCCATCCATTTCACTGGGTATTTCCTGAAGTTGTATGACACAATATGTTGCTTTTAAGTTATTGATATCCTAGTGATAAACTTTTGATTGTATTCAAAAGTATTCTTACAGCTCTTGCATCTTGATATAAGTACAAAATTTGAGTTTCTGAAACGGAAGTACATTTATCTCTTATGCCCATGCCATCCCCCCCTCACGTGCTGATTTCAGCAAAACAAAGTCTTAACAAATCTCAACTAAAAAAAAACATATTTGCTAAATTGAAAGCCTGCCGCCCCCTAGGAGTGTATTTAGCAAAACCTGTGCGTAGTGGTTCTCTTACTCAATAAAAGAAACATGCTCCCCAAGTTTCAAGTCTGCATGTCTCATAATTTCAAAAATCTCATGATGATAGAGTTGCTTTTCTCCTTTATATGCATAGATTGTTATTTATCAGACAGATAACAGGAGCCTGTTTTCTGGCGACCAAAAATATTACTTCTGTTTTTTTCAAGTGTTAAGTGTAATTTCCCTCTGAGAACTTATTTTCTGGTTAAGAGGAGATAAATTTTGGTCTTTGCGTTGGCAATAATTCACTGTGTCATATGCAAAATATTAGAGTAAGGTGTTAGTGGTGAGTTATGTCATTGACATAAAGGTTAAAAAGTGTACACTGAGGAGTGAATCCTGTGTGTGTGTGAGTCGGATAGATCTTATATTACAATAGTGAATACCTTTCAAGTTTAATGACTGTATAAAGAACGACTTTTGGCAACAGAAAAAAAATAAGAATAACTTAAAACATTTAAAGAACAAAATCCAGTTTTCTTAATACATTCGTTCAGGGTTCCAATAAATGCGTTAGTTCCATAGATGTAAATCATATTCTTTAGAGAGAGAATATGCACAAGTATTAGGGCGACCGAAAAGTAATGTCGTTTTTGCGCGTGTGTCAATGCTACTTTACCGTTTATGAGTTCATTGCGTAGTTGAAAGTCGTGCCAGAGTCATTTCAAAGTTAAAGTGACTTGTTTAGTTGTGAAAACCTAAACCTTAAATTTTCTTTCCCCATTTTGAGTGAAATGGCTAGCCAAATACCAGAAGAGATTCATATCTGCCATTGCATACTTTTGGAGTTTCACAAGGGTAGTAATGCAACAGTTGATACCAAAAACATTTGCGATGTTTATCCAAGTGCCTTAGATGTTCGTAGATGCCATAAGTGGTTTTCAAAGTTCAGATCCGGTAATTTCGATCTTTCCGACTCACATCGATCAGGAAGACCAACAACTTTAGACAATGACGTTATTAAGGGCGCAAGTGGAAGCAAATTCGTGTCAGACAATCGAGGAACTGTCAAATGCTCTTACGGTATCCGAACACGTTCAGAGTACTTTTTGACAAAATAACATATTTAAACATATAAAGGCTTTTTTAGGATTCAATACCAATAAATACTAATATTTAATCAACAATATTTAAAATAAATTGCCGGAATTTCATAAAAATCACAATTATATGTGAAATTTTAGCAATATTTGTGTAAAATTTCAAAGCAATTAGAGAAAAAAAAAGTAACAAACTTATATTAGTAAAAGAATTACCACAACAATTTAGAGGCATTTATCTAGAGAATGTACTAAAATTTTAATGTTTTATTAAAATTTGAAACTTTTAGAGATGATTGAGTAAACGTTATAAGAAAAATAACGCTTTTATGAGACCATTATTTAAATAACATGCCCTAACTCAAATAATATTCATACTATAAGAAATATTTTAGTACATTCTCTAGAAAATAGTATAAATATCAGGTGCAAAAAGTTTTATAGAAATACATTCGTAATATTTTGTGTGATCAGACTCGCCATGATAGATTTCGAACAATTTAAATGCCCACTTCTGGTAGATCAAAGACCCACTTCCGGTTTTTCTAACTTAATAAAATTGATTGCAACTTGACCTCTAAGAAGCATAGAATAAAAAAAAAAGTATGTTTTGTAAAGCCAAAATATAGATGTATTAAATAAAATAGAAAACAAAAATATCGGTCTTGTGCGAATTTGGTCATTTTCAACGTGTTCGGATACCTTAACCAACCTTGGTCGACCATCCAAGAACATTTTCAATCGATTGGTAAAACAAACAGAGCAGGTGTTTGGGTTCCGCATAATCTGTCTGAAAAAAAAAACAGAGCTAACCGATCTACGACATACAACATTGCTTCAAAGGTACAATACAGACCGTTTCCTGATCACTGCAAATGAAAAATGGGTTCTGTATGATAATCCAAAACGCAAAAGACAGTGGCTCTCTCCGAATATACCGCCACTAAGGACTGCTAAGCCAGGTTTACATCCAATAAAGGCGCTTTTGTGTGTTTGGTGGGGTATTCGCGGAATCGTCCATTTTGAAGTGCTTAAACCTGGAGAAACTGTTAATGCAGACCTTTATTGGGAACAATTAGATCGACTAAATCAATCATTAATTGAAAAGTATCCAGCGATTTTCAATAGAAAAGGCGTTATTTTGCAACACGATAATGCAAGACCGCAAGAAAAACGCTGGAAAAAATTAATGGATTGGGGTGGGAGGTATTGCCTCACCCACCATACTCTCCTGACATTGCGCCAACGGATTTCCATTTATTCCCCGTTCAATGCAACACTTCTTAATAAACAAAAAATTTCAAAATTTGGATGATATGAAAAATGCCATCTCCAGATATTTTACTGAAAAACCAATTGATTTTTATCGATCCGACATTGAAAATTTGCACACTAAATGGCAAAAGGTTGTTGCCAACGAGGGTGATTACATCATTGACTAAAAAGAAAAACTTGTAAGAAATTTATTTATTCGAATTTTCTGTAAAAAAACCGACATATTTTTCCGGTTCCCCTAATACATAAGCTATTTATATACTCAAAATAACATTTAAATTAATATACTTTTTTTTTCTTGCTTTGAAAAAAAGTATGCAAGAACTATGCTTTTTCCTGATGTATCGGATGATTGTGAGCTTTCAAAGAAATGACAAACTATATATATATATACTCAGAACACACCTTTTATTTAAAAAGAAACTTCTACAGTAATAAACTTAAATAAAACAAAATAACAAACACTTTGAAAAAATTACAAAATAGATTTGTATATAGCTGCAACATTTAAATTCTAATTTACATTCATGTAAACAATAAGATATATTTTGTACAAATTATAACAATACAATTTCAAATGTAATTTTGATTTATGAAATAATTATAAATAATGACATAGAATACAAAAAGGTAACCATTTTTTAACAACAAGAATACTACCTTCTTAATAATGCACTGAAATATAATTTTAAAAGTATAATAATTTTATATAAGCTGTTTGTTGCACATAATCTGGGTCCTATGTGATTGGATAATTTTTTCTTTTAAGCAGGATTTTCTTAAATATTTAAATTTACTTTAAAGTAAACATTAATAGGCATAAATAGAATGAGTTATCTTCAAAAAAGTTCCTAGAAATGATAAAATCGAAATAAAAAGATTTAGAATGCTTGCAAGAATACAATTTATTAAATAAGTACAATATGATTTACTGATGGTGAAAATACAAAAGGATAGCAAATATTCAGAAAAATTACAATTTAAACAGCAAAGATTGTAGATAAATTGAGAACTAAACTACAATTGTAAAAAAAAAATAAACACAATCAATACGAAAATTTGAAAACAGTTACAATACATTACTTAAGTACTATTAGCCAAGATCAACATAAATCTGTAATATATGAATCTAAAACATTAACTAAAACATGTGCCAATATTTATTTATTTGTAACAGGATCTCCATATAAATCTAACAAATAGTACATTTTAAACAAACGATGAAGGTATGTGCAGAAAATGAAAATAAAATTCTATTCTTAAAATATTTTTTGATCTATTCACATCCAAAAATATTAAAATTTTGTTTAATATTTTCTGCCAACAAATTTTTGTAACTGTTTTTACAAGGAAAAGTATAAGCAACTATGTTTTCAACTCTTCAAAAATAAAGCTAAATTATTCATTATTATTTACAGAATTTTTTTCTCAAATTTTAATTTCCCTTTTTCTTTTCTACATTCACGAAGCTTTTACAAAAATTACAAACATACCGTAAAATCCAGCGTATAACGCGCACCTATACTTTCAAGCCCAATTTTTAGTATATTCTCCGTATAATGCGCACCCCCTTTTTAGTGAAGAAATCTGAAATATTAGTGTACATAGCTCTTATGTTTTGAAGTCATTTATTCGAGGTATTATCCCATACTTCTGAAAAAATAGTATACTTCTAGAATTACAACTCTTTTAGTTTGAAAGGTAAGTCGTTTCTTTTAAATAAACAATATTTCGATACATATAGAAGTAAATTTTTTTTATGCTCATCTCTTTTGTTATTTTTAAAGCTATCCTTCTAATACCCGGCATATAACGTGCACCCTTAATTTTTTATCTTATTTTTTGTGTTAAAAATGTGCATTAAACGCCAGATTTTATGGTAAGTGTTTAAATAAATTCAATAGTACATTTCATGCAACTGGGCCAAATATGGCCTTGTGCTAAAATCAAAGATCATTTCCATATGCCATGCTTTTAACAATATTTCACTGTAAACCAATGTAGTACACAAAAAAGAGAAAACAGCTGTCAAACTGAAAGGCAGAAAAAATTAAACAACATATCAGAAAAATTGAACATTTTTTTTGAAAAATGCATGTATGATGAATAGTTTAACCTAAAATCACATACCTCTTGAATAATTAGTTGAAATTTAATCTAGATACATATACCATGTGCTTATAAAATAAATGTGTTTATTGGCGACAAATACCACTCAAACAATTCAACGAAATACAAAATATTACAGTGAGAATACATAAGACAGGGCAAATAAAAATATACTTAATTAAAAAACATTATGATTTTCATTTACTAAAATTAGTATTTTTCAATAAATAAAGAAGTCATACATACTACTATATATTGTGAGTGTGTGAATATTTTCAAATGGGATTTTTAATAACACATTAATATATGCCTGCATCACAAATACTTAATAATTATGCTATCTTTATTATATATTTGGTATAAACATTTAAAGACATAATATATATTATATATAAACAATACTTTTTTTCTTTTTCAATAATTTTTTTTTATATTTAAAAAAAGCTACAAAAGATTCCATAGTAGTTAATCAACAAGCACAAAAAACACTAAGAAATTCTTTCTTTGGTAAAGAGCAAAACATATACATAGCAACTACGAAAGATCACTGCAAAAATTATTCAAACATAAAGGAAATTGAGCAGCACGAAAAAGTGTGATTTCTATTTAAGGGAACTTTCAAATACATTTTGCATATAATTCAGTTTTAATGAAGTAAAAAAAAGAAAAATTTAAGATTTTAGTAAAAATATTTTTAATATTTGTAAATTTATGTAGTTGAAAATTCGCTCTGAGTTAATATTGGATTAGAAGCTATATACGAGAGCCATTTAACTAAAATATTTCGTTATAACTAACTGCAATATAATAAGCTTGTAAAATATGAGCTTATATAGTATATAAAAAATATCATGAATTGTAACAAGTTGAAAAGATCGAAAAAGAAAAAAAATTGTGCGGGAAAATTCAAGATAATTTCTGAAATAGTGTGTTTATCATTACTGAACAAATTAATGTCTCATTTTCAAAGGCATAGTCTTTTTCAATCAATTTCCATAATATTGCTTCCATTTTTATTAAAAAGGATAACATAAAAATTCTTGTTAACGAGTAACATTTTTAAATCAGTTATAAAAAATGCAATTCCAATAGTTGTGGTAAATAATCTAAAAAAATCACCTAAAAGCATTATTTAAATTAGTAAGAAATATTGTATTTCTAATTATAAACTTTTGTACTTAGAAAAGCACTCAACATGTATACATATATATTAATTTCCAGATGAAAAATTTCTTTTGATTCTTATATTTCAAAATACAAATTCCTTCCAATGACACACAAACGATACCTTAAGCATATTTTTCATTGAAAATTCAATTAATGCACATAAATATTTACATATGTAATAGCACTTTTTAAAAAAGATTTAAAACAAAAACTGTAAATACAATTACACATTTTTAATTCATTTTTTTAAAAAAATTGTTTTCTATTGACTGTTGAATTTAAAATTTTTAGTCTTATATTTAGGTTAAATAACTGTATTATTACTTAATTTTTTAGCAAAAGAAATTTAAAGATTTAATTTTATGGCATTTCGAAGGTAGCACATTAATGAATTATTTCCAAATTATAATAATTTTCACAGAGAGGTTTTCACCTTTTAACATTAACATTTAATAATAATATACTCAGAGAAATAAAAGAATTACAGTGTACAACATTAAATAATAATATTATAATAATATTTTTCGCACAATATATAAAGTTTTCCTACTCAAAAACCAACAAATGATAATTAAACATTTGAATATAAAAAGAATAATCTTTAATATTATGTCTAAGTGAATATATATACATTATTTTACATATAACCAAATAAATAATAAAGTATTAAATTCAATGGGAGTATAGGTGATGTCATTAAATAGGGTAAAAATCTTAACATGGACAAACACCATTTATAACGGATGATATTGTAAAAAAATCAGATTGCACAAAATAATAATTTCGATGCATGTCTGAGAATCACAGGTTTTAGAGATCAATGAGCACACATTTTCTTTGGTGGAGGGAGTTCGCAGTATTTGAAACAACCCTGACCAGGGAGACCAGGTGAAGTCGGTTGCTTATACCACCACTTATACGTAAAGTACCATACTAAAATTGCTATTACACCCCCAACAACTTTCTGCACCATTGAGTGAAAATACATAATAGTTGCAACAAGCATCACATCCCACAACAGGATAAAAGCAGTAAGTCCAATGAACGAAACTCTCACATACGGAGTTAATTTGTTGTAATTCTCCTTCAAATGTTCTAATTCATCTTCTGTTAGGTTTTTCAAAGGACTTTCTTCGTCAAATTCCTCATTTCGGATCAAGTCTCCTATTCTTTCCCATCCACGAATAGCTTTGCCTTCTTCTGCTATAAGTAAACTACAATAAATTAATAAAAAGGCATGGCCGGAAATATCGAAGCCTTTCCAAGTCGATCCACTTGATAAACAACTCAGTTTGGTAACATATTTGGTGTGCATGCACCCAACAGTATAAGCTTCAATGATAACAAAAAATTTCGTCATGCAAAACCACATAGCAGTCCCTATTAATAAACGATAAAAGTGTTTAATAATTCTGTCTTTATTACCGCAACAATACACATACGATGTGAGCCACAAAAATGTGGAAACTGATATTAATGTCCATGCCCATCCCCACTTAACAAAATAATAGTTAAACAGATTATTCTTCCTTGAAAAGTAAGAGCGAGGTACAGGAGTAAAGTCACCAACCAAGGATCCACACACCAAAGCAGCAAGGTATATGGTAATTTTGATTTCAGTCTCGAATAACACAATTTTCCGACAGACATGCATGATTAACATTAAAAAAACATTTTTTAATGTGGTGGGATCAGGAAGAGGCTTCTTCCCGACTGTGCCAGACCTTTTTGCTTGGAAATTTTGCCATTTTAACTCACGAGCAGAAGATTGCCGTTTCACGCCACCCATGTTTATTTTCGTTTTCCTCCTTTCTATAAAAGTATAGAGTTGAGTAGTTGTATGGTTACTGGTATATGTAAATATATTCTCATCGAATAGCAACACAGCCTTTGTTCTACAGAGCAAATAGGCTCATTCCCATGAAATATATTCCATATCACGGTTATAAAAATGTTGCTAAAATAGAACGAATCTCAGTGAAATAAAAAAAAATCATTTCTATAAATAAGTTATAGCTCTCATGTGTGTTTGACATATTTGTGTTCCATTTTTTTATCATGCTGTAGTCAGTGGCATAACTGGGTAGCAAAAAGGCCCAAGTGGAAAAAAAATGAGGACCCTATCTTGTTGTTGTTGTTGTTTTCTAATGCCACCTGTCTGACGTAGTCAGATCGAGGCCCACGAAATTCATTGTGGCATGGGCAAGAGGTACGCCTGTCGTTGGCCTTGAGCACCATACAGGTGACAAAACGAATTAGCTCGGCGAAATTTCCCGAAGGGACGATAGATGGCGACACGACCTCTATCTCCACCTCCACAATTTCTACATGTAAACTGAAGGGGAAGGACCTATCTAAACTGGTTAGGTTTTTTAATATAAAAGAAAAAAAATTAAAATATAAGAATATTTTTTAGGAAAAAGAAAAAAAATTAAAATATAAGAATTTTTTTAGGTGCAAAGCTATTTTTTATTATAAGCTCTTTATCGTGGTCTATAGAACACAGAAAAGCAAAGCAAGCTACTACCTCAATGTATGTGCATGAATGTGAGCTTTAAGTGATCCCCGGATTCGACTTGACACCACGGCAGACCTCTTCTAGAACAGCTGTGAAGAGTTTAGGAATTGTCACTCACAGAAGACGAGAAGTAACGCAAAAGATATAAAAAATCAATCATTATCAAACAAAATTACAAATAATAACGTAAGTATTAAAAAATAAAACGAAGTAGACAAAAAGTAAAAAGTTTTTTTTTTATATGTGAAGGTCAGACCTACCTAAACTGAATTCAGTGATGCAGCAGTCCATGAGTGCCAAGGTTTACTGTGCCCATCTCAGATTTCCTGACCTTGGGCACTGAGGTGCATGAGCAGTTGATCTGGTTAGATGGTCAGTCTAACATGAAAACCCGCGTGTTTAGGTCCCAAGCAAGTTTGTTGCTCATTTATCGACCCACAGAAGGGATGAAAGGCTGTTCCGATCTTGCCAGCCCAGCGTTTAAACCCCGGATTCGCGGTGTGGAAGTGTGATACGCACCACTCATCCAATGGTCTTCAGAATTACCTACCAGCAAAAAATTAACAATTTAGTTTGCAATATTTCCCTAGCTTTAACTTCTAATTGTATTGAAAAGGTTAGGGTATTTTAGCCCAATAAAATCACATTATTCAGGTTTAAGACTTTTGCTGAGAACGTAAATTACTCACATAAATCCACCATGAAATGTAGAAATATCAGAAATAATGTTGAAAAGTTTAAAATTACGAAACATAAATATATATCCTTGCTTCCAGAATTTTCTAACGCCATGTTTGGCAAGTTTTATTATAATGTCTACAAATGGCACCACGTGCATACAATCTACGTAAAAAAGTTTTAAAACTTTACTTCAGAAGGAAATTACGGCATAAAAAGATTAAATACACATTAATAACATTTTATTTTACGAAAAAGAATATTTTGCGACACGAATAATGGCTTTAATCACTTCAGAAACCTTCATTCTGCATTTTTACATGAAAAAATAGGGGAGGGGGAGGTATCATAAATAAAAAGAATTAAAATAACCCTAGATTATGCCATGAGATCCCGTCATACTCCCCGTGAAATCCTAAAAATAACGATCACTTTATAATTTGCATTTCAAAAATTATACTTATTGTTTCTCAATAGTTGTAACGAAATTTTTCTTATATTTGTAATCAAATTAATTTACATTATAAAAAGTGATATCCAATAAATTTCTTGATTTCTTATGATATTTAGCTCTTCATAGTATTTGAATAATAAAAATTTTTAAAAAAATTAACGTTCAAGGGATTTATACATTTCATTACATTATGTGAATTTTAGTAACACTAAAAATAAAAAAAAATATTTTATTTAATGTTATATTCTGAATTTCAGAATAATAAAATTTAATTTTTTATTAATGGCAGAGCTACTGAGTACTATATTTTTTCATTATTTTTCTAATTTATTCATAAAATTATTTTTCTGTATTAGTATATCTAAAACATCATATGGAAAAGTCATTTTTACCCTTTCAAGTAAAAATTTTGTATGTCGGTGTAAAATATACTAAATACCTTCTGTGACGGGCTCATCGCGCTTTCTATTAATTTTCCTCTTGAGTTCTTTGGAAACCCTTGGAAATTGGTTGGAAAGAATTAAATCTTCTTGGGTTAATCCTTTCCAACCAATCCTTTTGAAACCGGTGATATGGAGGTTTGTGAATGTTTATATGGATGACGTTATCACATATCGTCTCCATCGTTCACTCACCATGTCAAACAGGTAAGAAAGTTTTTTAGATTATTATAGGAAGCAGGATTAACATTGAATAAGGATAATTGTAAATTCGGTTGTGATAAATTGAAATATTTAGACTTGATAATTAGTAAGAATGGAATTACAACGGACGAGACAAAAGTTAAAGCTATAGTAGAGATGTGGCTCCGAAGAATCCTAAAGAGGTATCCAAATTCCTAGGGATATCCCAGTGGTATTCGAAGTTTGTTAAGATCTATGCGAGCTCCTTTATAACCTCAAGTAAAAATTTAAAAAGTTTTTTTGGTCAGTAGAGGCGCAGAAGGCCTTTGACGCAGTCAAATTGGCAATAACGGAAGCGCCAGTTTTAAAATTACCCGATTTCAAAAAGCCATTTGAGTTGTTTACGGATGCCAGTTCAATAGGCATGCCTATCAATAGGCATGCATAGGCATACCTATGCGTCTATGCATAGACGCGGTTCTTAATCAGGAACAGAGGCCAGTGGTATATGCCTCCCACTCGCTTAGTAGTGCGGAGAGAAATTATACAGTAACGGAAAGAGAGTGTTTAGCGGTAGTTTGGGCTCTTAATAAATTCAGAACGTATTTAGGTTCACTGCCAGTAAAAGTTATAAGCGATCATGCTGCATTGACGCGTTCAACAAATGGTAAAAATTTGTCTAGTAGGATGATAAGGTGGTTTTTAAAATTAGCGGAATTTAATATAGAATGGGAACACCGTTCTGGAACTCAGAATGCGGTGGCTGACGTTTTAGCGAGGAACCCGGTGGAAAGTATCGTAGGAGAACAGGTTAATTGTGCAAGAATCAGAGATTTAGTACTTTCGTCAAGTGAACGGTTAATCGAAGAGCAAAGAAAGGACCCGGAATTAGATCATATCTATAGATATCTGGAAAACCCAGAAGATAGCTCGGTTAATGCGGCAATATGTGAGAACTGGTCTCGCGATTTTCGAATAACTGAGGGCTTGTTTTTTATGCGAAATACGCAATGACGTTAGGTGAAATGCGAGTATACATTCCAAAGTCTTTAAGAAATGAAATAATGAGAGAATTTCATGACAAGCCATTAGCTGGTCATTTAGGACGCTTTAAGACTTACCATAAAATAAGGGACATTTGTTATTTCCCGTATATGAGAAAATTTATTGAACAATATGTTTCTACATGCCACATGTGCCAGGTTAAAAATTATAAAAACGCGTTACCAGCTGGTCGCTTAGTTCCGATAGTATCAAATTATCCAAACGAAATGGTTACGTTAGATTTGTTAGGTCCGTACTCTGCGTCGCGAGCGAGACGTAACCGATATGTTTTAGTAATTACGGATCACTTTAGTAAATGGGCGGAGGTCATACCCCTTAAAAAGGCCTCAGCTCGAATAATAGCTGATAGTTTATTTGATAATTATATATCGCCTTATGGACCTCCAGTAAAATTAATAAGTGATAACGGTCCCCAATTCAGATCTGATATTTTTGAACATTTAAGTAACAGATTAGGCATAAGACATGTGAAGACTGTTGTATATAGACATCAGGCGAATAGAACCGAACGGGTGAATTACGATCTTGTGCGAATGATTGCAAATTATATGAGTGATCTACATGATACTTGGGACCAGTTCTTACGTGAGTTCGCTTATGCGATTCGAACGGCAGTGAATGAAACGACGGGAAAAACCCATGCAGAATTATTTTTAGGTCGAAAATTGATTTCTCCATTTCAAAAATTAGTGATGGTATCTGACGGAACTGAATTTGCCGAAGGGGATATTGAGAAATTATTTGATGAAGCTAAACGAAACACTAAGGCAAAACACGAAAAGTGCGCGAAATATTATGATAGATGGAAGGGGTGATGTTCAGATTAAGGTTAATGATTGGGTTCTGGTGAAACCGCATCCTTTAAGTTCGGCAGCACAAAAAGTTGTTGCCAAGTTTAAACCAAAATTCGAAGGTCTTTATAGAGTATTAGAGGTAAAACAGAATAATTTAGTGGTTTGGAGATCGGGAAAAAGAGAGAGAGAGAGAGAATAACAGTCAATGTAGATCAAGTTAGACTATATCATCATAGGAAAAGTGACGAGATGGAGATAAGAACCAGTAGTTCTGAAAACAATAGTTCAAATCGAGCTATATTCAATCGAGCTATCGAGAATTCAATAGCTATAAATCGAAAATTTTTGAAGGTATGCAGCCTAGATCAAATGAGTCGCAGTACAGTAGGAAGAATGGGTCTGGCGAAAGGCGTGAGTTAGTGGGAAAAGGAACAGGTCTTAAGAAGGATCAGGGTGAGAGGCACACGAGTATTGCCAGTAATCGCAAACCACTTGTCAGACCACCACCTGGCTCTTGGTCAGAATCAAATAGAAAGGTTAAAAAGGATAGAAAGGAAACTCTCGTATATAAGCGATGTTTCAAGTCTGGGTCTGGAGGACCAGAGAGAAAGAATAGAAACAGGACATAAAGTTGATAAAAGAACATTATCTTTGATCAATAGTAACGATTTACCCCAATTTAGAAAGAGATTCCGAACAGAGGCAACAATGATGCCTAGTACCAGTGGCTACAACTTGCGACCAAGAGGAGGTGCAAAGGTGAAATCCCGACCAGCCAATGAGAAGAGGACACAACAAAGAGGACCAGTTCGATCCGGAAGAAGCAGAGAGAAACAACAGTACAGGCCCTACGCCGAGGAGCAAAGAAGGAGAAGCAGCAGGAATACCAGAAGCAGAAGAGGTCAACAACAACATTGCCAGGAGAAGACAAGAGGAGCGATCAGTCAAAAATTCCACTCACTTGAAGTCCTAGTAGGAGACGTCAACTACAAGACATAAAAATCAGGTTGCATGGTTTCATTATAGATTTTTCTGACAGGCAGTCAGGAGAATTATTGCAAAACGCAAGTCATTTTGGTTACTTAAATTTTTTTTTTAAAAAGGTAAAAGTTGACACTACAATAGGTGCATTTTTCTAGAAGATTGAAAAATAAACTTTTGTTCTAGTAAAATTTTTCAAAAATTTTTTTGAGCAGAAAACGACTGTATATGTACATTTGTTTACTGCTTTGTATGACTTCGCTGAGATGCGATTATTCCTTGGGTTGTTTGTTTTAATTGATTATTGAATAAATGTTTGTAATTGTATAGTGTATATATATTGTTGTATTGATTCATATTAATGTGCATCTGGTTTTGGGAACGTGGCGTAGACAGAATATTAATAATAACACTAACAGCGCTGCGAGATTAGAGGGGAATTTTATTTAGAAAACCAGATGAGGTGTACCAGTTGAAAAATAGTTGTCATTTAATGATTGTATATAAAGTATAGAATATGTAAAATGTAATTGTATGGTGGGATATTTAAAGAGTTTTTCTTTCAGGGTGGCTGACCCTGATGATTGCAGAAGTGCTGATTTTTTTTTATAGGTTTGAATTGTAAGCCCTAGAGGCAACCATGGAAATACATTGTACAGAGAAAAAGTGAAATAGTTTTAAGTATATTTAAATATGTTAAGTTCGATATATGTATCACCCTGGTTTTTTTAACCATAAGCTCTGTGGTTTTTTCCCCGGGTGTGTTACCCGAATGGTATACACCTTAATACATATGTAAAAGTGAATCTGAGGTGATTAGAAAAACAACCGATAATTTTGGTATAGTTATTTGAGTAAAATTATTGTGGCTATTGAAAATTAAAGTTAGGAGGAATATTGAAAAGAAAATTTAAGAGGAATGATGAAAGTTAAAACTTGACACGAATTTTGAAAGATAAAATTTGAGATAAATTGGGAAAAATAAAATTTATGCACGTAATTTCTTAAGGATCATTAAGACCCACGAATAAATCATGTTTTGCTTCTTGGAGGGATTGTGACGGGTTCATCGTGCTTTCTATTAATTTTCCTCTTGGGTTCTTTGGAGCCGAAAAAGGCAAATCCTTTCCAACCAAATCCAGAAGCGAAGCGTGATTATTCAAAATAGGAACCTTTTAAATTGCAGAAGTTTAGCGTAAGTGGGTGGCCTTTTGGGAAGTGATTATGCTAGTCGGAGTTTAAGCGTGTAAGCTGAAGTAAGACAATATTCCAGTGTCATCTATCCGTGAAAGTGCGTTCAAGCAAGGAGGATACCATTCCACGCGAGATAAGGAAATTACATTGAAGATTCAAGAGTGTTCTGCTACCTAGAATATAGAGGTAGGATCATTCAATACTAGGAACTGCGTATTTACTGAGATTAGGAATAGGAGGTAAAGTTAAATATAGTGATTAGGTCGCGCTTATTTGGTAATACGTATTGTGTGTTTCTCACCTCAGATCCGCTGAGTTTAAATATAAATATTATCATTGTTAAGAAGTTTTTTAGAAGTAAGAAGTTAAGAAGTAAGGTTTAAGTTAAGATATTAATAAAGAGATATTAAGATTATGGCAACGCCTGGTTCTTCATTCACTCCCATACCCCTAGATCACGAAGATAACTTAGAATAAGTATGGCATTACCCACGGGCGAATGCCTTACACTTCATAGTAGCACGATCCTGTATTTATATCTATATTATTCAGAATTAATTGTTATTTAAGTTATTGCTTTAAATACGAAATTGAGAATTTCATTTACATTAAATAATATTTTTCACATACTCTAATAACATATAGATTATATATATATATATATCAATATTACAGACATTTAAACCAAACATAGATAGTCATCAAGGGAAAATACGCATGTGTGAAAATATTTCAATTATAATTTAATTAATATTATGCTCGGTTTCATTTGGATGAGCTTTATCACTATAGGGATTTCATCACATGTGGTTGCAGGATGTCATGGACATACCGCTAGGCTGCCATGGTGCCACGGATCAATACCAGGAGGGACCGTGTATTGCTGGCAATGGTACTCCATACCATCACACCAGCCATGGGAGCGCTGTGTCGCTGTAAAGCAAAGGCAGGATTGAGGCGTTCATCACGGGGTCTCCACACACAAACACGATTGTCATCACTGCTGAGACTGAATCTGGATTCGTCGCTAAAGACGACCTGGTTCCATTCCGCTGCATCTCAGTTTTCTCGTGCGGGGCACCACTCCAAACGGAGGTGTCGATGGGTGGGCGTCAAGAGCAGCACACGTAATGGGCCCGCGATCCCAAATGTCATTCAGCTGGGCGCCTTCGTATGGTTCGAGAAGACACAGGGGCCCCTAGTGGAGGTGCTACATGTGCCTGGATGGCGGCCGATAAATCAGTTGGCTGTACGCGTGCATTTCTTACGATGTGGTGGTCTTCTCGACGACGAGGGCTCATGAGCCTGGTCTTCGTGTAAATGACATCTCTCGGATCCACTGGTCCCAACACCTCCTCACAACACAATCAGAGCGGCCTAATGGACGAGCTACTCACCGAGCTGACCACCCAGCTTCCATCATGCCGGTGATTCTTCCCCTCTCAAACTGCGATAGCTGCTCATATTGTCTTCGAAAACGGCGTAATGGCATGTCTACATCAGCTCTTTCCTTGTGAACGATTCAGAACACAAACAAGCTTTTTGGTTACCTTTTTTTTATTCTCCACAGAAAACGACGTTAAACGCCTTCTACTGGCTTTACGTAAAGCACAATCCCGCTCCCTTTCCAATCATTTTTAGATCTCCCCGACATGTACCTTCATGCCAAGTTTCGTTACGATCCCGCAATTATTTCTTGGTGCGCTAATTTTTTTTTTTTTTGTCCTTGAGTATATATTGCAAGTTGAATCTCTCCTTAACGAATTTTCCATACTAAGAACTTTTTTTCGGGATTTAGCGATTTCGTTAAAGTATCCGACTACTTGCGACAATTTTTTTTTTTTAAAAATGGAGATATGGAGATTTTTTTTTTTGGTTCTTAGATTTATTTACTACATTTAATGGGGAAAAAATCTAAAATTAAGAAGAGAAAAATTAATTATTACTACTAAAAT
This sequence comes from Trichonephila clavipes, assembly GCA_019973935.1. Lineage (NCBI taxonomy): Eukaryota > Metazoa > Arthropoda > Arachnida > Araneae > Nephilidae > Trichonephila > Trichonephila clavipes. The sequence continues at coordinate 15,128 of BMAU01016369.1, read as the reverse complement.
AGGAAAAAATGGGTAAAAGGGAAAAAAAGTTACACAAAAGGGGCCCACTCTGTACAAATAGTAAATGAACAAATTCTCAATTTTTCATTTTTGATTCTCAATTTTCCCTCAGCTATTCATTTTTGGAATGACCTTCAGGATAAGAGGTGTTTAATTTTTACAAAAACTATAGCACTTTAACTTAGTTATTATATGAAATTGCTTAAAAACAGTGATTATATTCACATAAAAAACTGTAACTTTTGCAATAAAACAGTGATTGATAAATCTGAAGGTTATAATACTTCTACTGTTATACAGAATACACACAAAATTTCAGCAAGTTATTTTAAAAACTTTTGACGTAATGGCATGTCTACCTCAGTTTTTCCTTTTGTAAGCGATTCAACACACTGAAACAAGCTTTGGTTACCTGTTTTATACTCCACGGAGAACGACATTAAACGCCCTCTACCGGCTATACGTAACGCGCAATCACGCTGTATTTCTAATCATTTGCATATCTTTTCGACATGTACCTTCATGCCAAGTTTCGTTACGCTCCCGCAATTATTTCTTGGTGCGCTAATTTTTTTTTGTTCATGAGTGTATTTCCCTGCATCAGCTGAGAATTTATGGAGCATTTTTAAAGCTCAAGTACGGGGGTAAATTTATAATGAAACCTGTGATCTGGAGAGGGGAGTTTAAGAAAAAAATTATAATTTTTTTCAGATTTTCTGTGTTATGTTTAAGCAATTTAAATTTTTGAATGTTTTGAATGCAGGCTTCATTCAAAAAGCAAACAAAAGTCATTTAAATCCTTATAAAGTCAGTGCCAGAATCCGTGTTTCCAAATTTCACATTCATTCATTGACTTGTTGAGAATTTGGGGGTGCGATTTAGATTCGAGTATAGTTATGTGAGGGCGCCCCTCTCAGGGGTTCTTCTCCTCGATTATCAGCGTGAGGTGTAGGAAGAACCAGAAGCTGCCATATGATCTTAATTTGACTTTATCAACATCTTAACTTAATAATCTAACAAATTAGATAATAATAATATATGTGAGAGAATCTACGGGGGCTTAACACACAATATATATAATACCGAAATAACGTAACCCGGACCACTATCAATACTAACTCACCTAATCTCAATTCCTAGACTATCACGGATTCGAATAATAAATAGTCACTCCTCCCTTTAATGTCGAACGATAAATCTAATCCTAGATGAAGTTGCGGATTTACTGGAGTGCAATGATATGCACTTTGACCTAATGGCTTTATGTCAAGAATGATTTCTCTTAGCTGTCACTTAATCTTTCCAAAACCTTTTCACGCTTGAATCATAACATTCCTCAAAATACCACACAGCTTACTCTAACTTCTGATATTTAAAAGCTTCCTAATTTGCATCTTTCCTCCACGCTTCACTTTTTGGGTTCAGTTGGAAAAGAGTTGCTATTAATTCTGGCTCCAAAGTACCCAAAGGACATGTTAATGAAAAGACACGTGAGCCCTTCACAGTTAGACTAATTGACATTTAAATCGTATATACTCATATATATATATATATATATATATATATATATATATATATATATATATATATATATATGATAGTTATTTAACCATTGTCCTTTTCAGAAAAGGGATGAAATCAACAAATCCATTGAGGAAGGGGCACAAAAAAGAAAACTACTTACGCCCGCATGCGAAAACGTCGTAAAAGAAAACGTAGTTCATCTGAATAATTGGATTTTCTTGCTCAGAAAAAATTACAATTTTTCACTTCTATCGTGTAGTCATAAGCAGCAGTCACCAAACTTTTTGACCTCACGGACGAGTAGATTCATAATTTAAATCCCGCGGACCACTAATAGGAATTTCTAAGTGTTAAATATATTTATAAAATAAATTGCGATCTAAAAAGAACACATAAAATGTCTCTAGGTAATAAAATGAAACTGTTAGTTGCAACCAAATTATGAAAGTTTTATCAATAAACAATAATAAAATAAACAAAATAAAAAAAAAAGTTGAAAAACAAAATATTTAAAATATGGTTTAAGTATATCAAACTCTTAGCGTTATGCATCCCTAGTGTGATGGATGTTCCTGCTTACTTGAAATAAGTTTATGGATATTTGGATCCAATGGTGTTACTGCAAAACGGAGACTGCAAGCTGAGATCGGTACCGTGTTTTGATGCCGGTGACAGATGAAAAGACTTTTTCACATAAATAAATTGTGGAGCATTGAATCAGAATTTTCATCGCCTATTCACTAAGAAAAAGGAAAGCTTTTCATGGAAACACTTGAGCACTTTTTATGGATAGCCAAAACTGAGATCTTGATAAGGATGAATGAAATTTAAATTTGAGAATTTCGTCGGACGATAAGTCGATGAGGCTTTATTTTTGATACATGCTTAAATTATTATCCTGAATTTTCGTTGCAAACGGATATATTATCCGCATATTACCATGTCTAGAATCTTCACTCTTTGGGTAATAACGAGCAAAAGATTATGAAAGCGATTCCAAGTGCTTTTTAACTAGCGTCTCTACTGCTGGTTAACATCATTTTCCTTTATGTATTCATCAAAATTAGAAAACATTTGCAGGTCGTCTTCAACCAACCGTGTTTGCCCCAGTAATATTTCTTTTGAAACGCATCCGTTTTACTTTGTAGTGTGAACACGTCCTTAAGTTGTCCTTGCAAGGATATGTTTAGTTCATTTAACAGGGCAAAAATATCGGCCAGGTATGCAAGCTTTGTTAGCCAATTATTGTTCGACAAGAATTTTTGCAATTTTGGATTATTTTGCTTCTGAAAAAATAATTTGACTTCTTCCCGCTAGGTCAGCGTTTCTCAAACTGTGGGGCGTGCCCCCTAGAGGGGCGTGATAACTTTACATGGGGGGGGGGCGCGAACATATTGAAACCTCGAAAACAAAAGATTATTTAAAAAATTATCTATTTACTGAAAGTAAACAAACAAAATACATTCTGACATAATAAAAAATAAAATACACATTTATACTGACATAATACACCTACAAAAGTATCAGTACTGCACAAAGTGTAATACAATTTATAATTATCCTTGACCCCATGAGCTTGACAAATGAACATTTATCTTGATAATTTGTAAGGTTTAAATTTAACTACTTTACTGCCGATTGAAAGTTACACTATTCACTCTCCAATTCTTCGTTTTCCGCGTAGGCACGAGTATGCGATGTACTGGAGGGGAGGGAACAATTCGTAATAAGCAAATTCTATGAAATAAATAAATTCTTCGCAAACACTGCCAATGTCCTTTTATTACATTCGAAAGCCTTCGGAATCTTTTTATGGATTATAGTGCACAGAAAAGATGGCACTTCAGAAAGACGTAAAGATATGTCAGGGGCAATTAACGCTTTGACTGAGCTAGACGTTTATATACGCAGATGACACTTAAGAGGTTAAAGTCGTATTTTAGCTTTTGCTTCAAAGTATTGTATCATTCAATTCAATACGCTGTTATAGTAAGGAGGAGGGGGGATGAAAACTCTGATTGAATATTGGGTCGCAAGCATTGAAAGTTTGAGAAGCACTGCGCTAGGTGAATAGTCGGGTCAGAATTTTGCCCCTCGATAACCATCTCACCTCACCATGAAAAAGAAGATGAGTACACTCGGAACTCATTTCTTCACAAAGTACCTCAAATATTCGAGAATCGAGTGCTTTGTGTCGAATTTCCTTGATAATTTCAGCGACATTTGATAATACTTTGAGGAGTTCTGGGGACAATTTTTTCGCTGCAAGTTGTTCCCGATGTAAAGGGTGTTTTTAGAGGTATAGAACTTTAAATTGCAATAAAACAACGATGTATTATTCGATTGACATGAATTTTTTTATTCGAAAGATATTCTTATGGCATTACATTTTAAATATGATTTCTGGCATAGGACTGCCACGGCTGGCTCGGATGTAGTCCAATCTGGACGTCCAATTTTCGATGACTTTTTCCAACATTTGTGGCCGTATATCGGCAATAACACGGCGAATGTTGTCTTCCAAATGGTCAAGCGTTTGTGGCTTATCCGCATAGACCAATGACTTTACATAGCCTCACAGAAAATAGTCTAGCGGTGTTAAATCACAAGATCTTAGAGGCCAATTCACAGGTCCAAAACGTGAAATTAGGCGGTCACCAAACGTGTCTTTCAATAAATCGATTGTGGCACGAGCTGTGTGACATGTTGCGCCGTCTTGTTGGAACCACAGCTCCTGGACATCATGATTGTTCAATTCAGTAAAGGAAAAGTTAGTAATCATGGCTCTATACCGATCACCATTGACTGCAACGTTGTGGCCTTCATCGTTTTTGAAGAAGGATTTCACCAGCCCATAAAGCGCACCAAACAGTCAGTTTTCTGGATGTAACGGTGTTTCGACATGCACTTGTGGATTAGCTTCACTCCAAATGCGGCAGTTTTGTTTGTTGACGTAGCCATTCAACCAGAAGTGCGCTTCATCGCTAAACAAAATTCGCTTATGAAAATCGGGAACAACGGCAATTTCGTTTTGGGCCCATTCGACGAATCTACGCCTTGCTTGATGATCGTTTTGATGAATTGCCAAACCAAACTGAGAATAAATCACTTGATAGCTGTTAAATCGGTCGCCATCTTGGAAAGTAATGCCAACTTAAACTTCTACACCTGAAAAAAACACTCTTTAGTTTGAATGATATTTTCTTGATACTTTGCAATTCTTCTCTCCACCTCCCGTTCCAACGTTTTCCTAATGGTGCCTGATGAAGTCTGTTGAAGCCTGATTTATTGATCAGTTCATGGTTAGGGGAGCACTATTAATGTTATTATTATCGTTTTCAATACTTTTTGAATTACTAAAGAAAGGCAGAATATTCTTTTGCTTTTTTTCCACTCGTTATGGGTTTTATTTATTTGAATCTAAAATAAACAAGTAATATAAAAAAATTAAGTCAATTCCTACTTAGATCAGCAAAGAAAAATTTTATTTTATCTACTTTTATTAAATAGTTATAATTAATATATATATGTATATACATATGATAGAATCACAGTATTAAGTGGTCATTAATTTTTATTAATTATCATTAAAGTATCGTATTGTCATCCAAAACAATAGTGTCTATAAAATTTCAGCTCAACTGAATGCTTTAAAACGTGAGAAAAAAAAAACCTTTTCAAGTTTTGACACAAGTCGCCAAAAATGATGCCAACGTAGCTGTATTTGTAATTCTTTAAATAATTAGTTTTAATCAATCAATTTTTATTAATTATAGTTAAATTATTGTATTGTCATCCAAAATAAACATGTATGTAAAATTTCATCTCAATTGAGCTCTTTAAAATGTATTGTATGAACGATTGAAAATTCCACCAAGATAAATAAATGTATAGAGGGTGCGAGCTAATAGTAGTGTGGCGGGCTCACGCGTTCTTTCATTAACATGTGCTTTTGGGTTTTTGGGGCCAGATTAAATGGCAATTCTTTTCCAGCCAACCCGAGAAGTAAAACGTGAAGGAAAGATGCAAATTAGGAAGCTTTTAAATAACAGAAGTTTAGAGTAAGCGTGGTGGCATTTTGGAGTGTTATGATAGTCCGTGTTTCAAGTGTGAAGAGTATTTCGAGAAGTTAAGCGACAATCAAGAGAAGTTACACAATAACAGAGAGCTTTTATTCAAGGTGCATACCATTGCACACCAGTGAATCTTAACTTCAGCCTAGGATCAGATATATTGCTGTTTCGTTGGACATTAAGGTAGGAGTTACCATTTTAATATTCGGATCTGTGTTTACATTGAAATTGACCTTTGGCGAGTTAGTTATTGATAGTGGTCCGGGTTACGTTATTTCAGTATTATATATTGTGTGTTTCGCCACCGTAGATTCTCTCACATATCATATTATTATCTAATCTGTTATTGGTTTAAGTTAAGATTTTAATAAAGTCATATTAAGATTATGACAGCTTCTAGTTCTTCATTTATTCCTACACCTCACGCTGATAATCAAGGAGAAGGGCACTCGAGGGGGAGCCCTTACAGTAGGAATTGAAAAGAGAAGAAATTTAGAAACGTCTTAATTTTATACCAATAAATATCAAATAAAAAGAAAATATGCACATGGTTAAGATTTAAGATCATACATGTCTTAAAAAACAACAATATGCAAAAGAAAATACACAAAAACTTCCTTAATAACCCAACTAATTCGGGAAAGACTTCGTCAATGTATCACCGTTTGAGAACACCATTTAGTGGAAATAATTTTTAAAATCAGTTAATGCAAAATGGTATCGTATCTGTTGTTCACCAATAAAATACTTTTCTCTGTATCTTGTTTTACTTGTTTGTAACTGCCTTTTGAAACAGGGGAGGTTAATATGCCGGACCCTGTTACATTGAACATATTTTATATTGAACACAACACGTCCGTAAGCATAAACTTAAATGTTTCAACTGATATACATATGTGACATACAGGAGAGTGAAACATTAGAAGAGTGCAAAACGAGATAAAACATGGAGCTAAAACAATGCAGCTACAGCAGTACGACTTATTAACCGGGGCGTCATTCTATAAAGTAGCTTTTTTTTATAACTTTTCTCGTATTGTTATGAATTGAATTATAATTCAATGTATCTTAAAACATAACTTAACGTGATAAGTAAGTATATTCTACATTTTTCTAGGGACCAGTGAAATTTTCTCGTGGACCACCACTTTGGCGACCTCTGGTCATAAGCACACACATAAATTTTTTAATCATCTGTTTAATATTCTTATCAGAAACCTCATAATTAGTTTGAAAATTTTATTTCATTAGAGTGAGAGAGGTCCTTTAAGATATTATATATATATATACATGCGTTTGTGCGTAATATTTTCTGGAAGTAGTCATGGCAAAAGAGCAGCCGAGAAGAATTTTTAATGTAATAAACCTCAGGAGAACTGCAATTTTACGTCCATTCTTTATTAGTACAATTCAAAAAGAGGCAGAATAATCTCGACATTCTCTCAGATAGGGAAATACAAAAAGGGTGAAAAACAGGGATGTTATAACCACATGATAAAATGCGGAAAAGTATTAACTGTTTTTAGAAATTGGTTTTAGGGAAAGGTTTCGCGCCAGACAACCGCTAAGTGTTGTTGTGTCCTTCCCGTAGGGAGGAATGAAAGTTGCCAGAGTCTGAGACAGGTTGGACTTCTTTATGATAGATGGAGGCACCATCTATCTGCATCGCCACAATTTAGGCAGGGAACTGGAGGGGAGGGAAATATTCTCCAGCCCCCTGCACACTTGGTAAGAAAGACATGTGTATACTGTTAAGATATTCCTTTTCTGGGGATCGCAAATAAATCTATCAAAACACAGGGTTTAATAATTTTGATGCGGGAAATGAAATGTGATTAGTGCGTAGGAAAATGTCATTTGTAATTAAGATTTAAAGTAAAATATTTTAAGTTAGAATTTTAATTAATATTAAATGAAATTGCTATATATATATATATATATATATATATATTCATATATAAATATGATTTTGGCTGGTCTTTTCATAAATCATATACCTCTGCATATAATATTAAATCTTAAAATTTAGAAGCTTTCAAACAATATTCAACGTTTATTTCAATGAAAAAGGAATTTTCAATTAAGTATGGGTAGCATGCTATAAAATATATAGTCGGACCCCGCTTTAACGAGCCACGATACTACAAATTTCGCTATTTAACGGATTTCTGCCCTATCAAAATAAAGGTAAAAACCTCTATTTAACGAATGTTAAACCCCGAACCAACGAATTATTTCAAAAGTAAAATTTTTTATTATTATTATTAGTTTGGATTTAAAAAAAATAGATATATTTTCGAATGACATGTCCTTTTTGTCTGGAACAGAAAAACTTTCTTTGCAAGCAGAAAGTCGAGAAAAACTCTTTCGAGTAAGGAATCAAAAAGCCTGCAAAACATCTATTAGTCAGTATTTTAAAATTTCCAATTGTTTGAGGTGTAATAATTCGCTATATCGGTTGACTCAAAATTAGTGTGATTAATTTTAAAAGCACATAACTATTTATAGTGAATTTCTATCGTTTTTAAAAACAAAACATTTAAATTACTAATCTAACCAGTTTTATTAGTGGAAGTAAATTATAGTACCTAAATTGCATCCTCAAACCTGGAACAAAATTTTAAGGCTTTTGAAGGATGTCTGTTGAAATTCTGTTCTAAATAAAGCATTTAAAAATCAAAAAAAGACATTTATGCGTAGTCGCTTATTACATAATTTCCATAATGTTAGTGCATAATATTTGTAATTTTTAGACCTCAAAATAAGGAATAACCCCGATTTAATGAATAAAATGTTTGGTCCTGATGAATTCGTTAAATCGGGGTCCGAATGTACATTAGAAAAGTTTTAATATACAGTAGAGTGTCGTTTATTCGAACCAATTGAGACCGGACAGCGTTCGGATAACCGAAAATTGAACGCTATTCATGCAGTATATTAAACCGGATACTGTACGAATATTGAAAATCATCACATGTGTGCAGGAAACGAGCTTGAAGAAAAAGCAAAATGTCGCAATTTTACCTTTATTGTGGAAAATAATCACTTATTTTTCGCTGTACCTTCGTTTTCGCTGCAAGGTCTCTGATTCTCTTGAGCAGCAGTAGTTGAATAGGACAGCACTCTGATTGTTGTCTCCAACGCAGAAAACGCGTCAGCATTTGATGAACCCTTGCTTCTACTATACCCCTACTTCTGTTGTTGTTGTCCTCGTCTTCATCCGTTTCATCGTCGACAGGTTCGGATTCTTCTTGCACGAAAGTCACAACCTCCTCACCATTTAGCATTTGAAAACCACAGTCTTCTGCATCGTATGCCATCCAGGTTTCTACATATTCTTCATCGCATTCTTGAAATCCTGGGATCGATTGGACAAAGTCGGTAATCTCCCTCCCTGTGGTCGTCATTGGTCTTTTTCGCCATCTAAATCTGGCCACAGTTTATTCCAAATCACGAAACTGAAATTCCACAAATATCCCTGACCGTCGGTTTTCCATCACTTTTGGCTTCAAGTAAAAACAACTGTTCAGCATTGCACTGTTCGAAAACGTATTTATATACAGTACATGAAGTTGACAAAAAAAAAAAAGGCTGGTTTGAATATTTGACACTCCGGATAATTAACGTTCGGATAAACGACGTATGAATAGCAAAAAAGCAATTTTTAACTGAAAAAACTGAATCTAATTTGCGGGCCATTGTAAAATTGCTGGACCTTAATGTCCTCTTTTTATGCAATAGTAACTCGTACACTTAGAATTTAAGACTCTGCAAATAGAGAGATCAAATTTTCTCACACCCTCCAACAAGAGGCGTGAAGAAAAAGTCAAATACATTTAGCGTCCCGTGGGTAAACGGAGGTAATAAATAGCCCCTAGAGAGAGAAAAAGTGATATCTCAATTCCAAATATTATACATTACGATTACATCCATCTCTTTGTCACTTTCCCACGCTGAGTGTCTAAACAATCTTCTTTTCTCCTTTTCATCCCTCTATTTAATCTGTTATTGATCGGACAACACATCGGTTAGACTTAACTCACCATCCCCACACACAGTGCCGGAAACAGTTTTCCCCTAATCCTTTTACTTACGTTTCAAGCCAGGGCTTTAGCTTGCCCAATGCATGAATGGAAACTAAAATGGGAACCCAGGAGGAAGAAGGGGTGGGATTTAGGTAAAAGCTTTTCGCTTTTGTTGGTGTTCGATTCTAGAACCTGTCGCAAGGTTGTATTACTATGCTTTCAAGAATTGCTAGTTCTTCGTTTTTAAGTAGAAAATTAAATGTGTTTTTGTTTCAGCAACTTGTTTATCGCAATTTTATTATTATTATTTTGTCACTTCTTGTAAAAAGCGGCTCTGGAAGGATTTATCATTAACTGTAACTTATTTTGTGCCATCCATCTTTGAAGATTTTAGTGTTATTTTATGTCCGTTTTGGTCTATGTATGATTTCGACTCCATACTTTAAGGTATCCGACTACATTCGGAACCGTGATTTTAAAAAAGTGCATAAATGGATAATTTTTCATGATATTTAGTGTCACTTAAATTAGAATACATGTATAAAATTGTAAAACATGGATATAAACCCACTTCTAAGTTATATACACTCTGTCGCAAAAAATATATGCACCCAGAAGAAATCAAGCTACAATCACGAAATTCGGCAAGAATGTAGTCTGGTAAGAGATATGCAAATGATTAAAATTTCGAAGCCAATGAGACAAGGCTAAGTTGTGCTATGCGCATATTAGTTGCGCAACTGGGGAGAGTTTAAAGCATGAGTACGAGCGCCGTACGGCTATCCAAACGAATCTGATGACTTTGATAGACGATATTGAGAGACTTAGGATGCCTCTAAGACGTAACCGGCGGCAGTACGAGCAGCTGACGGACTTTGATAGGGGCCGTATAATAGGCCTCAGAGAAGCAGGTTGGTCGAATAGACGTATCGGCCGCCACCTCGGTCGGAGCGATATGGTAGTTGCTCGGTGTTGGCAACAGTGGATCACAGAAGGTAGAGTGTACCGTCGCGGAGGGTCAGGACGTCCCAGGAACACAAATGATCGCGAGGATCGTGCAATCAGAAGAGTGGTCACTTCAAAGTCGCTAGCATCGATTCAACGCCACTTACCTCCTTCCAGACATCCAGTGCCATCAAGAGAAACCATAAGGAGACGACTGACCGAAGTTGGGCTTGAGGAGCCGACGTCCGCTAAGACGCTTACCACTGACCCCACATCATAGGCAGTGTCGACTGGATTTTTGCCGACCTCGGGCAACTTGGAGTGTGACAGACTGGAGACGTGTCATCTTCAGTGATGAATCCCGGATTCAGTCTCAGGCTGATGACCACCGCACACGTGTCTGGAGGCGCACCGGCCAGCGGTCCGATCCGGCATTTATTGTCGAGCGGCATACAGCAATTTCACAAGGTGTGACAGTGTGGGGAGCAAATTTCTTTGGGACACGATCATCTTTAGTGCTCCTTCAAGGCACTTTGACAGCTCGCAGATACGTGGACGATATTTTAACGCCGATTGTGCTACCCATGCTATCAAGTCGCCCAGGTGCCATTTATCAACAGGATAATGCTCGTCCACATACTGCGCGACTCTCCCAACAATGTCTTCAAGGATATGACGTCCTACCATGGCCTGCCGGGTCACCAGATCTTTCGCCAATAGAGCATGTCTGAACGCGCTGGGAAGGCAACTGCAGCCGTCCCGAGATACAGGAGAATTAACTGCGCAGATGCAAAGACTATGGCAGGATCTTCCACAGGGGGTCATAAGTGATCTAATTGAATCGATGCCACGCCGAATTTCGGCTTGTATAGCTGCCAGAGGTGGCTTTACTACTTACTGATTTTTAACCTTTTGCAAGCTGTAACCGCTTAATAAAATGATATTTTGTTCTGAATTTTAATCATTTGTTTATTTTCATATACACTACATGCATACCAAATTTCGTGAATGTAGCTCAATTTCTTCTGGGTGCATATATTTTTTTTTTGCGACAGAGTGTATTTCAAAATTCTAGTTGAGCCTCTGTACAGAGGTCTGAGTTATATACAAGCAAAATATTATTATAATCGAAGCATTTTTCGCAAAAGGAAAATATTTTGAAAATTGGTCATTCTATGTTAATTTTTTGTCAAAATATTGTACTTAAACAATTTCTCATTGTAATAATATTCTTAAAAACAACTTTATACACATTTTCTAATCTAAGTGACACAAAATATCATAAATAATATCCATTTACACGTTTTTGCAAAATCACGGTTCCGAACGTAGTCGGATACCTTAAAAATACTATTGTTTAAACCTGCCTGGATTTATGTTCAGAGTTTGTTTTAGGCAGGGCTTCGAACCGTAATTTTTTTCTGTCCGGTTCAACTAATTGTGTATATATCGGTTCAGGACCGGTTTTTGTTCCGCCAAAAATAATGGTTTTCGTTTCAGTTCCGAATGTGAATAACTTTTATTTTATGTATATTCTTATTTGAACGAAAAAAAAAAAGTATCATTCCATCTTAAGGTATCCGACTACTTGCGACAACTTTTTTTTTTGAAAAAGGAAATATGGAGATATTTTTGTGATTTTTATATTTATATAGTATATTTTGAGCAAAATCCTAAAATTGGTAAAAGAAAAAAAATTATTATTATTAAAATGGGAAAAAACTAGTAAAAATGTACGAAAAATTACATAAACGGGGCCCGCTCTCTACAAAGATTTTTTATGAACAAATTCCCAATTTTTCAATTTTGATGTGTTACTTTGTTATTCCTGTTTGAAGTGATCTTCACGATAAGAATTATTTTAATTTTTACAAAACTAGAGCACTTTATCTAAGTCATTATACGAAATTGCTTAAAAAACCATTGACTATATTCACATAAAGAGCTGCAAATTTTGAAATAAAACAGTTATTGATAAATCTGAAGATCAAAACACTTCTACTGTTATGCAGAACATAAGCAAAAAAAAAAATTCAGCTAATTATTTTCAAAACTTTTGAGCAATCGCGGTCCCCGTTTGAGTTTTTCGAAAAACAAAACGTTTCGCGTAAAACGCATTTTAATGTTTGACATCTTGTGTAAAGTTATGGCATTTGCTTTTACTAAAAATACTTGTAGTTTTTGTTCTAGTGGAGGGAAAGTAAAGTATTACTTGGTATTGTTATTAAGTTAATAAAATGGTCTATAAAATAAAATCATAAAAAAAAAATGTTGCCAATTTTTGAAAAAAATCATGGTTTTAGGGTAGTCGGATACCTTAAAAACAAAAATGTAATTCTCTCAAAATTTAGAAAATATTTCATTCTTCTATATTTTTTTTGCTACTCTATGTGAATTGATACAATTAACTAGAGCATGTACGGTACGACCGGTGCGCAGAGAACGGAGAACATTAGCATTGTTATCCATTACCAAAATCGCATCTGAGAACTAGGTTCAAGATTCTGGTTTGTCTATCTAAACAGTTCATAGAATCATCTGTGGATGATTGTATACTGAGCTGCGAAAAAATATAACTCAGACTGATATTTTTCTTAAAAATTTCTCTATCTCTAGTTCATTCAACTAAATTAAATCAGCCTTTTACAAGTGGTTTTTTTATGTAAAAATCAGAAATAGAAAAGTACTAGTGAGCATCAAAACAGGGAACTAAGAAGCAATGCACATGTAATGATGATAATTATATGGCTGACGTTGTTTTTAAAAATATTAATAAATCGTTTGGTTACAGAGTAAACAAAATGACTGAAAATATATCGAATCGAAATAAACTGGTATTTTTTTTTCCCGGCTCAGCTCCGGTTTTCGGTTCATTTCTCGTTTGAAGACCTAGTTTTAGGTTCTTTGAATTACGTGGTCCGTCGCCAAAAGCCCTCGTGTAGCTGAACAGTACGACGTTAATATTCAATCAATCAATCAATCAATTTAGGTTCTTTGTCAACAAGCGATAACAACCTTAACATGTTGTGTTGCCAAAATTAAATTTGTAAAAATTTGCATTATGTAACTCTTTATATATATACACTGCTGGACAATTGCTAAGGACGGATCACAAATTGCTATGCAGCATAACATTAAGCGAGACATGAGGCCTAGTAGGATAAAATATAGTTGCCACACTGTTCAGACATTAGAATAAAGAATATTTATTGTTCTGGAAAGTACAAAAGCTGTGAAACATCTGAAAGAAAAAAAAAAAAAATGTTCATTTGATCTGCGTACGGAGAAATGGAACAATGCATCTAAAAGTCAGCAGGCACCTTAAAGAAAGGTATCAGTACGGGATATGTCCACCGTGGAGTGTGATGCAACATTCCACACGTCGTACCATACTTTGCACAACATTATCCAGCAGCTGTTGAGGCAATTTATCCCATTCCTCTGTGAGTGCACGGATGAGGGTGTTCTTGTTTGTCGGAGGATAGTTTCGACCAGCAACTTGCCTCCCCAAAGCATCCCACACATTTTCAATGGGGTTTAGATCTGGAGAACGCGCTGGCCATACGAGACGTTGAATACCTCGCTATCTAGACAATCCTGAACAGCGAAAGTGTTCGATGACATGTTGCGTTGTCGTCCATAAAAACAAATTTATCACCGACAGCACCACGGAAAAGACAAACATGAGGAAGCAGAACTTCATCAATGTATCGTTGGCCCGTCATAGTCCCATTCGCAACCACATGTAGGCGCATGCGGCCATTGATCATGATGCCGGCCCACACCATGATACTGCATGTCGGATATCGGTCCTTTTCCTGGGTATTTTCTGGACGATAAGCAGTACCACTCTCGCGCCAGATCAGTTGGCGTCTATAATCCGATGACAGACTGAACCTCACTATTATCTCCGAGAATAGTAAGCATGCCCAGTCCTATTCAGTTCAATTGTGATGCTCACGACTCCATTGCAAAAACGGGCAGTACGGTGCTGTCTGGTCAATGGGACACACACAATAGGTCTGCGTGCGTATAGTCCTCCCCTCCCCTAAAACGTCTGGCAACAGTTTTTTGGGAGATCTGTTTTCCTAAGGCAGCAAGAAACTGATTTGCCACCCGCTGAGCTGTGGTGCGCCTGTTCCTTTTTTTGCTGATAGGACGATATATCTGTCTTCTGCAGGCGTCGTACTTCTAACACGACCTCCCCCGTGCCATCTACTACACATTCCAGTAGTTTTAAATGACTTCCACAGCCGTGAAACAACGCTGTGAGCGATGTCGAACTCCTGGCAACATCTGTTATTTTTCGCCCTTCTTCGATCTTTCCAATAATTCGGACACGCATAAAATCATCTATGTGATGTCGAAGACATGCCAAAAATTTTAAGTTCGTCTATTAAATCTTTCCTGTAAAACTTTGACTTGAAGCAACAACTGTCCACACGCGTCAAAACCTTTAAAGCTCTTATCAACGCTATCACGTGATGAACAGACGTGGAAAAAATTTTTGCGCCACTCATGCTTCTTACTAATATCCGCACTTATTATAATTTTCCACATT
>BMAU01016362.1:0-31010 GCA_019973935.1 Trichonephila clavipes | reverse complement strand
ACACTGGCCTCAAAAAGTTAAGGTACAACATGTTTTTCGAAGCTCACCATAAAAAAATGGCAGTAACAATAAAATGCATAGTTTATGGTTCATGAATGATGATAATAACAGACTTTAAAACATTAGTAAAGGAGCAAGTTTTGCTACAACTTTTATTTTATAGAAAAAGAACGTATATTTATGAGTGAGAGAAAAATATGCAAATATCAAGCTTTTCGTACTTTTGTGTGTAAGTTGTGTTGATTTTCAACAGTTGTTGGCAGTTTCGGTGACAATAGTCAATAGAGTTTAGAAAAATGTCTCAGAGATCGTCGTATTTACCCAATTCGTTAAGGTGGCGGGCAGTTGGATGGATGGAAAATGGAATTGTCGCAGGCTGATGTTGCTAGACGTCTTCAATGTGTCTCGTAGTGTTGTTCAGCGACTTTGGGATCAATACCAATCCGAAGATTCTGTGTCCAGAAGACCTGTTCCAGGCCGACCACGAGCTACAACACCTGCAGAAAACCGTTTTCAGCTCTTTCGGCACGAAGGAGAAGAACCACTACTGTGCCGCAGCTCGTTGCAGACCACTTTCAAGCATCAGGAAGAAGAATCTCCGCTACTACGGTGCGAAATCGTCTTCACAATGCAGGTCTGTATGCAAGAAGACCAGTTGTGTGCGTTCCCCCTCAACGGACGACAGCGAAGGAACCGCTTATGCTGGGCAAGAGAACATGTTTCTTGGACTCAGCAACAATGGGCTTCTGTGCTGTTCACAGACGATTCCAGATTTACAATGGAGAGTGATTCAGGGCGTCTACTGATCTGGAGGAACAGCGCACTAGATACCATCAATCCAACACTGTTGAAAGACACAGTTATAGAGGTGGTGGAATCCTGGTTTGGGCAGGGATCTCGCTCGGTGGCCACACTGACCTGCATGTGTTCCATGGAGGAACCGTTACTGGTCTTAGATATCGGGATGAGATCCTTGATCCATATGCTGTCCGCCCATATGCTGCTGCTATTGGTAACGACTTCATTCTGATGGATGATAATGCACGACCACACCGAGCTGGGATTGTTGAGGAGTATCTGGAGGATCACGGTTTGGAACGAATGGAATATCCAGCTAGATCTCCAGACCTGAATCTGATAGAACATCTTTGGGACTATCTTGGCAGAGAGGTTGCTGCTTTAAATCCTCCTCCAAGGTCGTTACATGAGCTGAAACAAGGCTTACTCTGTGTCTGGTCTTCGCTTCCTATTCCGGTGTCCGACAACTTAATAAACAGCATGGGAAATCGATGCCGCCAATGCATTCAAGTTAGGTGGACACATTCCTTATTAGAACCCATTTTTGTATTGTTTTTATGTCATTTTTACCACATAACACTGTGATGTGCTGTTTTTTCCAAGAATGGACTTTTCCGCAGAGATTGCTTTTTTGTTATAAATCGTTTTTGCAATACACTTATACAAATTTCTATGACGCATTCAATAAAAACTATTTAATATCACATATCCTCCAAATTTTTTGTTTCTACATTCATTCATTTGCAAATTAGACACAAAAATCTGGTTGTACCTTAACTTTTTGAGGCCAGTGTATATATATATATATATATATATATATATATATATATATATATATATATATATATATATATATGTGTGTGTGTGTGTGTGTGTGTGTATGTATATATATATATATATATATGTATATGTTTCTAATCGTGTGTGTCTATGTGTGTATGTATGCTTTATGTATTTGATTTTGAACATTTTATTATGATCATGTTTTCTAATCTTCCCCATTGTTTTATTTTAATTACTAATTGTCTCCGTTTGCATATGAACAATCTTGTATTTTATTCCGTTTTTATTGTATTTGCATATATTTTTTTTTTTCTCCTTTCTTTTCCCTTTGACTCCTATTTGTTCCTATATCTTTATGCTTGAAACTTCTTAACACTATTAGTGGAGTATTGACTTACGTCTGTACGTCTTGGTGTTATACTTGTCAGTACACAGGGAATCTAACAAGAGTCTCAAAAAATAGGTCATATATTAAATATTAAATAAATAGGGGAGCATTTCACTTGATGTATTCAATCTTGAGTTTAAATCTTTAACATGATTTCAGTATTATTTCTTATTAATCATAAAATGCATGACTTTCATTTAATGTATGCGTTTAATCTTTATAATATCTTAGTATCAAAATGTTTCACATACTTCGATTATATTTTATAAAAACAAATAATTAGTTTCTAGTTAAGTTCCCTATTTTGAGCGCTCGATACGATGGTAAAGATAATATACCTATTGATAACTCAATTTCCTAAATGTGTCAAGCAACCTCCTGTGATTACTGAAAAAGTAAACAGGAAAAAACCAAACTCTGGAATTGGCAAATAATAGATATGCGAGTAGAAACTTGGCTTTTTTAAAATCTAATTCGATTTTATTGAAAAAGTATTTGCTACAACAGGGGTGTCCAACACGCAGCCCACCAGTGCGTAAGTTGCGGCCCACCGACTCTTTTTAAAAAAAAAATATTAGGTTTTTTAAAATGTTTTCATTTTGAAATTTATTTGAGGAAAAATTTATACATATATATATATATATATATATATATATATATATATATATATATGGGAAAATGACTACAACCTAAGGAGGATGAATGCTTTATTTAACAAGATGAAATATCTAGATTATATATATATACTGAACAGCAAAGGAGAACGTCTTTCTCACGTCTAAAGCTTAGCGTCCCTAACGTCCGTCTACATATTTTCCCGTGTGTCCTTTTAGTCGGACATTCCTGACGGGGTGTGATGTCAGTGTGGACTGCTCCACCCTAAATACAGGGGGAGGGGTTGTCCATTGCACATATCCAACCCTACATGGGCCATCATGACCGGGAAGGCGACCTCGCCTGATTACATACAATGATAAAATGCACAGATACATAGTAATGAAATATTAAAAATGTACACAGTTACACAGTAGATGAAAGAATTATACACAACACAAATTATCTTCAAAGAAAAAGTACAAAAATACTGAAAAATGAACAAATTTAAAGTAATATTTCATAAATAGAAAAAATTCATACATTACCACTGGGGTAAAACAAATTTATGTTAACGATACAAATAAGATCAAGGCTAAAATAAGAATCTGGAATAAGGGAACAGGAACACATTGAAGCAAGATGCTCCTACTTCTAAACACTTAAATTTGTACTAAAATGAAATAAGAAAATGTTAGAGTCATTCAATAAAAAATGGAATCAAAAAATAAATAAATAGATAAAAGTCTGTTGATAATGTCCATAACGAAAGTCTTTCACAGGAAGAAAAATTGTGAACAGTTTTTAATGGAGAAATCAAGTAGAGTTAGTTTGGTTTGGCCAGAGTTTCATGAATTCTGCACAAGTAGACGACACCTGTGTAGAACAATTTTTAGATATTCAAGGGCTTGGGACGCATTAGCAGCGGGAATAACGATATCATCCATATATGGGAGAACAATACTTTTCGAAATCAGATGTCGGAAAATGGCATTTATATACCGCTTAAAGTTGGAAGGACAAGTACTTAGTCCAAAAGGCATTCGTCTAAATTGATACTGACCATTGTGAGTAATAAAACTAGCAAATTTACGGCTCCTTTCATTTACCTCTACATGGAAAAATCCATTTTTTAGATCTAGAGTAGTAAATATTTTAGCATTTTGGAGACAATCTAAAATATCGTCAATTAAAGGAAGAGGATAGTTATCTTTAATAAGTTTGCGATTTAAGCGTCTATAATCAATGCAAACTCTTGATTTCCCGTCTTTTTCTTTACTACCACAACTTGACTAGCGTAAGAGGATGAACACGGCTCAACAATTCCATTTTTAACCCATTCATCAATTTGAGCGTCTACTATATCTCGTTAAGCAAATGGCAAACGTCGGGGCTTATGAAATATCGGTTCGTCGTCGGTGAGAGCGATATCAAGCTCAATGTTTACAGTTTTTGTTTTTAGGCGTGTATGTCGATAGCAGTTGTTCGACTTCAGCTCGATTATGTTGAGAAACATTTGGACCGATATCAAATGTGGGTGAACCGTCAGAAATCGTCATATTAAAATTTTCATTTTCATTATCAGATGGCCTTTAAAATTTGTGCAAATTTTACGCCTGTAGGCGATATATTTAGATGTGCCTCTTTAATTACGTCACAACCGATTATAAGGTCATAATTTGTACAAGAATTTGGTACAACAGAAATAGTAACAGGAAAATTTGATCATCGATAGTAATTTCAGAATCAAAAGTTCCTATCACATTAATTCGCAAAAAACAAAACCTGTTAATAATGTGTTGGTTTGTTTCAGTGGCGGTGCATCTATATTTATGTAAGTAGAATTTCTTAATAGTGTTAAATTGCTGCCTGTGTCTACTAACCCGTTAAGTTTACGCCCAAAATTGTTACGTCTTTACATATTAATAGGAGAAGATAATTCATGCACAGCATTTACACCAGAAGGTGGTGTAGAAGTGTTATTTAAATTAGCTCGTCGGCATTCAAATGATTTGTGACCATAAAGATTACATGAGAGGCATCTGGGGCCACGTGAATGATTAGGACAAGATTTTGATAGATGACCTATATCATTACAATTAAAACAATGTTGGGGATTTCTAGCTGCGTCGGAAGCGTTAAATTTTGTGGGTTTCTTTTGGAAGCTTTGTTGTTTTT
Source organism: Trichonephila clavipes (assembly GCA_019973935.1). NCBI lineage: Eukaryota > Metazoa > Arthropoda > Arachnida > Araneae > Nephilidae > Trichonephila > Trichonephila clavipes. Next base: position 26,269 of record BMAU01016362.1, on the reverse strand, counting down.
AAATCGCGTCCTCGGCTTTCATATGAATGACGAAAATTCGGTGAATTAGAGTTATGTATTCCCATGTTTTTAATGACAGTTTCATAGGTACGTAATTTTTGTTTAAAATTCGGAAAATGAGGTTGCACCATAGAGGATAATTTTATATGAACGAGGCCCATCAATTCCATTAATGACGTACTGGATAATTGATGCTTCGTCAATTTTTTGAATCACATCTATTTGCTAATTCACGCATGGAATTAAAATATTGCATTAAAGTCTCGGTTTTATACATTTTCTTTTTCTAATTCGCGGTGAATTTCTATGGAGGTTACTGAATCCGAAAATTCTTCAATTAAAACTTTTTGAATGACTGGTATGTATTTAAATTTATTTGTGAAAAAAAGAAATGATTTAGCAGTTCCACATACTAGACGTTTCACGAAAATTAATTTTTGAGAAGAACTGATAGTTGGGAATAATTCGAAATTTTCTTCAACATCGCGAAAGAAACTATTTACAGAATAAAAATCTTCCCCGGTAAATTTTCTACTAGTCGCCGAAATATCCCGCAATAAAGTCCAAAAACTGGGTATTCATCTCTGTAAAGGGAAGCTTCGTTTGAATAGGGAGGAAAAGTATTTTGTGTACAAAGAGATGAAACGTTTTGATGTGCCGGCGTGAAAGAATAACCTTGAACGCTGGGTAGGGGAGAATTACTGAGCGGATGTTGTTGAAACGGCGAGTGCTGGTCTGTCCTTTCCGATGAAAAATTCTTGTCTAACGTGATTCGTTTTGAAACGTAGTTTTTGAAACTACGTTTTTCGCCTTCAGAAAAGGATGCCTCCGAATTATTTAATGTTAGTTGGAATTCATCTAAGTTCGTCAAAAGCTTTAAATATACTATTGCATAAATTTTGCTCATTTGTTTCTACGTCTAAATGCAATAAATTAGCGACTGAGATAAAATCAGGCAATGAGAATTCGATTAAAATTTTTTCTTTGTGTTCTTCAACTCTAAACTCTTTAGGGAATGTAGAAAATTTCTTATTTTATTTCGCGAAGAACGGTCAAATTCGGTGAATCCTAATATAGAATTTAATGTTTTTACAGCACGCGAGTTGTACCACATTTCAACGAATTAGCAATTATAGGAATATCGCCTAATTTAATTTTTTTACAGGACATCTTAATATACAAAAATTAATCACTTTGAAAATTTAGACGGTGCAAGGTTGTAATCAAAATTTCCCTATCACACTCTGAGTTAAAACTACTAAATACAGTTATTTTAAAAGCCAAAATAAACAAACAAAAATACGTTTAATTTAATTTTGCCTACCTGGGGTTGGGGAGCAGTCCGTACAATAAATCCAAAACCAGTTGAGGCACTAAATGAATCAAGAAAAAGAAATTCCAACAGCAGCACGTTTTTACGCTTTTTGCAATGTAGCGTCCACTGAAGAAAAAATATTAACGCGTCTTAAAAATTTTTCCTCTCGTCTAGAGGAGATTTTCCTTAATATGCAAGAGAAAGGTCGAGCATGGGAAAATGGGAAATGGGTCGAATATGGGAAAATGACTACAACCTAAGGAGGATGAATGCTTTATTTAACAAGATGAAATATCTAGATTATATACTGAACAGCAAAGGAGAACGTCTTTCTCCCACGTCTAAAGCTTAGCATCCCTAACGTCCGTCTACATATTTTTCCCGTGTGTCCTTTTAGTCGGACATTCTGACGGGTGTAACGTCAGTGTGGACTGCTCCACCCTAAGTACAGGGGGGGGTTGTCCATTGCACATATCCAACCCTACATATATATATATAATATTCCTATTACACATTTCTGGAGATTGGTTAAACTATTGTAAGACGTGGCGAGTGGATGTTATTACTGTAGCGAACCAAAGATAGGGCGTGACTGGTGGTGTGATGATTGTGTTATGTGAAGCATGGTCGAGCCGGTATTGGTCGAAGAGGCACTCATGTAAATCATTATTCTTTTTTATTTCACATCTGTGGGAACACATAAAGATCCAGTAGGGACGGCATTACATATACAAGAAGCAAACATCATGGCACAATCACAAAGACACACACAGAACGTGCTGCAGCCGGCTATATGACTACAGAGAAATGAGCGAAGACTGAGGATTTCCAGAGACATCAGTTTTTATACCTGACGTTGAAGACCACGTGACACTTTTGCAATAATAGCTTCGATTGGTTACAATGGGCGTGGAAGGGATTTATGATGTAATAATATTAGTCGATTACGATTAAGATCAGGGTGTTAGTTTCAAATTAAATAATTAAAAAGATTATTTCAGTATTATTGAAAGGGTTAATTAAAAGAATGACAGGGGAATTGTTACTTATATATAAATTATATATATATATATATATATATATATATATATATATATATACAGTATAATAAAATAAAAGTGAAGAATAACTAGAACCCACAGTACTATAGAAGTAAGAAATTGGAATTCAGCGAACACAACAAATTTAGATACAAAAGTCATAGGACTAAACTGGAGACCTATTATGATTTCTAAAGCTGTCGCTGAATTAGGCCAGCGAATTAGAGTTAGCAATGCTTTTGGATCCACCTTCCCCGTACAGCAGAAATTTTCGACATAATAGGGAAAAAAATACTCAAGTTGAAAAAGTTAAGCCTAATACAACCCGTGGTTGTAGAATCTAATAAAATCGTGAAAAGAAATTGAGAAAAAGAGAACAATACTGAGTCTAGCAAGGAGAGGAATAATAATTTTTTTAATAGGAAATATTTGGAAAAACTTACTTGTAAAACAGAAATCCTGAACTCAAAAAACCTGTCCGCAAAAACACATCTAACTACCATGAGATCCTACGAGAAATTGCGAAAAGATTGAAACGCCAGCGCAGGAACGAAAAAAAAACCGGAGCGCCATCTGCATAGTTATTTCGCAAACAAAATAACTATGCAGATGGTATAACTATAACTATTATTTAAACTATCCTTAAAGATAAATAATTAAGTAAACAAAACATAAGAAGTTTTAAATAAAATAAAGAACAGAGTTCAGAATAGATAGCAATGAACAGAAATATATCAAAGCAAATTTACTTGGACGACCACACACTAGAAAGTTATATTGCAATTAAATTAAACGTATAAAAAATTTTAATATATTTTTTAAAAATAAACTCAATCTAAAGAGAGAAGAAATATTAATTAAAATAACGAACTAAAATAAAACTAGATTTAATTAGAAATAGAAATATATTTAAAGATAAATTTACTTGGATAATTGTATTCTAAACAATTATTGCAAAATTTCACAAAATTATTATGTATTGAAATTTTATCAGTAAGTAAATCATTGTTTCTTTTCATAAAATTTAAGCTAATATTTCTAAATATTGATAGGTGTAGGTTACTACCTCAGAAAGGTATTTTTATAACGTTAAAAACAAATGGGTCTTTTTATCAAAAAAATATTACTCGTAAGCAAATTATTTTTAACGTTTATTTGAAGATCAAAAAATAGCTGACTCATTATTATAATTAGTTTTTAATAATTTTAAATAATGGGGATAATAATTAAAGCTAGGAACATAGTCAACTATATTACTAAAAATAATTAAGTCATCTCTGTATCAAAAAAGTAACAAGAATCATAACTAATACTTTCATTTTTCATAAAAATGCAGGTAAATATTTGCTAAGCAGTTGCTAGCTGGTCCACCGTGTGTTAATCCTTTAATTTGCTGATAATGAGCATTATTATAGAAAATATAACTTTCTTTTAATAATAATTCAATAATAGAAATAAATATTTATCATATTTTATTATCGTATTCAAAAATTATTTGCAATATGCTATTTTTAGAATCTTAAACATGTCTTCTATATCAATGGAGTTAAATAAGTCTTCAAAATCATAGGTATAAATAGAAATATTTTTTTACAATGCTTATACTTAATAATGTCCATACTATTTTTAACTATAATAGAATTATCAATATTGTATAATGTAGATTGAATAATATTTTGTAACTTCTTGCCCGATGTGTAAAAGTAAGTTTTAAAAACCATTCGTAATAGTTCTAAATTTAACAGGATTTTTATGAATTTTAGGAGTTAGAAAAATATGTGAGAATTTAATATCCAGAATTTGTAAATCTATCTTTTTATAAAAACAGAGATTAGATTAAAATTTCTCTTTGCTTGAATTAGATTTTTTAAAAGCTTGAATTGAAGGAAAGCTCTTTTGCTTGAATTAGATTTATATATATATATAAACTGCAATGTATTTGCCTGTTACCTGTTCTTGTCTTAAAATAAATCCTTTTTGATAATAGAAATGTTCTCTTGATTAAAATAGATTTATATTTTATCAAACTGTTACATTTGATTTTTCCATAACAAATTACTTTTTTTAATAAATTCCGAATTGCACAATGCATATCTTTTACTATGGATGGTAAATGATTCTCTGTGTGTGCGACTTTCATTTTCTCCTCCTCCTTTTCTGTTTGAAGTACCCAAGAGGCAAAGCAAGAGGCAGTCTCAGAGATGTTTTTAAATAAAAAAAATATTCAGGATGGTTAAGATTAAGGGAACGTATATTTAATCGTTTGAGAATGACAGCACTATCAAATTTCAACAATGAGTAAGAAAAGATCAATTCAAAAGGAACGCCGTATTTTTCAAGAAAATGACAACACACACTGTAATATTTTAAACTTTATTTGATCATTGCATTATTATATTATATAAACATCATTATATTATATTTGTCTGTATACATGAACAATAATGAAACAAATAATTATAATTCATTCAGTTTTTTTTAAATTTTTTTTTTTTTTTTTACTCATTAAATGTTTTTTTTTTTTTTTTTTGTTTACAAATCTGATATAAAAGTACGTACACTGCTGGACAATTGCTAAGGACGGATAACACTATCATCTCTAGCAACCACAAAATGAAAGGAACCAAAATGTGGAAAATTAGAATAAGTGCAGGATATTAGTAAGAAGAAGTATGAGTATGCAATTTTTTTTTTTTCCACGTCTGTTCATCACATGATAGCGTTCATAAGAGCTTTAAAGGTTTTGACGCGTGTGGACAGTTGTTGCTTCAAGTCAAAGTTTTACAGGAAAGATTTAATAGACGAACTTAAAATTTTTCCATGTCTTCCCGACATCACATAGATGATTTTATGCGTGGCCGAATTATTGGAAAGATCGAAGAAGGGCGAAAAATAACAGATGTTGCCAGGGAGTTCGACATCGCACACAGCGTGGTTTCACGGCTGTGGAAATCATTAAAAACTACTGGAATGTGTAGTAGACGGCACGGGGGAGGTCGTGTTAAAAGAACGACGCCTGCAGAAGACAGATATATCGTCCTCTCAGCAAAAAGGAACAGGCGCACCACAGCTCAGCAGGTGGCAAATCAGTTTCTTGCTGCCTCAGGAAAGCAGATCTCCCGAAAAACTGTTGCCAGACGTTTGAGGGGAGGAGGACTATACGCACGCAGACCTGTTGTGTGTGTCCTATTGACCAGACAGCACCGTACTGCCCGTTTGCAATGGTGTCGTGAGCAACACAATTGAACTGAACAGGACTGGGCTTGCGTACTATTCTCAGATTAGAGTAGGTTCAGTCTGTCATAGGATTGTAGACACCAACTGATCTGGCGCGAGAGTGGTACTGCTTATAGTGCAGAAAATATGCAGGAAAAGGACCGATATCCGACATGCAGTATCATGGTGTGGACCGGCATCATGATCAATGGCCGCACGCGAATATATGTGGTTGCGAATGGGACTATGACGGGCCAACGATACATGGATGAAGTTTTACTTCCTCATGTTCGTCTTTTCCGTGATGCTGTCGGTGATAAATTTGTTTTTATGGACGATAACGCAACATGTCATTGAACACTCGCTGTTCAGCATTGTCTAGACAGCGAGGGTATTCAACGTCTCGTATGGCCAGCGCGTTCTCCAAATCTAAAACCCCATTGAAAATGTGTGGGATGCTTCGGGGAGGCAAGTTGCTGGTCGAAACTATCCTCCGACAAACAAGAACACCCTCATCCGTGCACTCACAGAGGAATGGGATAATTTGCCTCAACAGCTGCTGGATAATGTTGTGCAAAGTATGGTACGACGTGAGGAATGTTGCATCATACTCCACGGTGGACATATCCCGTACTGATACCTTTCTTTAAGGTGCCTGCTGACTTTTAGATGCCTTGTTCCATTTCTCCGCACGCAGATCAAATGAACATTTTTTTTTTTCTCTCAGATGTTTCACAGCTTTTGTACTTTCCAGAACAATAAATATTCTTTATTCTAATGTCTGAAGAGTGGGCAACTATATTTTATTCTACTAGGCCTCATGTCTCGCTTAATGTTATGCTACATAACAATTTGTGATCCGTCCTTAGCAATTGTCCAGCAGTGTATTTTTATGTGTGGACCACGAGATTATAATGCTTTTCCGAAGTGGCCCGCAAGGTCATTTGGGTTGGACACCTCTGTGCTACAAGGATGTATATAATCGAAATACTTGGCAATTCTATACATGGTATTTTGCCATTTATCGAGTTGATTATAAATGCGTTTGCGATAGGAACTCGGTGGCTTTGAAGAAGGTGTTTTTTTTTTTGGGTTTACTCGTTGGACCATAGCAGCATATATTCAATTTTCGTTCATTTATAATGAAATCAACTCTAGAGTCGAGATTCCACTTGCAAAGCTACTATTTAATAATTTTAAGGAAAGACGGTGTGTGTATTTGTTTTGCACATAAAAAATATGTCCTGTATAAAAATACTTGCAATTCTGTGGGGGGGATATGAGAAAATTTGAATTACCCGAAGATATTCTTTGAAATTTATTAAATGAATTTATTAAGATATTTATATACGAGTATAATTCTGATTCATTTTGTTTTTAATTTTTAATACAATGTTATATCACAGAGTTCACTGTTCCCGTTTTTTGCAATTATAAAGATGCAAATGATTGTTAAGTTCTTGTGAACGTTTTATATACTTTTTCTTAGGACTTTTATTCTCTTTTAATATTTCTATTTCTTCCGGTGAATTTGTGTTCACAGTTTGCGTAATCTTAATGCAAACACGATATTTACTGTAATGGTACTTTCATAATCCAGCAACAACCTGCGTTGCTCCGTAAAAGAGTGATCACTTTTGTCTAGAAATTATGATTCGCGACTACGGACACTGGTGCCGCGGGTTCTGTTCTCGAATAAATACCTCACCAAGTCTTTATTGACTCCCAATGAATGTATTGACTCCTAAATATTTTAAAAATGAAACATACTGAGAAGGATTTCTGTGTTCCACAAATGCAAATCCCAAGGTAAATGTTGAATGAATTCAAAACTTCATGTCTCAGTTTTCAGTTTGAAAGCCGTAGCAATGAGAAAAACATTTATTTGAAATTACTCTGCGGAAATGAAAACTAAATATTATGATACCTATTTTGCGTAAAATAAAAAAAAATCCTTTTAATTAATACATTTTTTTCAAAACACGCTTTTAAATGTTTTATTTGATCAAAAACTTCGTAATAAATAAAAGTAAATTATACTTAATTAAGGTATCTAACTAGCAAAGAGAGGACACGACTTAGAGATTCATTTGGGCTCGAGATTTGATGTAATAGTAGTACTCCTTTAGGGTGTTTTCACCCTTCAATGTAATTCTGCCGAATGGCCAGTCAATTCGGAGAAATCAGCCTTCGAAATTCATGCTTAGCTTTTATACAATTAAATTTTAGTTTTTCCCCAATGACTTTGTAGCTTGATTGGTAAATCGTCTGCTTACTCTGCGCGAGGTCAGGGTTCGATTCCACACGATCAACTTTTTTTTTCTTCAATTCATTTAATTAATTTTAAATTAAATAAGTTTATTTATTAAAGGTATATATTAAATGATATTTTTTGTAATTATTTTGTATTTTATAAAGTAAATAAATTACTGTAATTATATAGATAATTATATTATAAATTTTATAAATATATTTTATATTAATAAATAATATTTATAATAAAATATATAACAAAAATATTAAATGATATTTCACAAAAAAATTAGTTACAAATATTTTTATAATGTGAAATACAATATACTATAAAGAAAACATTGTATATAACATAAAATAATTTATAAAATATATTATATTATTATTAAATTAATTATTTTATAATTAATGTAATAAAAATATGTCCTTTTATATAATATTAACTTAATTATTTTTTTTTTTAATTTTATAAAATATTTAATAAGTCCTTTTCAGATAAATTTATTTAATTTCAAAAGTTTATTCAAATAATTTTTAATAAATTTATTTAAATAATTTCTATAATAAATTAATAATAATTTCCATAATAAACGATAATATTAATAATAAACGATAATTTTAATAATAAATTAATAATTTTAATTAAAGTTAATACTAATTTTAATAATAAATAAATATTTCTTATTAATACTAATAATTAATAATAATTAATTATAAAAAGTATTAATTCATTAGTTAATTTTAATAAATAATAATTAGTATGCTTTTTTAAAAATATTTTTAATAGCTATTTTAAATATTTTTAACTATTAATAATTTTAAATATTTTAATTATTAATAATTTTAAATATTTTTAATTAATAATATTTTAATTATTAATAATTTTTAAATATTTTTAATTAATAATATTTTAATTATTAATATAGTTATATATTTTTAATTTTTTTTTACTTTATAAAATACAAAATAATTACAAAAATATAATTTAATATTTAATAAACATTTCATGAATAAATTTATTTAATTTTAAAAATAATTAAATGAATTGAAGAAAAAAGTTGAACCCGTGGAATTAAACTCTCACCTCACGCATAGTAAGCGGACGATTTACAAATCGAGCTACGAACTCATAGCGGAAAATTAAAATTTATTTGTATAAAAGCTAAGCATGAATTTCGAAGGCCGATATCTCCGAATTGACTGGCCATTCGGCGGAATTACATTGAAGGGTGAACATTCTGAAGGAGTACTAAAATTGCACCAGGTCTCGAGCCCAAATGAATTTCCTGAGTCGTGCCCTCCTTGTAAGTTCAGAATCGTGACTTTGAGTAAGCATATGAATGGATAATTTTTTATATATTTAGTGTTCTTTGTATTAGAACAAACAGACCAAATTGCTTTAAGAATATTATTGACAGAAAAAAAAAAAAGACTTAAGGCAATTATTTTTGGCAGTAAAGTAAGAAAGAATGACATATTTTCGAATTATTTTCCTTTTATAGAAATTGTTTCTAAAATAATAATATTATTATACCTATGTATAGCTAAAACCTGTAAATAACCTGAACCAGGAATTTATGAAATTTATAATTTACAAGTGAATTTAGCCATAATAGAATACATTAAAGTAGAAGTTTTCTGAAAAAAATGAGGCTATAATTTTTAAATTATAGTAACTTTGAAATAATTAGAATTTTTCAAAAATTCTAGTTTAGACTCAGTAAACAGGCTACGTATTACAATAATTTAAGTATTTTTAAGTCATAAAAAGGTAATGTTTTGAAAAACATGTTACGTTTTATCTCTTACTTTGCCAAACACCCTGAGTTCCACCCTGGACACTAAGATTAATTTGAGCAAAGAATTACCAGACGCCATTTGTTTAATAATAACTTATATTTATTCACTTGAAGTATCAAAAATTTAATAACAAATAGTAGTCTTTATGTCTACGTCAAAAAGGAATTTACCTTTAATATTAACTTAAATTATGAAATAGGGGGAATTAATCAATAACTACGCGCAATGCCAATAAGGTTTACCGGAATAGGGGTCTGAGAAATGCACGCAACTTGAATTATTAGCTTTCATCAACTTAAACTAATTTTATTAAACTAACGCTTGTGGTAAGCGGTATTAAACTAGAATATATCACCTGGTAGTAATTATGATCTCTTCAGGTACATTGACCTCCTAAGGTTCCTTCTCTGAATACTCACAGCAATGCTCCACTATCGTAATCCAATTGAATCCTATAAACTTTGTCATTACTGCTGCTGGCTCAGTAGCCTTCTTCTTGACTAACTTACAACGCTCTCCTTAAATACCCTATCTACTTTACATATCCCGTTTTCTCCTTTCAGAGTTGATTGGAAATATACGCGAATTTACAATCGTCAAAGATGCCTAAGAATATTAGTGGAAATGTTCCGTAAAAGATTCGTCACACCTTAAAACGATTCTATGTGTATCTTCTAATTCAAAAGTGATAATAAATATCAAAAAGAATTACTCATTTTTGCAAAATTACGATTCGAACGTAGTCAGATAATCTGAAGAAATTTAAAATAAGGGTATATTTGATAAATGTGAACCTTCTTCGCGTGTATAAGGAATGAGAATTTTTATTACAATACAGAAAAGGTAGGAAAAAAAAAAAGAGATAGCTGTGAACATTCAAAGTTATCTAAAAGTACATGGTATTAAATAAACACTCACGCATATATATACATAGGTATACTGCATTGTAATACATATGTTTTTCTTCCAATACTTACAAAAATAATTAATAGGTAATTATTATTTTTGAAGGATTATGGGATCCCAGTGAATTATCATTCGATGATTTTAGGCGGTTGGCACTTATGCTATTCATTCAGCCTTTATATGATCCAATGACTCAAATCAATGGATTTAAGATAATTCACGATTTTGGTGGCACATCGTTGAAACATCTGCAATATTGCACACCTAGGATTCTACGCTTCCTACATCATGCTGCTATGGTAAGAACAAACTATTCAAATAAAGTTGAATTTTACTCGTAACTTATTTAATATTATTAGTATTTTGTAAAACTTTTAATGATTGATGACATGTATTTTTTTCATTAGAAAAAGTTAAAAATGAAATAATCATTTTTTTTTTTTACGTTGTTTTATTTAGATATTTAATTGAATTAAGGTATCCGACTTCGTTCGGAACCGTGATTTTGCAAAAGCGCATAAATGGATATTTTTCATAACATTTAGTGTCAATTGATTAGAATACATGTATACAATTGTTTTAAGGACATTTTGACAAAAAAATTTATTTAAATACAATATTTTGGCAAAAAATTAACTAAGAATAATTTATTTTCAAAATGTTCTTCTTTTGTGAAAACTGCTTCTATTATAATATTATTTTGCCTGAATATATCTCAAACCTCCGTACAGAGGCTCAACTAGAATTTTTGAAACATATAACTTAGAAGTGGGCTTATTCAAGTTTTAGGTCAGCAGAGGGGTGAAATTTCAAGAAAAATGCCGATAATTACTTCAATTGGTTGTAAATCTGAATTTTTTTCAAAATCATAGTTGAGCCTCTGTAAAGAGTTCTCAGCTATATGCAGGCAAAATATAGTATAATAGAAGCTTTTTCACAAAAGGAGAACATTTTGAAAACAGAATATTCTAAAGTTTATTTTTGCCAAAATATCGGATTTAAATAATTATTTTTTTTTATCAAAATTTTCTTAAAACAATTTTATGCATGCAGTCTAATCTAATTGACACTAAATATCATGAAAAATATCCATTTATGCGCTTTTTTAAAATCACGGTTTCGAATGAAGTCGGATACTAAATATCATTTGTTACCGTTTACTAACTGAATTATCATAGCAGGTATAACATCAACACTTGCATTGATATACAATTCTGGTTTGTATAGAGCCAAAATCAGTTATTTTGTTAGTTCCATATGAAAGTTTTTAAGAAAAACTTCTTGAGTATGCTTTATTTAATATAATTCATTATTTTCCATAAATTGAATCATGCGTCATCTTTAATGGTATAACTTAGAACAAATTACGTAAAAGAAGCTTGTTAAACTGAGAAATCTATGAACTTTATATGGATATTTTTTTAGGCTGAGAAAACTTCGATGTAGAACAGACTTTTCTGGATTCCAGCTTGACTATAATATTATTCATTAATAAGGCATCCTAAATACTTCTCTTTTGGCTTCTGAGTTCCTATTTTGTTAATTCCTAGTTTTGAATTTTCAGAATGCAGTCTTTTTCAAATGTGTCATCTAACTCTTTAATTGTTTGATTAAAATCAATAAGAAAAAAAAAATTATAATGTATTATTAATAAAGTCCTAATTTCAAAATGCCGTAAAAACACAGGTCAGAATGATTTTTTCAATATCAATTGAATATGCTTGCAGAATGGGAAATGGTAAGGCGTAAGAAAAAACGTTCCAAAGTGTAACAATAAATGACGCTGTAAGCGGCATAAAAAAGTGGGTGCGGTTACGAGTGCATTTTGAATTGAATTACGCCAGCTTCGGCATAAGTTGCACATTAAACGAACTATATAGTTCAATGTTCATGATTGTTTTGGTTATTTTGGGGAAAATGACTTCCATGTCATTTAGAAAATGTGGCAATGTTACGGTAAGGCCCACCAACCAACTGCAAGGTCGTACCACATTGGATATGAAATGACCGAATTTCTTTTAAAGCTGCAAGTGTACAGTAACCCTTTTTGTAAAATAGCTTCATAAGCCGAGCGCGATTTTCATTGAGAAACTCATGAAAAATTGCTTAAATGCAATATGAGGAGAACGTCATGTACCCAATGCCGGTTTATCCATAGGGCGCTTGGGGCGGGAGCCCAGGAGCTAGGGTCCGGAAGGGTGTGAAAAATTCGATTAAACTGGACAACCAGGTTTTTGGGTAATAAATTTCCATCCGCCAGTGTGTAGGGGGTACCGTAGATTTTGTGCTCCCAGTGCCCGGAATGAGCTTAAATCAGCACTGCACGTACCCATCGTTTTTGTAACAAACACAATGTGTCGAGCATGAGTGCCTCTTAATTTGTATAGTTTGCCACCTAGAGCACCATATATTGATAAATTTTTTAACCTTTTCTTATGCAATACCATTTCTATCTTATCCAAGTATATTCCTTTCAAATTTAAAGTCATTATGACCAGTGGTTCTATTTTTAATATATTGTGAAGGAGAATCTTTAATTTTATAATAGCCCTGTATCTTTGGAAAAAATATATAAATCCAAATAGCATAATAAACCTAATTACATAAAAACTTTTTACGCGTGGCAAATAAATTTCCACGGGAGTATTTGTCAAACTAAAAAAACCTCATCTTTTGATGCTATGCAAGCGTTGTTTTTCGGTAGTGGCTATATCTATAGTAATAGTCCAAAATTATGAAACATCTACATTCAATAAATCATCTCTCAGTTTCAGGAAATTTAAACTTATCCACAAGAAGGAGTTAAAGAACTGAAACTTATATATGAAGACGTATCTAGTCAATAAGCAGTATCTTCTCAATAGTTCTTTTTATGTAGTAAGACCCAGGACTTGCAAAAAAACAAAGGGTGTTTTTAGAGGTATAGAACTTTAAATTGCGCAATAAAACAACGATGTATTATTCGATTGACATGAATTTTTTTATTCGAAAGAAAATCTTGTGGCATTACATTTTAAATATGATTTCTGGCATATGACTGCCACGGCTGGCTCGGATGTAGTCAATCTGGACGTCCAATTTTCGAAGACTTTCCAACATTTGTGGCCGTATATCGGCAATAACACGTCGAATGTTGTCTTCCAAATGGTCAAGCGTTTGTGGCTTATCCGCATAGACCAATGACTTTACATAGCCCCACAGAAAATAGTCTAGCGGTGTTAAATCACAAGATCTTTGGTGGCCAATTCACAGGTCCAAAACGTGAAATTAGGCGGTCACCAAACGTGTCTTTCAATAAATCGATTGTGGCACGAGCTGTGTGACATATTGCGCCGTCTTGTTGGAACCACAGCTCCTGGACATCATGATTGTTCAATTAAGGAATGAAAAGTTAGTAATCATGGCTCTATACCGATCACCATTGACTGTAACTTTGTGGCCTTCATCGTTTTTGAAGAAATAAGAACCAATGATTCCACTAGCCCATAAAGCGCACCAAACAGTCAGTTTTTCTGGATGTAACGGTGTTTCGACATACACTTGTGGATTAGCTTCACTTCAGATGCGGCAGTTTTGTTTGTTGACGTAGCCATTCAACCAGAAGTGCGCTTCATCGCTAAACAAAATTCGCTTATGAAAATCGGGAACAACGGCAATCTCGTTTTGGGCCCCATTCGCCGAATCTATGCCTTGCTTGATGATCGTTTAAAATGTAATGCCACAAGATTATCTTTCGAATAAAAAAATTCATGTCAATCGAATAATACATCGTTGTTTTTATTACAATTTAAAGTTCTATACCTCTAAAAAAACACCCTTTATATTGTTTGTGACGCAATTTGATGTAATGTGTTTTCATATATATGAGGTACGAATATTCAACTTCTTGAATATTCCTTTTTGTCAATTTGGTAGATTCTAGCTGGGAAATGTTGAATGCAAATTATTGTTTATAATACATTTCATGATTTTACTTTATAGGATTGTATTCCAGCACGATATAAAAAGAAATTCACTTTGTGAATGATTCTGTACTACTTTCTACTTTGTGGACAATAATTAAACAATTTCTATCCACAAAAATAAAGAACAGGGTAAGTAAACATTTTTAAGACAAGATTTTTCTCTTTTGTACTATTTTATGAGATATTTTAGTATATTGTGTATTATTTTTAGTACAAATTCCTTTGTTAAAAGTATAGCAAATGATTTTAGCTTGTTGCTGCTTTATTTTTGATATATCTATGATTGTACTTTTAACCCTTTATCTACTGCATCATGATTTACTGCAAATTTTTTCATGCAATGTTTTTTTAATAATTACTCTGACCTATTGGATACGAAAAAACGCAGTCAGGCTAGAGATATAAATATATAATTTTATTTACAAGAACATCTATATATAAATCGCCATCTTACACTCACAGCAAGTTTCTGCTCTTTGCTTCCAGCCGGGGCCCTAAAACCGGTCTCGCGCATGTCCGTTTTTAAAAGAGTCTATCCCGTAACGTAGGGGAATGGATTCCAGGAAACCCTTCTCCCCTACTATCTCAGGCAGTGACACTATCCGCTCTTTGCCTCTAACCTCATCAACTGGTGTTGGAATAATATTCGCTACAATCGAAAATTGGGGGATGTACGTGACTAAAATATTCGACATTGAGAAATTTAAATCGTTAGAGCTAATTAATTAAAATTGGAACTTTAAAGTACCGTCAGTCTACAAAGGTCGAAAATATTCTCGTAATAGGAAAAAGACCGAATGTCTTTTCTTACGCATTTTTAACACTTAAAAATGCTAAATAACCAGAAAACACTAATATTTTACAGCACAAAATGCTTATTTTTAAGGATTACAAAATTTTTAAAATTTGTTTACCTTTTTTACAGCTTTTACTCATAAACCTAATTTGATGATACTCAAAGAAACATTTTTTTCCTTTCATTAATACACAAAAATTCATTACACGTTGTGCATTTTCAGTGCGGTTCTGATTGAATGTTTTTTTTAAAGTACTGAATCCTGGGGTAGGAAATAATGTATTTTCTTAACATGAACTATATATATACTTCACCTTGATTCTTGTTCAGTCTCTTGATCATCATCTTAAGAATCTAACGAAAATTTCAACAGATTATTTGCTGCGACTTCCTCATCTGAAAAATGATCTGTTATTTCAACACTGATTTGAGATGGTAGGTTCTGTGTTAAATCCAAAGCCTCTTGAAGACTGGGCTTCTTTTTTCCATACTTTCTAAGAAAGAAAATAATAATAATGATAATATTAGCAGAAGTCACCAAAGTAATGTTCCGCGAGAAAATTTTGCTGGTCTCAAGAAAACGTGGAATAGATTTACTCATCACGTTAAGCTAAGTTTCAAGCTAAGAAACATAACTCGATTCATAACAATAATTTTACACTTAAATATCCCATTAGTGGTCCGAGGGGTTTAAATTATTTTATTACTAGTCCGTCGGTTAAATAATAAAATGTTTAAAAACGAAAGTGTTTGGAAAAAATGTACAAAAATCCAAACTTTCGAGGAACTAAATGTTGATATAACAGTCAGACAATTTCAACATAAATAAATCAGCTTTAAAATCAGAGTATGTTTCTGTTTTAGATTAATTTGAATCTTGCTGTGAAATGACTGACATTGTACTTTTTTTTTGTGCTTTGAAACAACATTAATTACATAAAATTAATGTATAAACCAAGAATTCACATAAATTTTGCTCGCCAAACTAGGGTTTGGCTACAAAATTGTTTATATGTTGTGACTTTTGTGGTCTTATTTAAACATTTCTTAATATCCGGTTTACTAAAACATTAGTTAATCAAAAAAGGTACAGAATTATATGAAGTGGACAATAGAATTTCATATGCTATGAGGTCTATTTAAATAGAAGCAGTTGCAAGAATATTTTGCAGAGTTATGAATTTGTCACCTACAACAAAGTGGTTTTACGATTCCATGCATACATTAAATAATGCAACAGAGAAAGTAACCAAAGTGTCTATAGCATTAGCTTGCTGCCGAAATAATATAATTTAATACTGGATAGTCGAATGTACTAGTAGCTATCAATGGTACCTGGCTAAAAATAAGCTATATATTTCTAAATGGTGTTGTTACGGCAGTTAGTTTGGACACTGGGAAAGTTGTTGATGCTAAAATATTATCGCATAAATGTTTGTGTAATTTTAACAGCGATGCACATAGCAATGAGTGTTCGGCAAGTTACATTGAAAATAGTAGGGGAATGGAAGTTGAAGAGGTGGACTTTTTTTTTTTTTGTATCTCTCATCACTCGCAGACATTACACAATTTACGATATACACAATATTTGGACTATATGGGAACTCTAAAGCATACAAATCAGTTTTAGAATCTAAAGATATGTCAATATTGAACAATTAGAACGTGTTAATCATGTTGAGAAAATGATGGGGACATGACTTAGAGCCTTAAAATTAAAATTAAAGAACAGAAAGCTTAAAGACAAAAAATCTCTAGGATGCCGTAATGGCTTGACAGATGCTGAAATAAACAAATTGCAAAGTTGCTATGTTTTGGCTGTTCAAAACAACTCGGGAAAATTTGTCAGCCATAAGGCAAGCTATATGGGCTATAATTTTTGATAAAATGTTCACAGGTTTGAATCTACGACACGGTTTTATGCCCCATGGGATGTGACTTGTGGTGTAGATTTAATATGTCCACATACTGAAAGGTTACACATACAAGCATAAACACGACTTACTTATTGTAATTAGGAATTACATAAACAAAGTATTTAGAGGTCACTAATCTTGAACATTTATCTGGATGCTTGCTTGATAAAACTCAAAATATTAGTGAAAGCGGAAATAGTTTTTGGTGTATAATTCAAAAACTGTATTTGTGCAATTGGGAACTTCAAAAACTATAGTACATGAAGCTATATACTTATATAATCAAAGCTTCCTTACCCAATTGAAAGTTTTAGATGTATTAAACATTCAACACCTGAATTTTACCAATGTCGAGCATTGGAAAAAGTAGATCATCCGTGTATTAGGAAAGCAGAATAGTCAGTTTTACAATGAACCAAAGAAGCCAGAATTAAAAACAAACAATTAAAATGTAGGCAAGAAGATGGTCTTACAGATGACACTAGCAATCCAAGTTATAGTTCTGGTATGCATTAGTTAAAATTAAGTTTTTACTTTAAATCACTATTTCTCAAAGTGTAAATTTCAACACAAAAGGCACATTTTTGAAAAAGCTACTTATCGTACAGCATTGAAACTTTGCACATATGTTAACACTATACAAATAAATATTTTAATGAGAAATTTTGTCAAAAAAATTATTCAAAAAATATTTATGGATTAAAATATACAAGAATTTTCATCGTTTAAAAATTGTTGACGTGTTACTCCACATATGAATTAAAAAAAAAAAAACTAATCAAAGTTTTGAAAAATGCTCCCATCAAAATAATACAATGAATAAACACAAAAAATTCATGACTGTATAACCAGTTAATTTTTATAAATGTTCCTAAACTTGGTCATTTTTAACATTGCTGAGATAGGGAAAAATGCTGCGTGAAGTGACCCCCTTAAAATAAACAGTCAAATCGTTTTCTAAGGTATTCATTAACATACAAAAATAATAAGACACCTTTTGACATTAAACATTTTCTGAACAAAACTGACGAACTGAACATGAATTCTTTGCAATCCGATGAAAATGTCAGCTGAAAACGGAACTTCTGCTATAAAAATATTCGCCTGCCCCACTAAAACACTCATCATAGAACCTATGTTGCCTCATATCTTAGAACAGAGGATTTCAAAGAATATTCCTGCTAAGTAATGTCTGAGTATTCGTAAAAATGGTTATTGTATGTAATTTTAATGTCACTACAAGAAAAAAATTATTTAAATAAAAACTTTTTTGGGCAAAAGAAAAAAGAAATAAAGAATGAGACATTTTAAAGTATTCTCTTTCAATATGAAATTCTTCTATAGTGGTAATATTTTGTCTATGCATAAGGGATTTTTATACAGAACCTGAACTAGGATTTTTGAAAATGCATATTTTTTTTTTTAAAGTTGCAACCAATCTAAGCAATAAAGAGAGGATGTTTTGTTAAAATTTCTTTACTCTCATATATAAAAATATGAATAAATCCACTTTTAAAATATGCATTTCAAAGTATTAGTTCATCCCCCTTGTACGGAAGTTCTAGGGAAAATATTACTGTTTTACAGAAGCGTTATTCAAGAAATTAGAA
Source organism: Trichonephila clavipes (assembly GCA_019973935.1). Lineage (NCBI taxonomy): Eukaryota > Metazoa > Arthropoda > Arachnida > Araneae > Nephilidae > Trichonephila > Trichonephila clavipes. Next base: position 7,452 of record BMAU01016362.1, on the reverse strand, counting down.
TGTTTTGAAATAAATATGTTACTCTTTTTTTCTTCATTTTGCGTTAAAAAATTATATTTAAATAATTTTTTTTCTTGTAATTATATTTTTAAAACGATTTTAAATATACCCTACTAATTCAAATGATGCTAAATATTAAAAAGAATTATCCATTTATACGTTTTTTTTTTTTTTTTCAAAATCACGATTTTGAACGCAGCCAATCATCTCAAGAAGAAAATTTGGCTATTTAAAATATACATATAAAATAGAATCATAAATAATATAAACTATACTCGATCTCAAAATAAGACATGAAGCAATTAAATTATTTCATCAAATAAATATAAGAATAGTTTTGTCCTCTCTCTTTTTTGACCATTCAAATGCGTAACTGTATAGAATGAAATATATCTAATAAACACATGGGTGTAGTTAAGTAAATACCCTGCATGACACTACAATGACAGTATCAAATGAGCTTTCTAAATTTATGTAGGTAACTTCAAGATATGTCTTCAATCTAATCACAAATGACAAATTAAAGTACATGCGATTCTGAGTGGATTTCATGGCGCTAGCTTTGGAAAGAAAACTAATTCTCTCTTAAATATTAAGAATGCATAATAAGATAAAAATATTTCTAGATAAAAAATTGAAATGTTAAATATAATTCTCATTTACTTGGTATATGTTTATATAAAATTTTATTTAGAAATTGGAATATTTCTAAGATTTGGATAGCTTATGATGATTTAATTTACATAGAGAAATAAAGTATATCATATATATGAAAATAAAGTAAATAATAATTTGAACATCTTTTACGTTTGTATCTTAAGTATCTTTTATTCGTTTTATTTCACATAAAGTGTTGTCAAAAAGCATACATCTATTATAAAACAAATTATTCACAGAAAACCATGGAACTTAATTACTCACCCAAATATCTTTATAACTATTTTTAAGAAATACTAATGGTGGAGCAACCCCTGTTCAAATTCAAAATTCTAAATAATTATTCAAATTCGTAATTCAAAAATTCAATTCGGATTCGTGCATTAAAAATGAATAAATTGCTCTTACCTGTCAGAAGGAGGCGACGCAAAACACACCCCAGTCGGATGGAGGGACAAAACGTTTTTATTTACAAAACAGGAATGCTATTTACACTTGAAACAAGCGACTGCAGCGCCGCTAAACAGGAGTTATACAACAACCCCATTGTACAAATTATACAACTGTTCATACTCATCGCTCAAATTGAAAAACTGTAATTTACATGTATTATGCAGTTCTGATAAACCGTCTGGATCGAAGTTTTCCCAACTGTTCAGGATGCAGAATTTCACCTGAGCTATGCTTTAAAAATTTCTATCTTTCGTACACTTTCTTCTTTTGTTCTAGAACTCTTTTTCTGTTCAATTCAACTTTTTACAACCCATTTTTTACTATTTATACCTTATGTCTAAATAAATTCATTTCATCATAACCAAAAACTTTTTTACATATAAACATGTTTTGTTACATAATTTTGTACATGGTCTATCAATCCCTGCCTGTATCGTCTTCTCAATTATACTAGGTTCGATCAGAAATAATACAAACATGCTCGTTCAACTTTCGGACATTCATTTCTAATGTAATATTGTGTTAATCTTTTTTAGCTCGAAGTAGTTGATTGAACTAAAAATTGTGCCTTATTGGCAATTTGTAACTATAATACTGGATTTGTAACTATAATACTGGATTTGTAACTATAATACTGGATTTGTAACTATAATACTGGATTTGTAACTATAATACTGGATTTGTAACTATAATACTGGATTTGTAACTATAATACTGGATTTGTAACTATAATACTGGATTTGTAACTATAATACTGGATTTGTAACTATAATACTGGATTTGTAACTATAATACTGGATTTGTAACTATAATACTGGATTTGTAACTATAATACTGGATTTGTAACTATAATACTTATATGTGGGAGATAAATAAAGTTATTGCTACATCACGTAAAACTTTTTTTTTTACATAAAGAGAGATTAAACAAACTAAATCAAATCACTTATATCTCCCTCGAGTCTCTCTTAAACTTTTGAGATTTTTAAAGTAAAATCATGCAGTCTTTTGTGTATCATCTACTTATCGTATACTGCATTTATAGATTGTTTGGTGCAGCTTAGTCAAAATTGGCTCATGTGCAACAAAACTCAACAATCACTCACTCACAATTCATTCATAGAACACTTTTATATACATATATATATATATATATATATATATATATATATATATATATATATATATATATATATATTGTTACGAATTTTTTGTATGTAGATAGTGTAAATAATTTGTATTTAGGTGTTTAAAATGCATTTATATAACTCAATGTTATATTTATTGTACTATTCACAAGAAATGCCGCCCCTTATGTTATAATGGTGATTAAATGAGAACATGGCGAAATCTTGGCGGTTGAGCTAAGTTGGCATCATTTTTTGCGAGCATTTTGACGTCATTGGCGACAATGTTGGTGAGATCGAAACCCTCTGAATTCTTCTAGAAAGTAGTGGATCTCCCCATTAACGTCACGCACGATGACGCAAGCTATTATATTTCTGGAAGTTTCTGCCGCGCCTATAAATAGGAGTGCCAGCCGCAACCAGTCAGTCTGATTTAATCCAGTAAATAGCGATGATTGTTTTGACTAGAGACTAGCTCGGCTGTGCTTGTGAATAATCTTTTACTTACGTGTATTTTTAAACACTGATGATTGCGTTTGATTGCTGTTGAAGGTGTGAAGACCTTCGGGGATTTATTCTGTGAATATTGCTGCTGAATCCTGTATTTAAATGATTGGATTTTTGATAAAAAAAACTCGCATCGTTCTTAATGTTTATTTTTTGTTTTGCATATAATCATCGAATCCGGATCTACGTAACAATATATATATATATATATATATATATATATATATATATATATATATATATATATATATATTGTGATTTTAGGTGGATCTTGTGGCTGGTAAACTGTTTAGCTGATTGATACATGGTCGACAGACGTAGTAGGTTATGTGAGAATAAATTACATGTTTGGCAAGAAAACTGCATTTTATTGCGCATTTGTGTACAAAAGGAAAAAAACCCAATTTGTGCATATGAGAAAAAAAAGAATAAGAAAAGAAGTTTTCTTCAAAGGAAATCATTTTCAGTGGGGGGTATTGTTTCCAAAGACGGCCAGCAACGTTGAGCACCTTTGTGGCATGGAGTCAATGAGGCTATTAATCACCAGTTGGGGTATTCTGTCCCACTTTTCCAGAAGAGCTCTTTCCATTTTATGGAGAGTTTGTGGGGTGGTTGGCGGCCAGCAACTCGTCTTTCTAGAGCGTTGCAAACGTGCTCTATTGGATTCATGTCTGGAGAATACGCTGGCCATTCCATTCGTACGATTCCTTCCTCGAAAAGGAAATCCTCCACCAGGTTAGCACGATGAGGCCTGCAGTTATCGTCCATTATAATGAAGTCATCTCCAATTGCTGCAACGTAAGGGATTACAATTGTTTTAAGGACATTTTACCAAAAAAAAAATTATTTAAATACAATATTTTGGCAAAACATTTACTTAGAAATTTTTTTTTTTCAAAATGTTCTCCTTTTGTAAAAAAATGCTTCTGTTAGAATCATATTTTGTCTGTATATAGCTCAGACCTCTGTACAGAGGCTCAACTAGAAATTTTGAAATATATAACTTAGAAGTGGGTTTATTCATATTTTTACGACAACAGAGGGAGCAATTTTAAGAAAAATGCCAATAATTATTTCAATTTTTAATAACACTGAAAATAATGTGAATTTTTCAAAAATTCTAGTTGGGCTTCTGTCGAGAGGTTTGAGCTATATACAGGCAAAATATTATTATAATAGAACCATTTTTCACAAAAGGAGAACATTTGGAAAAAAAGATTATTCTAATTTAATTTTTTGTCAAAATGTTACATTTAAATAAAAAAAAAATTCAAAATGTCCTTAAAACAATTTTTTGCATGTATTCTAATCAAAGTGACACCAAATGTCATGAAAATTATCCGTTTAGGCGCTTTTTTAAAATCACGGCCCGAACGTAGTCGGATACTTTAAACATCTTTAATTTTATCTAAGTTCTACAAGTGGAGCAATGTATAAAAGCCTAATGTTAGTTTATTTTGAATTCACTAAAAAACAGATGATTACATTCATTCATCATGACTTTTTTAGAAAGCAGCCAGTTTTGTCTATGGACATTCAAATAGTTTCTCCTTAATTTAGGTATCACTAATGGTATAACTTAGGGTCAATTGGTTTATACAATGCCATGAATTGTAAACGTTTACACTTTCCTTGCATTTCACCCTCTCCCTCGTTTCATGATCAACACATGAATAACGTTAAGAAATACAAGGATGAATCAAAATAAATGGAATTATTAAAACAATCTCTTTAAGAAGATAAAACGTAACTGACAAATTACTTTTCCCACTGTGATGTACCTCCCCTTGGAATACATCCCTCGAATCATCAGCGTGAGCTAGAGGTGTAGGGTTATCGTAAGAACCAGAATCAAACATTATCTTAATATGACTTTATTAAGATATTCAACTTAAACTTTGAACAAATATAATTATAATAATTAATATGAGAGAATCTACGCTGACACAATACGCAACACACAATATAATACAGACCTATATCAATAATTGAACCGCCTAATCTTTAATTATAATAATAACAATAAGTAATCAATCTACCTTATATTCTTCTGTAATAAACTTGTCTTTATCTACAGTAGTCTGTAGCTGTACATCTAACTTCTAACCGATCAACAATATGTTTATCCACGACACGTATAACTTAAATCGTTGAACGGCGAACTTCAATTATCATCCAATACCACAACGCACTTTAATTGTTGAACATTCCTTTGCACTACCATTACATTGCTATCATTGCCCTTATTGTCATTAAACCTGACCCAAATAACTTGTTAAAGAAAAGACGCGTAAGTCGTCACAACACTATCTGCTACATTATCGATGCATACTTCTAAACTCTAAAGCAGTTTTTTCGACACTGTTATAAACATCGTTTTCAGATATTTGCCTCCTACCTTCCCCTCATTTGAACCTTGTCAAAGTGTTTCCAACGTCAACCTGGAATAGTGTGACATTAATATGCACTAACTTAATTCCTCCAACGTCAATCTCTCAGCCAGTTGATTTAACTAACTTATGCTTTGAACTTTATTCAGATCCATTATGTAGAAACTGAGTGAATGGCCGTTAAGGGGACTTGGTAAACTAAAAATAACAAACCTATCGTTTTTTTATTTTCATTTAATCTTATTCTTTGCATTATTATCTTTCGATTGATATATCACTTGTGCATGTCGGAAAGTTAGAAGTTGAATAAAACTTCATTTGAAAACAAATTAGGCAATTCACCCACACCCCCTTTTTAGAAAAAAAAGCTAAAATATGATAAAAAAATCTATTTTATAAATAGAAATAATAACTATAAAAAAAGAATGTGTAGTATTAAAAGCAGAATATTTCCGAGGCAATACAATAATGTAATTTTTTCTTCCTTGTGAAATGTGTGCATGTAAAATTTTTAAATTAAGGCATTTTATGTTAATAATTTTATAATTTCAGTTCTTATTCCTGATATATTTTTCATACAAATGTAATACTTTAATATTATAAGAAGAAAAACAGCTAAAATTTCTGTCGTGACAGAAAAAAAATTTTTAAGTTTTTCTTGAGTTTTCTTGTGCAATTAGTACTCTCTAAAAGTTGATCATTTATAAAAATGTGTGGGTTAAAAACAAATGAAAATGCAATTATTTTAAAGAAAAACGTATAAGTAATATCTTAAAGTGGTATTTTAAGTTTAATTAAGCTTATAATAATTATTTTTCAGAATTATAAACTTTAAAGTGGTTTTTCTCAGTTTGTGCTTTTCGAAATCTTAGTGCATTCAAAATGCTACTCCTTCGACAATTATTTACCAATCACTTCAATTTTTTCCTGCGTGTTAAAAATAAAGCATGTAATAAAATTAGGGAATCCGTTTTGCTATAAACTGAATACTTTTTTTAAAAAAATAAAATGTAAGACATGTTGGCTTTTTTTCGTTGATTTTTAGCCTGTATATCAACATTTTATTTTTTTTTCTCGAAAACGAATGAAGTTATTCTAAAATGGATCCCTAAAGTTGTTAAGAACATCCATAAGAATATTATAAAAAATTTCAGGTCAAAAAATTAATTTTTACAAAAGGAGTAGGATTTTAAAATTTTCCCAATTTTCTTCAAAAATTTAAATTTTTAAAATTGTGTGAATAATATATGAAAATTTTCATCTGGTAACATTTTCTTGAATAGAAAAACATTGTATAAAATGCTAAAATATAATTTTTAAATACGTAAACAAAAAGAAGTTTGCTCAAAGGGTGCCAAGTCCCTTTACGTGTCATCAGTTTAATTTTAATCATTCTAAACGGTGTTTTTTACAGGTATAGAACTTTAAATTGCAATAAAACAACGATGTATTATTCGATTGACATGAATTTTTATTCGAAAGATAATTTTTCTGGCATTACATTCTAAATATGATTCCTGGCATAGGACTGCCACGGCTGGCTCGGATGTAGTCCAATCTGGACGTCCAATTTTCGATGACTTTTTCCAACATTTGTGGCCGTATATTGGTAATAACATGGCGAATGTAGTCTTCCAAATGGTCAAGCGTTTGTGGCTTATCCGCATAGACCAATGACTTTACATAGCTCCACAGAAAATAGTCTAGCGGTGTTAAATCACAAGATCTTGGAGGCCAATTCACAGGTCCAAAACGTGAAATTAGGCGGTCACCAAACGTGTCTTTCAATAAATCGATTGTGGCACGAGCTGTGTGACATGTTGCGCCGTCTTGTTGGAACCACAGCTCCTGGACATCATGATTGTTCAATTCAGGAACGAAAAAGTTAGTAATCATGGCTCTATACCGATCACCATTGACTGTAACGTTGTGGCCTTCATCGTTTTGAAGAAGGATTCCACCAGCCCATAAAGCGCACCAAACTGTCAGTTTTTCTGGATGTAACGGTGTTTCGACATACACTTGTGGATTAGCTTCACTCAAATGCGGCAGTTTTTTTTGTTGACGTAGCCATTCAACCAGAAGTGCGCTTCATCGCTAAACAAAATTCGCTTATGAAATTTGGGAACAACGGCAATCTCGTTTGGGTCCATTCGACGAATCTCTATGACGGGTTAGTCTATTCATGATGAATTGCCAAACCAAACTGAGAATAAATCACTTGACAGCTGTTAAATAGGTCGCCATCTTGGAAAGTAATGCCAACTTAAACTTCTATACCTGGAAAAATAAAAAAACACTCTCTTTATATTTTCTCT